>CM022877.1:5950221-5984523 GCA_012654025.1 Pachypsylla venusta
TTCTTGTGCCTATCGTTATCATAACGATGTTGGTGTGCACATCTATCAGCCGACTCCCAAGTCGCTCTATGTACACGACTGCTAAAGTTTCACCGTCATGGGTTTTCTCACTTCCTGTTTTATTCGTTATAGTCAAACGTTAAAAAACGTTTTTTGTTGCACAGATTTCTTTGTTAGAGAAATTAAATTATAGTTTTTTTGAGTACCTGGCTACAATTTGTCCTCTCTTTCTGTTCTCTATCTTCTTTGTGTAAATTATTATTTTCTTATCGCATGTTTTTGTTATTTATTTTTTATTAAGGAAAAAAAGAAAATTAATTTTCAAAAAAATGTAAAAAAAATAATAATTAATTTTGAGAAATTGTTGTATGAGGGCGCCTGACAGCTTCATATATTACTGGGCAGTTGTTATTATTTTATTTTATTTTTTCAACAAAAAGACAATTTGATTTGATTTTTAGAGCAGCTCTGGGAAGGTGCTAGGTTAACTAAGGTATGACCTCCCCTGCCGTTTCGTTTCAGTCTACAAGAGCTAATAAGTTGTCCCGAATAATATTAACCCAGATAAAGCCAACAAAACGTGTATGTACCCAGGTTGGTTATCCGAGTACTCGACAAATTTGGCGTTGTTTAAATTCAGCCTACAGACCAAATATCATTCATTTTAATCAACGTGATAATACTTGTAATGCAATAGATGATTGACATGGTTCTGGATCTCATGCCAATTATTAGCTTTCAAGATTAGATGTATGATGACAGTTCAAAATTTTAGTAGCAAGAAACAACATTCGTATTTCGAATTTTTGAAATGCTTCAGGGCACTCTTTTTTAGTCATGCCATTCTCGAAACGAGAAAATTCGATTAGAAAATTTTCTATCGTGGCGAGATTCGAACCCACAATATCCAAACCAAGAGTCACTCGGCCATGGAGTCTCATACATCTGGCCATCATCGGAAACGATGATGCTACAATTGATTGAATAATGGCAAAAAAAATTTTTGCTTTTAATTTATTATTAAATATTCTAATTTTTGGTTGTCGAAATTGAAATATTTGATAATAATTCCTTCCCCATCCACTGTCCTTTATCGATGATGAAACTGTCAGACTACCCGTTTGAATTTTATTTCTTTTGTGATACAAGATAGTTCTTTATTTTTTAACTTAACAAAATAAAATATTTTTTTCATATTTTATTTTTCTTTAGATTTTAATTTTTTAAGATAAAATTATTTGTTCACGGGTTGAAACTTTATTTTAAAAATAAAATAAATTCTTTTTATTACGGAAAAATAAACTTTACCTTTTGATGTTAAATGTAAATCTTCAGATTATAACCGGTTCTACATTTCTCTGGCAATCAGTTGGACAGTTGATAATCAACATCAGACTGCTCGGGAATTGTAGAAAAGGACGAAAGAGTTTTTTTATTTATTATTTTTATAAATTAAATTTACGCATTAATGTTAGATTGAAAAGTGTTTTGCAACGGGTAATTATAAGTTATGAAATATTCGAATCGCTTTTAATCCTCACCGCGCTCGCAAGGTTCACCACAATTATGGGGACACTCATTCTGTAGGCTCAAGCTCTAAACGCGAGGCATCATCTCTTGACTCCGACAGTTTTGTGGAGAAATATTTTGTGGGCTTTAGGTCGTTGTTTTATTATTTTCAATAATGAACATTTGGAATTGTCACAAAAAAGAAACCCCCCTTAAAAAAGGAAAATACAAAAAGCGTTGTTCACAGTGTACATCGTAAGAATGCGCCTTGAACAACGCTTTTACCTCGTCCAAACCCAATATTACATGTAGCCCAGGTCGATGGACAAGGACTATAAGCCTAACGTGGACTTACCTTTACAATATTACAGTGGACGACGGGAACGCTGTTTTCTGCATAGTATAAATAATGAAATTTCTATCATGACCCTTAGTCGGCCATTTGCCTATTTCAAAATATTACTAATATTGTACTTCTTATATTTGCACTTTACAAGTACCGGTCTAGTATTATTAACTTGTAATTTATTGTGAAATTAATACTTTCATTGAAAGAATTTATAAAATAACTGCGTGCGCAAGTTCTGGTTTTTCAAATATTGCGTCCCCCTCGTTGACAAGCGCCACGATTTTGTATGCTCATGGGAAATTTAATTTAATTCAATGCGTTTTTTTTATATCTATAGAAAATTTTACGAATGGTAAATTTTGTTCAAAAATAATTATTTATTCTCAAGTGCCTACATCAGAATAGCTAGATCAGAAGGTATTCTTAAAGACTTACGGGACAGCTGGACTAATATCTACCCAACAGATATTGAATTCATGTTATTAATTTTTATCAATTTACGAGTACTTATTTTCCATGTCCATCGCGGTAAGTGTTGGAAAGGTTGAGTAGCATAATATTCTGAGTAGCATATTATGCTACTTTGAGGACTCCGGACTAGATGTTGATAATCCTGGCCCCTTCCATGTACTCCAATAGTGGTAAATATCTCAAATGCATGAGGATGAAATGTCAAGGGTTTGCTGGGTTCAAACTGACTGGTAAACATTAGTTTGTTTACCAGTCAGGGCGTCTTACCACCTACACCACCAACCCATAACTTTAACATAAAAAAAGAATGTTTTCTGTTTAAGTTTGTGGAACTTGAATTTAAAGTAGAAAATATGAGGAATTTATTTGTGTCAAATCTAATACTTCGTCACAATGCACTTCCCCATATTATTACTAAATTTTATGTCTTCGCTTGGATTCGAACCAACAGCCTCTTGATTACGAATCCGTCACTCTTACCAACTGAAACTGTTGAGTGTTGAAATTATAGTATGTATGATATTTATGTTAGGATGAAGTGACCTCAATATTCAGTTTCCATGACTGATCAATCAACTACTCGTCATTAATTGATAATCTTCAACTATCCGATGTGTATTGAAGTAAATATCTGTTGAGGAGTGCAAAAGTCCCTTCAGTCGATATCAATACCAAACAGTTTAATTTTTGTACTCATTTCCTGCCCCTTTTTAGATCATACTTCCTCTATAGCCTTTTACTCACTTTTCACTTGCCTACAAATATTTCTGTCTTCACATTGACAACAAATATAGCCTCGTCCGATAATATTCGCCCTATATTCTTCAATTTCTGCACAAGTGACCTTTTTGTATTAATTTGTATAAATGCGGCTTTCTCATGACGTCAGTAATTTTTGCGTTAAAACATACCTTGTCTCTTCTTAAAATCACGATTCAGTTTTACCTAACCAACCAGTATTCCATAGAATGAGTGAAAAGTAGACAAAATACTGCTCAAACCCAGCAGTGGCGCACCCGGGATTTTCATGGGGGGGGGGGGTAAAATTTTCGGGATTTTGAGGGCATGTTCGTGCATGAGAAAGTGTCTTTCTTTAATCATATCTATTCCTAAAATCGCCAGTCTGGTCTGGTGAAAACATGAGTGGGGGGTGAAGTTAAAACCCTCCAACAAATAACCAAATATGAATTCCACTATGTTTTAAGTAATCTCTTCTAAAGAGGTGAAACGGTGACGAAGCTATTTCGACGAATATAGCCGCTAACCGTGCGAAAGGTAATATTGGTTCGATAACTGCATGCGCATAAAAAATTGATTTTTTTTTTTTTNTTGATTTTTTTTTATTTCGCGGGGTCCATACCCCCCTTCTTGTTTGCGCCACCGAGCCCAGCATGTATGTCAACTGGGCTTTGCGTTTTATGAGTATAGAATTAAGGCGGCTCGTGAGATGTTGAGTGAAAGGCTTTTGATTTTTATTAAATAACCAAAATACTGGCTCACTTTTTTAACATATTTTTGTATATTTTCTTTCAAAATTAAATCTTACATCAGTGTTAATTTTAATAGTTCGACCATATTTTTTTTAGAAGTTAGTACTTAGAAACAAATTGGTAGGACATCTCGTACAAAGTCCATGACAAATAGAAGTTGATTGACTGTGGACTCGTGTGTTTAGTTCTTGATTTTATTGAAAGTGTTAAAAGTAGTGTATTTTGCATAAGACAATGTTCACCCTTTTGTATTTTAATTTGTTATTTTCAATAATGAAGCTTTGGAATGGACCAGAAAATAAAAATACCTCCTCAAAATAATTGACGTCGTTTCTGATGACTAGAAACGAAATTTTGATCAATATTTGAGAAAATAACTAATCTTCCCCGTGTTAAAACAAATCCTCATTATTTTCAAGATTTTTTTATTAGAAAAATAATAAACGTATTTATCAATATTGCAAAAATGTACAACACAATATATGTATATAGGAAAATGATAATATATACATGTACAAAAAAAAATATTTTTCGATACGTCCACTCCTTGTGCCGAAATGGGGAATTAATACAAGCTTTATCAATACAACCTTAAGAACCTATTCCTTGCAACATTCGTGGTATGATTCCATGTAGTGTGAAGTAGATATACAATGTCCAATCTGGCATTTAAGCTATGCCTTTCTACGATTGGCATGGCCTTGAAAAATGCTGCAGAAGGCATTATGGAAAATAATAAACAAAAGAACATATTGTCCGATTTCGTCCTTATCAACTCTTCCCTTTATTATCAACTCTTCCATTTAACAACAAAATAGCTTTGTCTAAAGTGAATGAATGATATATTATAGTAAGATTCAGAATTAAACACCAGGTTAGCTAGGGCATGTTATAGTTCTAATTTTGAGACTAAGGAGAAATAAGCTGTGTTAAAAAAATGAAGGCCGGATGGGCATCATTGTCCGCTGTTACTTTACAATTTTTGTAAAGTAACAGCAGTAAAAAAAAGTACGCTGTTACTTGCATGTCAGATCGCATCTCATAGGTGTAATCTAAACTGTCGGAAGAACTACCAAACGTTTGCAGATACTTACTTTCCGAATTTATCGCGGAAAGTGATGGTGGTGGAAAGGTTGGGTAGCATATTATGCTACTTTGAGGACGCCGAGATAGATAATCCCGCCCTTCCATGACCTCCAGAGCTAAATATCTTAAATTCATAAGGATAAAATTCCATTAGTGGTCTGGGTTTGAACCCAGATCTTACTATTTACCTGTCAGAGCGTCTTACCACTACACCACCAACTCATATAGCAATACGTTCTGACATGTATTGAAAAGTTACAGCGACAACGTTACCTCAACTCCGCACACATTTATAAACAAAGCGTATTGTAATTAAGAGATAAAGGAAAGAGCTATCGTATAGCATAACAATTGTCAAGGTTGGATCTGATTTAGAACATCAGACATTTTCCTGTATCCATTATTTTTNATAACAATTGTCAAGGTTGGATCTGATTTAGAACATCAGACATTTTCCTGTATTATTATTTTTGTTTACATTTGAGTTCCAATTCAGTCAGTGATAAGACGGCCTAGAATGTTTGCGATGTTTCCTTAATTTCAAGATATAGCTTACCTGATGTCAATGACCTACTTTTTTGTACATTAATTTCTATTAAATATTCGATTATTTATTAATCGATCTTTGAGACAAATATTATCGAATCTTAAAATAATAACAAAATTTTTTAAAAATAAAATTGAACAAATTCTTTAAGATTAAAAAACGCCTTTTCCAATACTGTCCATTTCCTCAAGTATTGATTTGGCCTAACCTTTATAAGGTTTTCTAGTATTTTTCTTATATTCTGTGATCCTATCTCACCAGCGTCGATATAGATAGTCTATTGATGTGGACACACATTCGCGTTGACCTTACTTGACGTTGCTAAACAAAACAATTCGGATTATTGTAGATAGTGATCTCACGCGGACACACTGTGCATCGGTTTAAATATATCTCGTTTGATATAGATCGAATCTTGGGATAGGATAGATGGAGCCAACTTTTTTCGTGGTGTGTTTGGGTACAAAAGCGATCTTCCAAATGTCATTCGTAGATGCACACAACTTGGTATGCATAATGCTTTTGTCATTTCTCGGATGTTCTAAGCGAGCGAAACCTTGTTTGGAATATGAACAACTTAAATCAGAATGGTATTCTAAAAATTACAAATTTTTAGAAAGGGAAAAAAAACTTAACTTTGAGCTATTCGTATATACTTGAGCTAAATTGCTCTTTAGAACAACCCCTCCACCTAAGCCCCAACTGGCATTTTTGTGGTTGGAAATTAGTCCGTATGCTTAGCTAAGACAAAAAGATCTGAGCGAGCTTGATCAGTCCTCTGGCTAAGTATTTTTCGGAGATTTCAAGCCTGGGATGACTACGCGAATAGGGACTTGCAATCAAAACTGACGTCAGAACCAGTTTCTTCCTTCCCCGATGTCTTTTTATAACCTTTTTTGATCCCAATTCTCGAAATCCAATCTGTAGTTGTTATCTCAATGTTGGATGATCCGCGCAGAAGAAGTAAATACCCTTTTTTATTTTTGTTTACAATTCGTCAATTTAAAAAATATTTACATTTTAGAAGTACAAACTAACCTTTGCATTCAAAGTAGATGATTTCTGTTTGGTCGTTCTTTTTTTTAGAATTTGGATCAGTAAGGATCCCATTTTTTTTCTCTTTTTATTTGATTTTTCATACATACCTGAGTTTCAGTGAAATGGTTTGAAATATTATGAAGGATTTTAAGTCAGCACTGCAGACTTCTAAGAAGTCTTTTGATGATTCAGTTTTTAAATACCCCGAATATCTAAGACATTTTTAGTAGTTAGAAGCCGTTGTTATCGAATATTTTTTTTTTTTTGAAGCTAGAAATTTGGGGTATGTCTTAAAATGTTTCCTGAATTATTTAAAATCGGTTTAGATAGGAAAAAATGTATATTTTTTTAACCATTCCCCGCTCACAAGAACACTGAGATTAGGTCATGTTCATACGGCAATATATCGCTGACAAGAATCGATTAGTACTTTTGTGAGCTTGACATGGCCGTATGAACGTACCCAACCATACTACACATAGTATTCTTGTGAGGAAGGCATGTCTAAAAAATATCAAACTTCAAAAAAAAAATATCAAAAATATCAGACATAAATGAACTTTTTTAAATAAATTAAAACAAAACACCAAAAACACTATTTATAAATAATTATTTATAAAGATACTAGTTTCGAATCATTCGATTCATCATCAGTCTAGTCGANAAATAAATGAATTCTAAATGATCTAAAAAATATTTTAAAACAATCCCCAGGTTTCTTCTAACTTAAAAATCAGGTTCGATAAAAATACCTTCTATCCTTTTTAGTCAACTCCTAGTGCATTTTCTTTACAGGAAATTCAGTGTTCCACTGTTATCCCTAAAAAATTTGCAGTTGTAATTTCGGATAGTTCGAGTTCTGTTTCACCAAAGTTTAGGATTGTATGATGATAAAGAATAATTTATGCTCAAACATATTTTGCCTTGGACAATTTATTTTGCTTGTTCACTATTTCTAATCTAGTTTGCAGACACTTCATAGGGAAGTTACCCTACAACCATAAGTTAATCATTCTTCTATAAAGTTTTGTTCAAGCTTCACTCTCTTATTACTTTTGACTTTCTTTGAACTTGGTTCTGTAGGATTCATATTTTCGATTGATTGTACTTAAAGTTCAGAAGAACTCTCAATTTTAGAGTTATTTTGATGAACGGATTCAATCATTTAAATCAATGTTCAATCCTTATGACCATTCATATTACGAGTACAATAATGTTACAAAGAAAATACATCTTTAGGATTAGTGAACTTGTCGAATTATTAAGATTTTGTTTGAAGGAGTGTTTTAAATATTTTTACATTTTCGCCTTTAGAAAAAGTCTAAAGACGAAATTTTATTTAAAAAAAAAAATCCTGCAACAAAATCTTGATAAAGTCACCAACGATGTTAAAACAAAACTTATTATTTAATTACTGAACGGCTCTTTCGGAGAATCGATCACTTGACGAAACATGTTCTAATCAATCCTTCACTTGATGAAACATGTTCTAATCGTACGATAGAACATGTTCTAATCGTACGATAGAACATGTTCTAATCGTACACTTGATAGAACATGTTCTAATTGTTTACTTCAAAGAACACGTTTTAAAGGTTCATTCGTTCAATCTCTACCCCATCACTAGTGTAGAAATCTATTCATAAATTTTCGGAAATATTGATGTTCGTGAGCACTCGTATTTTCACTGTTGACCAATAGTGGACTAGCTAAGATATTTTCAAGGCAAACCTTATTTTCTCATAGAAAAACTATTTTTTGTATCTGATTTGCTTTTGATTTATTCATTGATCAACTAAATGATATTCATTGATTTGATTTAATCTATTTTTATTCAGGATTGCGTTGTAATGGGCATACACTTTAAAGTATACAATAATTAATAATGTATTTACGGTTAAATATTTTATGATTGGAGAAGATTCAGCGGTTTTTAATTCAATAACGTTGACCCCTCCCATCTTTTTTGGATAGATTACATGCCAGGTATTTACTGGGGCTGGTTGCAATTCTTAGTGCGACCTTTGTTTGGATCTATTATTAAGAAAAATATGTATACCATAAAATTTAATTCATTTTGATTTTTTGCCATCTCAGTATATTCTGTGTGTACTGCACTTTGTACTCGACAGTTTGAATCTAGAATTTATAGAGACATCTGTGATTTTTAAAAAACAAATACTTGGAGGTTTACAATGTTGCCAAAGTAAATATATCAAAAAGAAACTCAACTCCAAATCTTTTTCGTTAAAAGCCAATTTGAATTTTCTCATCCTGAGATTTCATATTTCCGATTCAGAAACTCGGGAGTTTTGGTAAAGACGGCCCTAGCGATAGTATCGTTGTACACTTTACAGTGTTGCCTATTTAATTTTTAGAATGTTAAGACGGGATTATGTTGAGAAATTGTTTATATGCCTATCAAATTATTCCTTTTAAAGCGGCAGTTTTTTGCGTGCCATTATTATAATAATGTTAGTAAACCCAAAAATTCATTTTTTTTTAATTATCTATTAATTTACCATCAAATAATACATTTGAATAAATAAATATTTTCATTTCTCTATCCGTAATATAGAAAAGTGAAATATTTTCTGTGTGTGTTTGCCAGCGTTGTTTGACCAGTTGGGTAAAAAATAGAGACATAATTATCGAATAGACGCCCCTAAACCAATTATAATAACAACAACGTCTCCGTGGCAGAGTGCGCATCACATTCGGCTTGCACCGCGGAGGTTCCGGGTTCGATTCTCGGGCGGGTTGAAAATTTGAAAAAGGTTTTTTCGAATTTTCTACTTGGTCTGGTTGTGTTTGGGGGTAACTCAGCTTCCTGAGGACAATTGAGTAGCTATGGTAATAGCGCCAAGTGGTAGCGTTATAAGGAAATTGTTAAAGTGTAGCTTAGGCTTAGTGATATTGGAGTGAATGTTGAAAATACCTTGTAATGCTATGATGCCCTCAAACATTGTGACATAATAACACAAGGATTTTTTTTTTTTTAATTTGGCTTAACTTCTCTTTAACATCAAGGAAAATATACATTTACAATAACAACAACGTGTTCCCAACATTTTTTAAAACATGAATTTAGAAATGATTGGAATATTAACTTAATTCTGAGGGGAACACGGCTATAAAATAATCATTAGATTAATGATGCTAGATGGTCTTATCGTCCGATGTATTTGTAATCTACCTCTACAAAGAACATTTTCGGTTGTTCGTATGCATACGACATGTTAAATTTTCCCTAATCTCGAGTTTCTCAACATAATCTCTTGCTTTATATTAGAAGTTGTGATATGTAAATAGCATTATTTTTGTATAAACAAACAAAGGTCTATTGCGCGTGGCCTTTGCAGAAAATTTGTAGGAAGCAGAAAATATTATTTTTGTTAAATTAATTTTTTTAAATAATTTTCTTATTTATTTATGAAATAGATAAGACATTGCCCAAAAATTAGAAGCGTGTGAGGCAATGGGCCTCATTTGGATTCAAATTTTGGCGATGTCTTTTCTTAGACACATCAACCATACTTCATGTGAACTGTTAACAGTTTTGGGTAACACCCTCCTTTAATTTTCAACTCGCGTATGTAAGGTATAACCCCCCCTACCGTTTCGTTGCAATCTACAATTATTCATTTTTCTCATGAATGAGAGCACCACAAATCAGTCAATAATATGTGGCTTCCCCCCAGTAGAATTCCATTCGACTACTCAACACGACTGGCATGCCTTACTTTTATTGGTCTTACGGACAATACAGTTCTTATGGTGTTTGGTTCTTGTACTTATAATGCGTAGAGATGTAACCTGGGACTCATTTCAAAATAAAATAAAGGTTAATATTACTAGATGTTCTGTGAACTGTACACCCAAATCAGTTATTTAGGCTACCATTTGGGTGCCGCAATAAGGTCCAAAAGTATTTCTGCTCATTCTATTAATTGGGCGGAGCGAAGCGTAGCCTTATACTCCCTACAAACTGCAAACTTTTGTTACCCTACTCCTCCGAAACTACTCAACCGATTTTTACCAAATTTTTTTCTATATATTCTGCATATACCGAAGGGTGCATATATCTATTTTCAGAACGATATCTTTAACCGTTTCCGATTTTTTGGCCGATTTTCCGATTTTTTACCAAATTCAGAGAGTCATGATCCGATATCTTAAATTTTGTCGCGACAGCATATCAACTCATAACGAAAAAGTTTTAGGTGGCTTCTCAATACTTAATTTAGGACATAATTTACTAAATTTTGACAAACCATTCCAGAGTTACAAGTTCGAATCCGGGATCGGGCAAAATAAAATTTAGGAAATACTAATTGATTAGTCAAAACGTTGAAGGATATCGAATATATATATATATATACCCCCAAGGGTGCATACATCTATTTTCGGAACAATATCTTGAACCGTTTCCGATTTTTCGGCCGATTATTTTGCGTTTTAAATAGGACCTACTACTCAACGGCATGATGCAATCAAGAAAGGTGCGGTATTCTCAAAAAATCTTGTTTTAACGGAATAATGGAGCAATATGCTAAAGTTTATGTGGTGCCCGAAAATTCGAGGTGCAACGGAAGGCTCCGCCCGTTTTTGTCCACGGACACACCTAGTATAATGAATGTCCATCTGGTAAGGCGTTTAAGAGTCTATTAATATAATGAATGTCTTATCCAGTAAGGCGTTCAAGAGTTATCGTGATACAAAAAGACAAACAAAAGAAAAATCGTGCTAAACTAGTCCCCCTCTTCGTTTGGCGACTACTAGTCATATTAACTTGTTCATTGTGAAATTGGCTCTTGTTAGAGGAAACGTAAGTCAAATTTTTGGGGGAGAGGGAGGACGTATTTTTTTTTGTCACAAAAAAAAAAATATGTCCCCTTGAAATTTGATATTTTACGTTTCAAGGTGCGTAAAATTAAAAAATCGAATAAAAAAATCCGTTTGTCCCTGGCACTTTTGCCACTTAAAGAGTTTTTCCGATTTTAATAAAATTTGGTATGTAAGTTCTCCAGTTGGTGTATACTAATTGTTCCCCCAAATTTTTCGTCGTCACTGTCAGTCACATTCGATTTTTGGATTTTACATATCTTGTAAAATCCAAAATAACAAGATAATGATTTTTTAACCAGTAAAATAATAAGTCCATATGTCACATTGGCTTTGCTGAACTAAAATCAAAACTTCAGTAAATGCGGAAGACATTACAAAATGAAAGATCACCCAAATGTTTATGCAAAGGTCAATCTCTACGAATTATGTTATTTCTCTATGATTCATAATTATTATGATACAGACTGTTTGTAAAGTACGTCACTTCTCTTCTTATAATATATTCCATTTGAATTAAAAGTCAAGAAATGTTAATATTAATTAATTATTGATAAGTAATGTGAAGTGTATTCTAAAATTACAATGCGCTTATTTTTGTCACTTCAAATTGTTACACGCTTATTAATGGTACAGCTCCTTTAACGTTACTGGTGCGTTCTTTTGGAGTAAATTTAAAGATTTCGATACGCGTATTTCGGATGGAGTAAACTCCGAAATCACGTACTAAGTGTTTGTACCATTTTTATTTCTTGTATTTANTTTTTTTTTTTTTTTTTTTTTTTTTTTTTTTTTTTTTTTTTTTTTTTTTTTTTTTTGAGCAAATTTAAAGACCCTAGGATACGAGGCAATTGATTAATATGAAACCCAACAGGATTCTCCAAAGTTTTCTATCAATTGAATGTTTCCCTCTAAAAAAGGAGACTATATCTTATCATCCTTACCATGATATAATACAGTGTAATATTGTGTCTTGTAAAATTATTTACAAGATACTTTTTTCCTCGTTTTCTGTTAGATTTATGATTATCAATAGTGGCAGGAAAATTCTTTCTATCGGAAAGCTACACCCTTTGGAGTTTCGACACTACCATCAATTTTTGATCCAGAAAGCGAAACAAAACTTAATAACAGATCAGGGAAAACTCAGTTGAAAATTAGCTTTTTGAGGGATGAAATAACGAACTTTATATACATCCCGTTAGAATGAGGTGACGAATTTTATGAACATCCGGTACATAAATACAATTATTATTAAATACGGTAAAATGGGGTGAATGGAGACAGTGGGTGTGAAGAGTGAATTTTTGATATTTTAAAGAAAAAAATCTCTAGATTCTAAATGTTCCGTGATTTTTTTTTTCTTCTTCTTTGCTAAAGATACACCTCTGAACAAAGGAATAAAAAATTATGATTGAAAGTTTAGTTTCTTTTAACCCCACTGATTCTATTCACCCCATTTTACGTTAGTGTTTTTTATTTTTTTATTTTATTTTGGAAAAGAGTTCCTCATGTTTGTGTGTTTGTGTATAGTCGGTTATTATTCAATTAGTTACTTGTTGTTAATTTTATTTTATTTTTATATTATATACAGCAGACAGGGTGGTCATTGATTTACAAAAAATATGTTTTTACACTAGTCGCTAGTCTTATAAAGGCTGTTTGATAACACATGCAAACATTTGATGAGTTATAAAATTTCATTAAAAAACATTTTTCATTAAGTACGAGTTGGTATGCTCCCATTTACGTATGAAAGACTACACCAGACATATAGGCATCACGAGTTGGGGGCGCCAGGCGTTTCCACGTTCAAGGAAGTTAGTGATCTTTCTCTCATAGGTGGCGCTATCATGTTCGGCGAATTTGTCCAGAATTTCCTCCTTCAACTCTGTAATCGTATGAGATTATATAGCCGAACTATGATGTAACCCCAAAGAAAGAAGTGTAGTGATGTTCTGGGAGGCCAGGTTTGGTTACCGTTCCGCGAGAGAATGCGGTCTTGAATTTTTCCTCCCAACAAGGTGAAAATGTCACGGGCCGTGTGGCAAGTAGCTGTTGAAACTTCAGACAAAATATAAAATTTTCTAAACATCAAATTTTTTCATAAGCCAACGATCATACCACGTTGAATACACCAGTTCCCGTCAGATCACTGAAGTTAAGCAACGTCGGGCGAGGTCAGTACTTGGATGGGTGACCGCCTTGGGAACACCACGTATCGTTGGCTCATTTTTCCGGCCAAACCCAGGCTGGGTGAGGTCAATGTGAACAGCTGGTTTGAAAGTTTCCAGCGAATGGAGGGTAAAACCCAACCCCCATCTTGAATGACCAATAGATGTTAAAGAGATGTTAAGCCAAATTAAAAAAAATAAACATCAAATTTTTTCATGTTTATGAAACACCCTTTTGTAATTTTAAAAGCGAAATTGTGAATAGTACAAGTGAAGGACTGATATAGTAACTTGTAATTTTTCTGTCAAGTAGGCCCCCCAACGGAGAGTAAACTAGACGAGAAAAGATTCACGCTAACGAGACAATTATTTTATGCTCTTTTATTTTTATATCTTCTTTTTGCTTGTCAGTTCAAAATTACAATGCGCTTATTTTGGTCAGTTCAAAATTAAAATGAACTTATTTTGGTCACTTGAAAATTAAAATGAACTTATTTTGGTCACTTCAAAATTATAATGCGCTTATTTCAGTCACTTCAACAAAAAATGCGCTTATTTTGGTGAGTTCCAAATTACAATGCGTTTGTAATGACGTCATTTTAAAATCACAGTTCGTTTGTGTGACATCACGTGACGTGACGTTGTTTGTAGCGACATATTTGAAGTAAATCAATTGGGAATAAAAGATTAATAAAAATATTTTTCTATATTAATGTAAATATTTGTTTGTATTTTGTAAATTATTTGCTCGGACGAGACGAGATGATTTATTTACTGTAAACTAATCATACTATACATGCTATGTTTATATATTTAACTTGACTGTTTTTATTTTCATTGCGAGGACGGAATCCACTTAGAATTCAGGGGCGGATTTAAGGCTATATTTTGGAGGGGATACTTTTGGGGAGTATGGAATAACTCCCCTAAGGTACAGGGGGGGGGTCGATGGCCTCTGCCGGGAAAATTTTGAACAATTAGGTGTGAAAAAGTGAAAATCTATGAAACATTTTTTAACAACATCATGCAATTTGTCAATTGAAATTATAAAAAAATTCAAGTTAACGTAGCGTGAAATGAGCTTTACGTACATTGCGAAATGGCCGACGTATGTGTGGAGGAGGCATTTATTTAGTGGCTGGGAATAGCCCTCGTAGCGGCATTTTTACTGTCCCTGGACAGTTTGTAAGATGTAAAATAAACCTTGTTCTTGGGGCAGCTGATGTAAACAAGATAGACAATTGACGAGGAGAGTGCGGGGTGTTGTTATGACTTTATATATCTGGAATATTTTATTATTTGAATTTCTAAAATCATTCTCATTGTATTTATAAAATCAAAATGAGAAAAAAATATATAAGCCATAAATTATTTACTGGAAGATTACTGTATAAATATTCACACTTCATCTTGCCATGGAGGAGGGGGCGGCCGCCCCCCTTAGAATTCAGCCATACCTACCTCATGAGTTACTCATTTTGAGTAACTATTTGAATTTGTCGCATTATCATTGTATAGCGGCAGCATTAATTGAGCATCTTTCGTTAAGCAGCGCCTCAACCACAGTCTTCAAGCAATTAGGCTGTCAGTTTGTAGAATCAAACTGGCAGCCGGGATTAAATAGGTATGCCAGAAAATACATCTTATGAGTATGAAATAGAGAAAATCTACACACTCAAAGCAGCATAGTGTTTTGATACTGATGTGTATATCCAATATTATCGATTATATCGGAACTATATTGACATTTCAAGATTATATTGACATTTCAATTATTGCCTTTCTTTCTCTTTTTAGTCAGTATCAATGAAAACCGTTTAAAATCGGAAAAAAGTGGCCGGTAAATTCGATTGTACTCAAAAGTTTTGGCGCACAGTTAGTCCCCAAATGAAATACAGTGTGTCCCAGAATGACCGGTCACTCCCCTAACTTTTGAACGGCTTGGAATTTTTGAATTTTGAAAAGCTCTAGGGATAGGAAAAGGGTCATGGCCAATTAAATGGTTATGGTGAGACCCAGGTTCGATCCCCGGTAGTGACATTTATTGACAAATAGTGTGGATTTCTCAATAAATTTCAATGGAATGGTAGAAATATTTTTTGTTCAAATAAAATAAGGAAAATATTTTTTTTTAAAAAAAAAAATAAAAATAAATAAGAAATCAAGGGTGGGCTATAAAGGACTAAAATTTATTTTTGTTACACCCTGTATAACGGTGTTTGTTCTAAGAAAAATGAAATTTGACTTTGTCCTCCTCTTCCGACACTGATGAAAATAGAAATGTAAAGTTCTGAACATAATAAGGGAACTTTTACAAAATAAACAGCGTTATACAAGGTGTAACAAAACAAAATTATAGACCCTTTTAACTCCGGCCCTGATTATTTATTTGAAAAAATTAAAATTTTATTTGTACTTTTATTATTTTTTAAAAAATATTTGTACCATTCCATTTAAATTTCTTGAGAAATGCGACACTCTGTCAATAAAAATCACTTCTGGGAATGGAACCTTGATTTCACCATAACCATTCGATCGGCCATAACCGTTTTCCTACCCCTAGTCTTCCTTTTCTATTTCTTCTTTCATCGTGGCTGCGGCCTCATCGACCATACGCCTGTTCAACCAGTTGGCTACAAGTTCTTCTATCTTTACTTTAGCAACCTCTTCCCATTCTTCTGCGTTGATTCCTATATCTTCTATGTCATTTTGAATCCCTAGTAGACCTTTTCAAAGATTCCAAGACGTTCAAAAGTTAAGTGGGTGACTAGTCATTCTGGGACACGCTGGAAAAAGTATTTTTCACTAACGAAACTCTTGAAATATGTTCCATTTGATCACAGCTACCCACCATATTTAGGTTTTTTTTTTTTAATTTGGCTTAACGTCTCTTTAACATCTATTGGTCATTCAAGACGGGGGTTTTACCCTCCATTCGCTGGAAATTTGCAAACCAGCTACCCACATTGATCTCACCCAGCCTGGGTTTGGCCGGAAAAAAGAGCCAACGATACGTGGTATTCTCAAGCGGTCTCCCATCCAAGTACTGACAACGCCCGACGTTGCTTAACTTCAGTGATCTGACGGGAACTGGTGTATTCAACGTGGTATGATCGTTGGCTATTTAGGGGTCCAATATACAGCCAAACACAATGTATGTATGTTTATTTCTCAGAATTGTTTAGCCAAAAAGTAAAACCAATCGGAAAATTGGCGGACCACCCCTCCCTCAACCATAAGCTGAGACATGCGTCGGCGTACAAACAGATTTTTCACTAACGAAACTCTTGAAATATGTTCCATTTGATCACAGCTACCCACCATATTTAGGGGTTCAATTTACAGCCAAACACCCTATATGTATGTTTATTTCTCAGAATTATTTAGCCAAAAAGTAAAACCAATCGGAAAATTGGCGCCCCCCCCAACCATAAGCTGAGACATTAGAAAAATGTCCAACTGTTATAGGGCCATATTCTAAAACTCCACCCGAGTGAGAGTTGGAGTGGTCACTACCATTTTTGAGTGTCTGATTTGTATTTTAAAAAATGTACTGATCACAAAAATTACATGTAATTTTATTATAAAATAAAAACAGA
Organism: Pachypsylla venusta; assembly: GCA_012654025.1. Lineage (NCBI taxonomy): Eukaryota > Metazoa > Arthropoda > Insecta > Hemiptera > Aphalaridae > Pachypsylla > Pachypsylla venusta. The sequence continues at coordinate 5,967,330 of CM022877.1, forward strand.
AATTTTACGCTGCTTATGACCACTTCGCTAATTTGTAGTCGGAGTGACAACTCACACTTGACTGGAGTTTTAGAATATGGCCCTTAGAGTTACAACTATTTTTCGGTAAAATGGCCAGGTATCATGCATGGACTTTGCAGTTAACGTTATACATCAAAGCGAGAAAGTTATTATGGTTCGAAAAAAAAATCTTCAAAAAATGTATAATTGATCGGTGGCGAAGCACGGGTGCTTGTACCCAGCAAATAAAAAACAGGTTACAATTAATAAGAATATAAATATATATTAATAATGAAATAACAAGACAGAAACTGACCCTCAAATGACCAAGCCCCTCAGAAAAGATTTCAATTTGGTATGTGCTGGGTCAAGTAGTGGCCGATCACCAGGGGAGGGGGTATTCCCCCCCCCATAAAAATTTCTGGAGGAATAAAAATAAATAGGACTTCCTGTCCGTGAGTGACCATGCTATAGAACAAACGCAAAGGGAATATAGGAATTGCCTCTTCTCAATGTAAATTATGACATTAAGATAACATCGGAATTGATTTTAAAGTCTGAAATGGCGGTTAATACACTCGCTGTCGTATTTGATTTTTCGTTAATATTTTTTTTTTTTTTTAGAAAATTAGAATAAAATAAATATTCCAAGAATGTGTCATTGATATAAAAATATGTCAAATGACCTCTGCACTTAAATTTTAGGACCTATAGATTACGCACAATTAAGGTACTTAGCTGAAAGGTCATGTCCAACATTATTTACACCTTCCCTGTGTGTCATATCGTAAAATAGTATTATTATTAATCATTCGGTAATAGATTGAGTAAATTGATAGAAAACTTAATTATTCTTCAGAAAACAAAATTTTCAATATAAGAAAAAACGAGCACAGTATATCGATCAACATTTGAGGCTGTAGAATGCTGTTTAGCGTGCTCTTTCCTGAAAATATAGGGCGCGTGTGATGGGATGTTAATATAGGGTTACCGATTTTTTTTAATGGGACTTGACTGGAACTGAGATGGTATGCGTTCCAAGAACCAATCATCAGGAGGACTTTGCTGATTATGATAATCCTATCCATGTAGTTCAGTCATCATGAGGAATTGGCTGATTATGATGATCATATCCAAGTAGTTCAGTCATCATGAGGACTTTGCTGATTATGATGATCCTATCCAAGTAGTTCAGTCATCATAAGGACTTTGCTGATTATGATGCTATCCAAGTATTTCTGGTACGGAGACTTAACCAACGCAACGCAAGGACAGTTTGGATGAACCAGTTATCATGAGGACTTTGCAGATTATGATGATCCTATCCAAGTAGTTCTGGTACGGAGACTTAACCAACGCAACGCAAGGACAGTTTGGATGAACCAGTTATCATGAGGACTTTGCTGATTATGATGATCCTATCCAAGTAGTTCTGGTACGGAGACTTAACCAACGCAACGCAAGGACAGTTTGAATTTGCCACTCGACATATTTCTTGGTAAAATGGCTCGATTTTAATGTAAAGGAAGAACCGCGTTCAATTGGGTGTGTGTTAAATGACTTTGTCGCAGAAACTGTTTGAATTTTGTTAACTTCACAGGAGTTGATATATTTTTAGAAAATTCAAACGGGTCCTGAATACAAAGAGCGTTCTCTTCCATTGTTATGGCAACAGAGCTTGGGTCTTGACGAGCTGTTAACTTTAACTGTTTATTCATCTCAATTCTCTTGTACCATTCATTAAAAACACCATCCCTATATTGTTGAACAAACTCTACATTATCGAGTGCAACTTTGGGAATAAATTCACCGGTCAGTGTGCACAAGAAATTTGTTTTGAAATCTACTGACGTTAAAAAACGAAAGAAACCTTTAAAAAGTGACAACGGATGAAGACGAGCAGGTTGCCATTTATTATTGATAACAAACGAAACATCCCATCCATCTATAATTTTCTTTGTGGTAGGACTTTTCAAAGCAATGACTGGAGGGACAACATGTACCTGCATTAAATAAAATAACACCAGCCAGTTCAATGCGTGACTGGTGAAATAGGAGCTTCCATACAGGTCATTGTAGTGTGCCCATAGTTTGACAGCCGCTACGAGCCAAGTGACGTTCCCATCAATACTCAAATAATATTTCAACAAAAAGGTGTTTTCAACGCTGATACCATTCTTGAAACTGATATCACAGTTGAGAGACGTGGGAGTGTGATGAATTTTTATGATAGGCACTTTGGTTTTAGCCAAACCAAATATGGTTGAGAAAAGCGATGGATTTCGAAAGAATTGTTTTTTTATTTTCTTTACATACATTTGCTGTGTTTCATAGTCAGTCCCGCTATAGTAGCCATCGCCTGTAACGTCTATATAGATATCGAAGTCACTGTCTGGGAGTGCCATATTGCTACCGCGTGACCCGAACACATAAAGCACATGCTTCGGATACATCTGTTTCAGAGACTCCCTTATGTGCAGGATCACTTTTCGCTCCCTATTCTTGAATCCTGCCGATTGCGACAAATTAAATTTAATTATGAGGTTATCCACTTGCTTGAGAATCGAATCTTCAGATTCGATGAAGGACAAACAATGTACGGTCAAGTTGTTCAAGCGCTTTGTATCGCTCCATCGTGGGCGAACGATTACTTCTTCTTTTTGATCACCTTCTTTGTTGCTCGAGTCACTTTCCTCACTCGAACTGGTTTCATCAGCGGCGTCGCTGGTAAGTTCTTCTTCGGTGTCGTCAATAAAGGCTACATTTATATCTGAAATGACGTTTTCTTGAAAGTTCAATATATCATTGAAAATGTTTTTATTCGCTTGCAAATCTTTGATATTGTTAACATAGTTTTCTGCGGCAGAATAATCTTTTGTTTCATTTTTCAAAGTGTCTAGGCTCTCCCTGTATGCCGCCATAAGATTTTCAATCACAATAATATTTTCCTCGCCACTCACTTCAACTAAATATCTCTCCAATAGTTCTAAAATTTTATCAACTAACTCATATGAAATAGTAGAGTTTTCTATTAATTTAACCAAACACAATGTTATGCATTTCATATTTTCGTTAAATTTATCGAGACCAAAATGGTTCGTCTGAAATTTTTCTAACTCGGTTTTCATCGTACATAATTCGTCCTTGCTCATCGAAATGGTACTGAGCCGAATTTGCTGAATAATATTATCTACTGCAGTTCTTTTCGGTTTTGGTGATGAATCTGTGGTCAAACCACTTGGAGTACCTTTTGCTGAATTTTGGTTTTTGTTCTTATTCTTTCGTGAGTTGTTAGACCTAGGATAGTTCTTATTAATTTCCCTCTGATTTGATAAACTCGCTTGAGTTGAAGAGCTATTCTGTGAGCTTTTGTCCGATGAATATATATTCTGGTTGCTTGGTCTTTGTGAATCACTGGAAACAGTGTTTGAATTGAGGCACTCTTTACTATTTTCTTTCTGATCTGTTTCTGCAATTCTGTCAGCCGTCGCCTCCACTTCCATAAAATTTTCAGTGGCAACTTCTTTCTCTTCTGCTTTCACGTTTTGTTTCATATTCTCCTCTTTGATCTTCTTCGTTTGTTGGAACTTCAAAATGCTTTCTGTATCGGATCCCAATAAATTGGTATCTATTTTTTTAGGGTTCCATTTGTCAATAATAAGGTCTATATAATCCTTAAAACCTTTGATCTCATTAAATACATGTATGCTTGGCTTACTTTCCATCGAGTGAAGCGTAGTTTTTAGAATGTGGATTTGGTTTAATATGTTTATTTCTGGATCGCGGTCAAATGATAGTACTGAATCACACAAACTTCGACATTGTGAGTACTTGTCTGATCTGTCATCCCCTTCACAACTGCCATCGACACTGCTACCACTGATACTGGGTGCCATAGCGCCTGTCATGCTCTTTTGATTAATATCATGTTTCTGTTTACTTTGCGTAAACTTATTATGTCTAAAATCATTTTCACTTTTATCGACTTCAGGCTTAGATTTTACAAAAGTGGTTCGTGGTCTATCTAATTTGCTTCCTTGGTGTCGGTCTTGATTGCTGTTAAATGTTCTTCCATCAAATAAACGAGGAGGACTTTCAAACCAACCCTCATAATCTTTATTTGACGACTTTGGTTCAGGAACTAATTTTGGAATTGTGTTTGATGATTCTGGGGAATTTGATTTAAAGGAAAGATTAACTGGCGAATCGAATAAACCTGGAATAGGGTTTGAATTAGCAGGAGCATTATTTACGGAATGAAACGATCTGTATTGACCACTTCTATTCCTACCTCTATGTTCTACTTGGGGTTTATATTTATATTCGTGTTTATCTACAAACTTTTGAACAAAAAATTTGTTTTGGTTCGTATTTTCATTATTAGACTTTGATTTGATACTTTGAGCACTTCCTTTATATGATCCTCTCCGATTAGCACCCTGATTGTTCACCTTTGATTTAATAGTTTGATCATTTCCATGACTTTTGTTGTTGAATGTATTATTTTCATTGCCATATGTTTTCTTACTTCTAATGACACGTGTACTCTTATTATTAGGCCTGTTATCATTTTGCTTGCCATTTCTTGACGAGTTTGGTAATGTAGTTTGACCTGATTTGGTCCTCTTATCGTCAAGAGGAAAATTTATTTTCTTCCAATGTTCTTCCATGGGGAACCAGTTTGGTTCTAATCCGAATCAAAGTGAAATATCTGAAAAAAGAGAAATTGTTTTTAGAGAGTTGTGTGGCGAGACGACTAGTGGTCAACAGGTGTGTGATTAGTCCTGAACTCGTCACTCCCCTGGCAGTCTCATCCAATGTGAATACTACAAGCGTGAATCCCAATGACCGGTCAGCCCTCCCCCTCAAATATTGAACAGCTTGAAAATTTTGAATTCTGTAAAGCTCTAGGAAAAGTAAAAGAGTCATGAGCAATCAAATGGTTATGGTGAGATCCAAGTTCAAACCTCAGAACTGACTTTTTTGGAGAATCGATTTCTCGAAAAATTAAAATAGAATGGCACAAATATATATATATATATATTTAANGTCATGAGCAATCAAATGGTTATGGTGAGATCCAAGTTCAAACCTCAGAACTGACTTTTTTGGAGAACCGATTTCTCGAAAAATTAAAATAGAATGGCACAAATATATAAATATATATATTTTTACTAAAAATGGCGATTTGCGAAAAAAAATGTGAAGTAACCTAAATCGGGAAACATTGTAGCTAACAAATTTTTGAGTGCAGCATATTACAGGAAATCCTGGACAAGAAAAATCACTTTTTTCAAAATCCCACAACTATTAATCCCCTGATATCCTTAATATTTTTCCACTTTTTAATCACTTTCAAAGTGTCGTGCTCAAGCAAGATTGCTCATCAAGGCATGGCTAATCTGTCTAGTTGGGTTAAAATATGTCAAAGATCCCGCGTGTATGAAAATCCCTCGTTTCTTGTCCAGGATTCTCTGTGATATGTCGCTTTCCAAAACTTTAATAATAAATATAATATTCTGGAGTCATCCATTTGGGACTGAAGAACTCCAACATGAATACTGATCCATGTAGAGTGTAACCATAATATACATTTTCTTGTGAGAAGAATATGGCGGTATGAACGTAACCTTCCCTCAAAGCTCTTGTCAGCGAGGCATAGCCGTAAGAACATAACCTAACCATATTATATATGGATCAGTAATATTGACAGTAAGGATCCAAGGATTCTATTTTAAAACAAATCCCAGGTCTCTAGTTTCTAAAATAAAGATTCGATAGAAACACCTTCTAATCGTCCCTTATAACTGATACTTCGAAAGCTTTTCGGTAATCACATATCAAATATTGTAATACTTATGGGTTGGTGGTGAAGTGGTACACAAATATTTTACCTTCTGAATGATATAATGACCTCCGATCTCACTGGAATGTAATTTGTTGCAGAAGTGTTTCCTTTCAGTTGTGTATGTAGTCCAGTCCAATGTTCTTATGTTGATAACGACATATTCGGAACAAAGGTCTCACGACAGAAATCTGTGATCGCATTAAACAACTTGAAAAACAGGTAACATAAATAACGTTAAGATTTCATTCGAAAATGAAGAAAAAACAAATTATTATTACAAAGCACACTCTAAGCTGTGAGCAAAATAAGTATAAATAATCAAAAATCAAGTAAAGAAACGAGATAAGAAGTTATCACATTAATTAATAATAAATTACAGGAAGTGACAGACGCTCGAGAAAGAATCAGCAAAAATTCCCATGTTAAGAGATTTTTTCTCATTTTCTTTTTAAAAAAATCCCATTAGCCCTGTCAATTTGGATCAAAAAAGAGCCGAGCCTGGAATAAATTCCCAAAAGTGAGAGATGATTTTATTTCACGTTTGGCATCCTAAAATTCCTGAATAATAGTAATCTAAGTTTTAGCCGGTTTCTGAGGTGAGCAAAATTTTTTAGCGGCCAAAAGCAGCTTAATTTTGCCGCTAATTTTAGTTTTTTGCTTATAGCATTGGACGATGAAGTTTATGAAAAAAATTATTCTATTCAAAGATAATTAGAATTAAATTTGACGTAGAATAACATCTTTAAACGTTAAATTTGATCAAGGGGTTCGGTCAGATTGGGAAATCTAAAATAGGCTATATTCTATTTTTTTTACATAAATACAGAGGTACTTTTCCTAAACATTTTTATGTTTCTAATGATTCCCAACTGAAAGTGACAATAAATAGTCAAATTAATAGAAAATAATTTTGTCAATACGCATTAACAATTCACGTTTAAATCTGCAAAATTTTCAAATTTCAGCAAAGAAATTTCCATTTTATTTTTTTAAAAGATATAAATTAGGGTACCTATTAGGTCAATTAAATCCATAATGAAATGTATTATGGCGAATTTGCCACCATATTTTTTATTCTTGCACGTTCACAGGCGGAAATTTTTGTAATAGTGGTTGGAACATTTTTTGTAAAGATTAATTCTTACTGTATCTGTTTCTTGAAGATTTCATATTCTAGCAGTTGAAACTAGTTATCGTACATTTTCCCCTAAAGCAGAACCAATTATTTGTAGCACCGGGAGTAAAAAAATATGAATTTCAAAATTTGGTTACATGAAATATCTCATGCTTTTATATGACCCAAGGAAATTTTTAAAACAAACCCCACGTTTCTACCTTCAAAAATAAAGATGTGATAAAAACACCTTTGAGCATTGATGAAATTATAAAAATTGGAAGGAATGGGGTGGGAAATAGTAAAAGATTTTTTTTCTTTAAGGGAAAAAATCTGGGATTTTTTTGTGATCCTTTCTCGAGCGTCTGATCCTCCCGGCACTGAATTCGGCACAAAGCCCGAATAGAGCAACAGTTTTTCTGAATTGATGCAATAGTTTTCAGGCATCCGCGAACATCATGATAAGAACAAGTTTGTTTATTTTATCAATATAAGCGTTAAGATGAACGTCTCCCACGCCTGAGAGGTTAGGAAAAGTTTTCATCGGCCATGTCTGAATGATGAAGTTGTTTTTCCGGTACAAACTGGAAGTTTATCCCTAAAAACTGTTGCTCTATTCGGGCCTTTTATCGCGTCCCCTGGCAAAAAGAATGACAAATAATCAACGTAACTCCGCAATGGCTAAACTTGTTATGTAATAATAAATGAAAAATCAAAAGTTGCTATTTAATCACAAGATATTTTTATAAATATAACTTTTACTCAGATAATTAGTTCTTCGTACCAGGGCAACCCAAGCGGTCAAAAATATTTGGCCAAAGACCATGAATATAAGGAAAAACATGGGGATGGAATGTTTTTCCGCTGGGGATGATCTGCTGTGATGAAAGATCTTCTCTGGCCCATGATTTCTGCTACAATTGCTTCTATAAATATAATGTTCGAGAGTAATTTAAGGGGAAAACAAAAAAAATGTGGTGCTAAAACTAGGCCTCACTTTGTTTTACGACCCGTATAATATTTAAGCAACTACAAGTTTGGGTTTATCTCCTTCTGACTTCTTTATGAGAAAATACAGTGCTGCCTAAATTGTTCTAGTACGTTTTAGTCTACTCCTTAAGATCTGGTACTACATAGTTGAAAATTGAAAGATTGAACAAAAAATTGAGAACAAACTACAAGGAACTAAGGAACAATCTGTTGTTACGACTAGAACGAGACAAACCATGCCACTGAGATGCCAAGTGAAGGCACCTAGACTCTAAATGAATGTAAAGAAATAATATTATTTCCATCCCATAATTATCTACCTTCCAACCCCTCCTTGGTGGGGGGAGGGGGTTCACAACCGTGTCTCCTTTGAGATATATTCAGATTAAACCACAAGTTTAATTTTAGTTCCAGTATACGAGTATATCATAATACAAGCCGAAATTTTTTCATGCTCAGAAATTTCTGACGTCAGGAAACCATTGCTTTTTGTGTTTACTTATAAGGGTTCCGTTTTTCCTCTTCGAAAGAAACCCTAAAAGAACTAAAAGTATAAATAAAAAGATAGGAGAATATTATAATATAGTACAATATTATAATACTTACCATATGAGAAATAACAAGTGATGCATATGTAAGGATATGAATCTGGTTCATTCTAGTTTTTTCAATAATCTACGATTTTGGGACGGCGCGGCGGAGTGTCATGGGAATCAAACCGCTCCACTAATTTCAAACAAACCGAGAAGTTGACCACGGATGAACGGACAGTGGAAGAAAGAAACCGCTCCATCTGCAACTATACTCGATTTTTCTGAAATCTAGTAAAGTTAATTTTTGAAATCTAGTATTATGAAAGTTTAATTTTGACATCTAGTATTTTTCTGAAATTTGGCAACATTGAACATTTCTCTTCTCTTTTCTGTTTCTCCTTCTCCGACTTTGGTATCTTGTTTGTATCTTGTTGTTTGTTCGGTGTGATGTATCCAAAAAGTTTATGTTATGGTGGGCTGTTTGGTATTGAAAAATAGCGCCACCAGCCATTTCTTTCGCACCATACATTTTTAATTTTATTTTAATCAAAATTAAGCAATGAATGAATTTTCCTTGATTTGTAATCACAATGAATATTATGTTTAACTGTGTTTTGTTTAATGTTATCTTTAAATTGTGTTTTTTTGTGAAGACTTAAATTGTTTATTGAGGTCACTACTGAAGGAATTTCTGAGAGAAAGTTTTCTTCATACAAAATGTAAGTTGAGAAAATAAATAAATTGTCATTTTAATTAAAGACATTATTCGATATTCATTTAGTTTTCAATTCATCATCGGATAAGTGTCGATATGGTTTCAGAAAATTTTAATATCGTGCATATTTCAAAACTAAATCTCAAAATTTGCGATGTTCTTAAAGATTGAAGGCGTAAAACTTGAACATTGTTGTTATTAAAGTCGTAATCAGAGTTTCTAAATTAAAATATTTTTACATATTTGAATGTTGGCAAATCGGAATTTTGATGAAACTTATTGACACTAATACCTATTTGTTCACAATATTAGGCAATTATCTAAAACCCAAATATTTCACTGAGAAACAGGACTGTTCTGGTAAAGGTATAATTAACTTTCAACTTTTACAAAACCTTTTAATTAACGAGATTTTTTTATGGAACTATATAGGTAAACATTCACTTTAACGTCCATGGTAAAACTTCTGGTGCATTAAATTTTTTTCAATATCCCAATTTTGAAGCTAAAAGCCTGGGTTGTTTTAAATTTTTCCTTGGATCATTTTTAATAGTTTAGGTATGGATCCAAAGACTCTTCACAGAAAATAATCTCCACTGATTAAATAATCTATAGCCTCAGTAAAGGTATTATCACACAATTTGTCATGATGCCAAATTTTGTCATTTTTTGACTTCGAACAGAGTAGTGATCGACCAATATGTTTGATGATATGAAAATTATTTCAATAATCTTACCTTTAAAAAATATAATTCTGAGGCGTCCGTGGACGCTCAAGTCCCCAATTATCGAAAATACACAAGTGAAGAAAAATTAAATTAAATTTCGATGAGAAATCGTATTGGAAAAGAAAAAAATATAAACTTTCAAATATGGACTTTCAAGTAAAAAGAAATTTTCAAAAATGTTTGAATTTTGGTCTATTCTTTTTAATAATGCACCTTTGGATTCTTTTTTGAAAAAAACTTACATATTGGGAAGTATTAGCATTTATTACCCAGATTAAGGTTGCTCAAAGTTACTAAAAAATAAACTGTTAATTTTATTAGCGCATGTTTATGTTAATTTTTTGTTCTTGTGAGCAAGCCTAAAATATTTTCAGACCCTAAATCGATTTAAAATGATCCAGGGTACTGCAGGTTTCTAGTACCAAAAATAAAGATTCAATAAAAATGCCGGGAATAACAACTCTGGCAAAGTAAAAAAATAAAATAATAATAATAATGGACTAGGGGTGAGTTTTATTTGTATTGTAACCCGTAACATAACCCATAGTGGGTGATTAAACTTAAATCGATGTTGTTGCAAAAATCGAGAATAATATCGTAAACCTGTGGCGTGTCCTTCCGTTGGAAAGTGTTTCCACAGGAACTATTCCCCTTATTTGACCCATATGTATTTTGAAGCAACGTACTTTTTCTGGTACATCCTATATAATATGTTTCTATGATATACTTAAATAGAAACTTCATATCAAATGGTCTTATTTTTGAAACATCCAGCTCGAGGACATTACTCTAGGCAGAAATGTAGGGTTGCCAAACAATGTCTTTACATGTGAAGTTGATTATTTTTTGTTTCAGGAGAATGTTTAACTCAGTGGCGGATTAGCAATGAGAAGGTAGATAGAGCATCCACTAACACCCCCTCTCATGAGTGGCCATGTTCATGACATGACACTTCGAAACCGTCCCCATCCTTCAAGTTCTACGTTAAAAGTAGGCGATACATTAGCAGAAGGTGTAGAGTTGACGATTGGAGAGTTGGAAGATATGGCTGTGAGACAACAAGCTCAAATAGATTCTCAAAGACAGCTCATTGCTGCCAAAGAGCAAAGATTGAGATTTTTAAAACAACATGAAGCTCGACATCAACAAGTGGCAGCAGAACATGAGAGACTTCGTCGACTTCGTGATAGAGTTGAACAACAGGAAATGAAGTTGAGAAAGTTGAGAGCTTTGCGGGGGCAAGTGGATGAGAACAAAATGACAAATATATCTCTCTCATCGGATTTAGAATCAATACGCGCATTGTTCAATGAAAAAGAAAAAGAATTATGTATGGCAGTCGCCAAAGTCGAAGAGTTAACACATCAACTGGAAGAACTAAAGCGAGGGCGTGCTCAACAGCCATCTCATCCACATCTGTCTGCAGAGTTGGAGAATTTGAGGAGAGAGTTGATGTACCACAACAAGTTGAACGAACAACAGAATGTGCGACTCCATCTGCAGAAGGAAACTTTGAATCGGAAACAGGAGGAGGTGAACTCTGTGGATCTTAGAATATCTGAACTGCAGGAGAGACTTCAGAAGAAACGGTTTCTTAATCAGCAACTGGCCAGTCAGTTGAACTCAAACATGAACGTCACTAGTCATCGTCCTAACAAACAAATGATTCCCCAGACCATCAGTTCCTCAGCTCAAATCAATGTCAATTCTTTGTTAAGGTCTATGACAAATAGCAACATTGCCGCCGTTGCGCCATATCTCCACGTGCCTTCAAAACCCCATCTGGATAATACTCATCTAATTTTACAAAACCAAAGACGAATCGAATCCGCTCATAATCATGACAGGTACCTCCCTCCGAAACAGGAAGAAGTCAAAGCTCAGAAAAACAAGGCTAGTGAAAATGTCAACATTCTTGAGGGAGACTCGAAAATACCAGAATTTTCGGCAAACAAGTCGGACCCGAAATATCAAACATTACCTTATAATACCAAGTTTGCTGTCAATTATTTAGCCAATACTCAAAATTCAAAGTCTTTGTTGAGGAGGTCTGGTGAAGGGAATGACAGTGTCTCACCAGGAGGAAGTGAATCCTCTGGAAGCAGCCTCATCAAAGAACAACTTGTTCATAGCATTCCAATACCATCCCAAGTGAGCAAAGGACTTGCCGTGCCCGCCTCTAGAAATAATTTATCCAGATTAGGTCCCCACAATACTATTCACGTAAGCCAAACTGTAGGACCTGTACCGAACAGCAGCAGTAGTAACAGTCAAAACGTTAGTAATCAGAAACCCATCAGCAGTGTTGCGCCCACAGCACTGCAAGTTGACCAGCAACAATCACTAGTTTACCAAGCGACCTCCACTAAAGTTCATCCAGTACAGCCTATTACCCTGTTGTCCTCTTCACAAAATGTTACTGTGGGGAAAGATGGTTCAGAGAGTCACGCGGATAGTGAGACACTTTCACCCAAACCTGCTTTACCTCCCAAACCAGCTTTACCCAATAAAAGTACACCCCCTCCACCTCCCAGACAAAACAATTCAAATGTTCTAGGGGAAACTACAGAAGAGGATATAAAGTCCAACGTAGAACGAACCAAATCTACTGTAGACAATATCAAAACAGGCCAGTTGGAGCAGAGGATATTCAACTTGAATCTAAGAGAGACCGAGTGCAATAGAAGAACGAATGGGAGTATTGCAATTAGCTCTCAAGAATCCGATCCGTCACAACCACGCCGTGTCACATTGAGTATTGTCACCAAAGACCCAAGCTGTCCGCCGCCATTACCAACAACGGAGCCACCTTCTGATGACATCATTACAACGAGCAACCTCATCAACAATAATTTAGAAGACGTTAAGTGTGAGGATGAGGTGTCCACCAAAAAGAATGCCAGCGAGGAATCCCCTGATCATGAGGAGTCCGAAGACCAGGCAGATCGTGTTACACAAACAAGCCAGTCGATTCAAGATGAAATCTTGCCAATAAGTGAGGAAACGTCTGAAGTTGTCAAATCAGCTCTCAAATCTGGGAAAGGCAAGAAGAGGTGCGTTTCATTTGATCCTCTTGCGCTTCTTTTGGATGCATCATTGGAAGGAGAATTAGAACTTGTGATGCGTACTGCACGGCTTGTGAAAGACCCCAGTGCAGCGAATGACGAAGGCATCACAGCACTCCACAATGCTATTTGTGCTGGACACTTTGATATCGTTCGGTTTCTTGTCCAATTTGGGTGCGATGTGAATGCGCAAGATTCAGACGGGTGGATGCCATAAACAGCAGCGGTGAAATGTGAAGAGGACGAAGAGGGATTTGAGGGATGCTCGGAGTTTTTGTATTCGGTTCAAGAGAAGTTAGGAATCCTCAACAACGGCGCGGTCTACGCTTTGTATGATCATGACGCGGCCAACATTGACGAGCTGAGTTTTAAATGTGGTGAGTGTATTATTGTGTTACGCAAAGGAGACGAAAATGAGCGAGAATGGTGGTGGTCGCGGCTGAATAACAAAGAAGGTTATGTACCAAGGAACTTGTTGGGGTTGTATCCGCGAGTACAACCCGCCATCAGTCAACAGTGAATTTGACATTTGCTTTCAGACAAGATTTTGTCCCTGACAGATGAGAGGGATCTAAACTTTTCCTGGTCAGAAAAGTCTTCCATAATACACCAAGAATAAGGAAAGAACTATTCCTTGATATTGAATGGTAGGGTTCCTAGGACTTAAGAATACTGAAAATATCTTCGCTCTCTTATGAGTTTAGCTGTCGAAAAAAGGAATTATCGATTAATCCAAACAAATGTACCAGTGAGACATCTGTGACTTATTAAAGTGTTTTTTTTTTTTTTTTTTTTTTTTTTTTTTTTTTTTTTCTTTTTTCTGCTATACATAATATGATATGGATATTTCTAGTGTTAATAAGTTCTGGGGCACTCGGGGTACTATATACTCCCGCATTAAAAATGCCACCCTATTTTTTAGAAAATAATTTTTACTATAATGTAAAACTTTTGGTTGGATTCTACGTACTATGAAACGTAAAATATCAAATCTAAAGGCTCATTATATTGAAATTATAATTTTCAATACTGAAAATAATAAACCAAAAAGAAGAATAATCCATAGGGTGTCTTTTTAGTGGGAGTTTATACCATTATTTTATATATGCAAGTTCTATTTGAATTTGTTCAGGTTTTTATTGTGTTTTTGGTGCACGCGAATGTTTAAAGTTGTCTGCACCATGCGGCGCGGCGCCCCATTCTTATTTTGTACATATTGAACACATATCCCACTTTACATAGTTTGTACATTACCTTTTTACATATCTCCAAATTACCCTTATCCCATAATTTATGTACCTTTTAACCCCTTTTTCCCCCAAATGCCGCCCTTGTTCTATTTTTACCATTTTAATTAATTATTATTATTATGTTTTTGTAAATTGTGTGTAGGAGCCATCGCATACGCGTAGAAAGCATTTTGACAAATTTTTTGGTAACAAATGTTACTATAGGGTGTTTCATAAACATGGAAAATTTTGATGTTTAAATAATTTTAGTTAAAAACACTTTTTATAAAACTATTTACATAACGTATGAAAGACTATACTTGTATATGGGCACCGTGACTTCAGTGACAGTTGTTTATTCGTTCAAGGAAGTTAGTGATGACTCGGCCGCAGTTGGCCGCATCGAGTTCTGAATTTCCTCCTTCAATTCTACATTGGTTGTTCCTGAATTTCCTCTTTCAATTTTACATTGGTTCGTCCTAAATTTACTCCTTCAATTCTACATTGGTTTTTCCTTAATGTCATCCTTCAATTCTACATTGGTTTGTCCTGAATTTCTTCCTTCAGTTCTACATTGGTTTCTCCTTAATGTCCTCCTTCAATTCTACATTGGTTGTTCCTGAATTTCCTCTTTCAATTTTACATTGGTTCGTCCTAAATTTACTCCTTCAATTCTACATTNATAGAAGTTCAGTGTTGTTAGAGAGAATTTGGTCTTGAATTTTTGTCTCAACAAGGTCAGAGCGTTGAAACAGTTAGCGCCATCCTGTTGGAATCACAGACTCCTTTTCTTGGGGTCACATCAAGGCACGGGTTAGGAGAAAGACCTATAGAACGAATGAAGAAAGGAGGAAATTTGAGACAAACTCGTTGGACTTTATGCGACCACATGTGGACGAGTAATTTCTTGAATGTGTAATTGCCTTTCGCCGAAGTCGAGGTGCCGATGTTCCGTATGCAGTCTTTCAGGCGTAAATGGAAGAACATCAGCTTGTACTTGATCAATATTGGTGTATAGATTTCCGGCATCTTTTCCCTGTCATTTCTCCGATCAATCTATGGCAACACACTATTACTAAAGTTTTGTCAAAACAAAGTGTTCGCGGCTTTTACAGGGTGACTCAAAAGTAAACTAAACCTCACATCACTCTGCCAATTATAACTAATATAAAAATCACGTGGGATTCATTGATTTGTAGAATAGAGAGCTTGATTTTAATCCCAATTTGTTCTTGTGGGGAATCAGAGAGAGCTTGATTTTAAACCCAATTTGTTCCTGTGGGGAATCAGAGAGAGCTTGATTTTAAAACCAATTTGTTCCTGTGGGGAATCGGAGAGAGCTTGATTTTAAAACCAATTTGTTCCTGTGGGGAATCAGAGAGAGCTTGATTTTAAACCCAATTTGTGCTTATGGGGAATCAGGGATTTTTGATTGTTTGGATCACCTTATTTTTACAACTAGGTTAACTAAGCTCAGAAAGAGTGTCAGTCTAGGTTGATTTTGAAACGTTGATGGTGTTCTCAGTTCGTCCTAGAGAACCAGCAACTTCCAATGAAGTAATAGAAAGCTAATTTATCAGTTGTGTCGATGCGAGTTAGACCAGAGTTTGATTTCATTGATCGTGCTCGATGGCAGTCTTAAATAAGTGGTTGTTTGCCGATTGGAGGTTTATAAGTGATATAGGGTCCCTAGAACCATGTCAATGGTTAATAAGTGATATAGGTAGTTTGCCGATTTGAGGTTAATAAGTGATATAGGTCCCTAGAACCATGTCAATGGTTAATAAGTGATATAGGTGCCTCAATCACTGAAGTATAATTACGTTAGTGACACGAGAAAATGAGTTACAGTAACATAATGGTATTAGAGTGATGTGTTGTTATTACACCATAACTTAGGCGGACTATGAGGATGTCAACCTCAAGTATTTTTTCACAATCTCAAATTGCATTGGAAGAAATTATTCTTTTGAGAAAAAAGTTTAGAAGTTAATAATCCTTGTAACGCTGTGATGAACACTTGAAAATTGTGAAAGTATACCAAAAGTAAATTATACCAATATACCATACTTATTAGATAGAAGTATTGGATTTAAAGCAAACTTTGGTTAACTGTGGTTTGGCATGATTGAACATATAAAACGTAACTTGTGACAGTAAGGCGCTCAGAGATTCTTGGAGGTTTCGCTTTGGTGTATGGACAATCACCTGACAAAATCCGAACATCGTTTCGGTGTATGACAATCACCTGACAAAATCCGAACATCGCTTTGGTATATGACAATCACCTGACAAAATCCGAACATCGCTTTCGAGAAATACCGTGAAACGGAGGGGCAACAGACATTTTACGAAAAATGGTCGGGGTATTTCATCTGCAGGGGAGAAATTGTGAGGAAGCTATAATAAGTTACAGGCGTGTATTTCGTCTGCAGGGGAGAAATTGTGAGGAAGCTATAATAAGTTACAGGCGTGTTCTTTGGTTTCACTGCACAGCCCTTTCATAGGGACAGTTAGTCTTCCGAAAAAGTGACCCAATCAGTTGTTCTTATTTTTGGTTACCTGTGGTTGGATTTCGATATGATTTCCCTCAAAACAACTCCCCTGGGCGCTCGCGCTGTACAGCGCTGAAGACGTGTTTTCCATTTTATATAGCAGTGCCGGAACTCTTCCCGGATGACATTTGCACCTCGTTCCGCTGTAAGATTTTCAAAATCCGAAGAGTCGATTTTTTTTTGTCCTANTCTTCTATAGGAAGAGAAAGTGAAAATCGTACAGCGGGAACAAAGTGTAAAGGTCATCCGGGCAGCAGAGATCCATCATTGCTATGAACAATGACAACTTTCAGTGATGTATCAACGCCCCGCCCGGGGGAATTAGTTTGAGGGAGATAATACAGTCGAACTTAATTAACAGGAATTCAAAAAGGACCGGCAATATTTTGCTGCTTAGAGGGGTTCCAAATTTTTATT
>CM022877.1:6011339-6056393 GCA_012654025.1 Pachypsylla venusta
GGTAGTTGCTTGCTGGTTTGTAAGTTTCCAGTGAATGGAGGGTGAAATCCCCCTCTTGAATGACAAATAGATGTTAAATAGACGTTGAGTCAAATAAAATAGTTACTTTCTCAGCTGTGTTCATGAGAATATTGTTCACGGTGTTCCACAGCATTTGCCAGCTCTGTTTTCATATAATCTCATTGGGTATGACTATAATTATAGAATTATTATTTAATTTCCAATTATTTTATTTCCCAAGGCATCAAGGCCTCATTTCTGACATCCTCAAAGACCAAGTTCATTCTGCATTCCGAGTATTGCAGATACACCTGGTGTAAAATAATACAGAAAGCAACTCTGGAATATTATTGTGCTAGAAGTAATATTGCAGTGATTGATATGGTTCTGGGAGTCCATGTCAATTATTAGCCGCCAAAACTATATGTATGATGACGATGAAAAAACCTTGGAGGAATTTTTGAATTGAGAGGAACTCGGAGAATGAGGAAATAGCAAAAATAGGGAAGTAAAGGCAAAAAGAAAGAGCGCGAAAGTGAAAGAGAATTTTTGAATTGAGAAGAATTCGGGAGAATGAGAAAATGGCAAANGAAAGTAAAAGGGAATTTTTTAATTGAGAAGAACCCGGGAGAGTGAGGAAATGGCAAAAAGAGGGAGGAAAAGGCAGAAAGGAAGAGCGCGAAAGGAAAAGGGAATTTTTGAATTGAGAAGAACTCAAAAGATGGAAGAAATTGAAGAAAGGGTAGAAAGAAAGAACGCAAAAGGAAAACGAAATTTTTGAATTGAAGAAGAAGCCGTCAGAGGGATGTAGGCAGACAGATGGGGAAAAGAGTAGAAAGAGTTTAAAGGGACAAAATTGAATCTGATTAAGCGGCCCGATGTTTGTGTGAGTGCGTCTCATAGAGGTAGTGCTTGGTTACTGTCTCCCCGCCCCCCTCAAATCCGCCTCTACTCGCAGTTACTCCTTATCGTCTTCCCCAATAATCCTCTTATATTCTATTTCAGTAATCCCCACAAAACCAATACCGGGTGGTCACTCATTCAAAAAATAAAATAAACACACACAGCATGCATATATTGCACAAGTTCGGGGTGAACACCAACTATTCACATTGACCTCACCTATCCTGGCAGCTGTCAACATTGACCTCACCTATCCTGGCAACTATCCACATTGACCTCACCTATCCTGGCAGATATCCACATTGACCTCATCTATGCTGGATACACCAGCTATCCACATTAATCTCACCTATCCTAGATACACCAGCTATCTACATTGACCTCACCTATCCCGGTAGCTATCCACATTGACCTCACCTATCCTGGCAGCTATCCACATTGACCTCATCTATCCTGGCAGCTATCCACATTGAACTCACCGATTTTGCTTATTTTGCCGTTCATGGCATAAAACTGACATACATACCAAATTTCAATCTCTAGCACTTGCCGTTCTTGAGATATCTTGTTCACAGTCAGACAGACACACACACGGACCAATGGCTGAAACTCGATATTTGCGCTCTGGGAACCCCAAAACATAATAAAAATACTGCCCCCTCAAAATTTGATAATTTTCGTTTCTTGGTACGAAAAATAATATCGTATGACGGGTCCGACTTAGGGGAGAACCCTAGGGTCCTCGAGCAAGGGAAAAATCCCACGTTCAAAATATTTTTCCCGTTTGGGGAAAAAAAAATTTTGCTCAAGCAATAAAGGCATGGCCGTAAAAACGTTTCCAAACCTGTCGAGGGGGGTTAAAATATGTCAATAAAGCTAACAATTAAACATAAAAAGCTAAAAACAAAACAAAAGAGAAGTGGGAAAAATAAAAATATGATTGGTGTGATTTTTCCCGCGATGTGTCACACCGCACGCGACAAAAATCCCCAAAAATCCCACAACTATGGGATCTTACGGTTCTCCCCGGAGTATTATCCTTCGTATGACTGATATTGCTACTGTAGCCCTCCCCCAATCCATCCCATATGAGTGATTCGGTTTATGTGGAGTACATTTAGTTCTTTTATTAAGTCTGAAAGCTCATCAAAAAGGGAAATAGTTTTCCATTGTCCTTTCCACACAATGAAATGCCAGACCTCACCCACACCCTAATGATGCGAATCTCCCCCCCCCCTCCTCAGCACCGAACATGATGTCGGGGATGGGACTGGTGGGGCCTAATGATGCCTACATTTAGTGTTTCGCATTAAAAGAAAAAGATAATGCGATTTTTATTCCAAAATTGAATTTCACGAAACATTGAGCAGAAAGGTGATAGGATGGAGGTGGGAGCGTAAATTGGGAGGGGGAGAAAGAGGGAACAGAGAGAGAGAATGAAAGAAATTAGGGAATAAATGAAAGAAATTAGGGAGAATAGGGAAGAAAGAAGGGAGAAAGTGGAGGAGAAAGAAGGCTAGAAAAATAGTGATGAATGATGTGGGAGGGAGAGAGAGGGAGGGAGAATGAAATAGATTAGGGAATTAAGAAGGGAGAAAGTGGAGAAAGAAGGCTAGAAAAAAATAGAGATGAAAGAAGTGGGAGGAAGAGAGAGGGAGGGAGAATGAAAGAGATTAGGGAATTAAGAAGGGAGAAAGTGGAGGAGAAAGGCTAGAAAAAATAGTGATGAAAGAAGTGGGAGGGAGAGAGGGTGGAGGGAGAATGAAAGAGATTAGGGAATTAAGAAGGGAGAAAGTGGAGGAAAAAGGCTAGAAAAAATAGTAATGAAAGAAGTGGGAGGGAGAGAGGGTGGAGGGAGAAACAAATTGTTACCTCTCCCCAGGTTTGAAACGAGCTTTTTATTTTGAATAATTATAATAATTTGACGCTTTCTAGTCTAGAACAAGTCACTGAGTAGTTCTGAACTTTTACAGTAATGTGAGTTCTTGTAAATAAAATACCTAGATAACTTTAGCAGAGCAGAGATATGCTTTAAATTTCCTTATACTTTAAAGAAAGGGTTCCCAAACTTTTTTGGTACCACGTCCCCTTTTCAAGAAATAAAAGCCTCCCACTCCCCCCTCCCCTTTACATTATAAATTATGAATGTTTATGGGTGTTGCTGAATGCTATCTCATTCAAAACGCTAATGTGTTGCTGAATGCTATCTCATTCAAAATTTCTAAACATCATGTTCAATAAAATTACCTTTGTACAAAAAATGTGTACATATAATTCAACGAAATGATAATAATTCAACTGAGCTTCGTTTGTGTGTGCTTGGCAGTGAAAAATCGACAATTTCAGCCCACTACAATTCTTTCTTCTTTTCATTATACATACTCGTGGATAAGGAAAGTCGTCTGATATTCACACGATTGAAAAATTAGTCAACTAATTTTTAGAACGTAATAAATGTCTATGTAAAATTTCATCAAAATTGTAGAAAGCGTTCGAGAGTTACCGTGGTACAAAAAGACTAGCAAACAGACAAGGCGTTCGAGAGTTATCGTGGTACAAAATGACTAGCAAACAGACAAGGCGCCCGAGAGTTATCAAGGTTCAAAAAGACTAGCAAACAGACAAGGCGTTCGAGAGTTATCAAGGTACAAAAAGACTAGCAAACAGACAAGGTGTTCGAGTGTTATCAAGATACAAAAAGACTAGCAAACAGACAAGGTGTTCGAGTGTTATCAAGATACAAAAAGACTAGCAAACAGACAAGGCATTCGAGAGTTATCAAGGTACAAAAAGACTAGCAAACAGACAAGGTGTTCGAGAGTTATCGTGGTACAAAAATACAAATAGATAAACCAATATCGTGGAGTTTAGTCCAGACCTCACTTTGTTCGGTCAATCCATTTATCATTCTTGGAGCTTCTCGCAATGTATAATCCTGGCAATGGTTTCCGGGGTGCATCTCCCCATCATGTTTATCCGTCTGTAAGCAATTTGTCCCCCCACCCACCCCTAGATTGGCATAATTTAAAAATGTTTGGACATTTCATCGCACCGCACAATGCAGTGTCTACCTTCCCTGCTATAACAGACTACCTTTCCACCGGCACAAACAATTTCCTTTGTTTTATCACTTTTTTGGCACATTAGGCAATATTGTTAAATTTTAAAATTTATTATCTACTGTACCGCAGATTTTTACAGGGACATGCTTTAATACAAAACAAAACTTTAGTCAGAGAGATAGTTTAGACAACAAAATTTAGACAAAGACAGGGTTGTGAAAACATTTTTACAGGGACAGAGTGTGACACATAGGTTTATTTTTTTGGCAAGAAAACACCCCCCCCCCAAAAAAAAATTGGGGGATGGTTCTCGNGGGGGGGGTTCTCGTGACGATTTCAAATCTGGGGCGTAACTAGACTCTAAATTTAACATACCTACTAATTTTGAAAATCTCTGGCTCTTACCATTCTCTGTTTGACAGGATTACTGAAAACCGCTTTAAAACGGTAAAAACCGCCAGCGGTATATTTGATTGAACCCAAAATAGGAGCTAACTGAGACCCCAAATATGACATACATACAAAATTTCAAATCTCTAGTTCTTACCATTCTCCTTTTAGACAGCAATACTAAAAACCGCTAAAAAGCGGCAAAAATCACCAAGGGTGTATACGATTGCACCCAAAAGTATCGGGGCACAATTAGAGCCTAGATGAGACCTATATCCCATATACCATCCAAATCGGTCAACGCTAAGTGGCAAAAGTGCCCATCACGGTGTACGGTGTACAAACGGATTTTTTTTTTATTCGATTTTTGGATTCTATGTACTTTGAAACGTATAATATCAAATTTCGAGGGGGATATTTTTTTTTTTTCGTGACGATTCCAAAGGTTCTGAAAATAAGTATTGAAAATAATAAACCAAAAGAGGAGTCAAAAACAATACATATACTTAAGAAACGCCTGCATTTTAATTTAAGATATAGTTCCAGACATCAAAAATCAAATGTGTCGGGCGTTTTTATATATTCCTCATATGAAACTCGTTTTTTTGCCCAACGTCCCTTTTACATCTAAGGTCATTCGAGACGGGGAGATTTTACCATCTATTCGCTTAAAACTTACAAACCAGGCATATACATTGACTTTATCCAGCCAAGGTTGGACTGGAAATAACCAATATCACAAAGAGTCAAATCTACGTGGGTCACTAATCAAGGAAAACCTTGTTGGCCGTTGATTATTTCAGTACTCTTAAAGAAAATGGTGTATTCAAATAATTAGCCCTCTTTCGGTAACCTAACCAACAACATTCGTGAGGAATGATCTATCAGAACTATTGGTCGATCGGCGAAGGTACTGTGTGACACTTACACCCCGTTTCCACTTCACGATTTTTTTGTCGTCTACGACAAAAAAATCTTGACGGACGGTTGTGTCCCCACTGGCAAAAAACATTCATAATTCATAAGTCCATTTCATTTTGACAATTGACGAACGTGCATTGGGAACATATCCATTTAATTACACGTGGCACTGGATCATGTAACGTTCATAATTCATAAGTCCATTTGAGTTTGACAATTATTGGCGAACGTGCATTGGGAACATATCCATTTAATTACACGTGGCACTGGATCATGTAACGTTCATAATTCATAAGTCCATTTAAGTTTGACAATTATTGACGAACGTACATTGGGAACATATCCATTTAATTACACGTGGCACTGGATTATGTAACGTTCATAATTCATAAGTCCATTTAAGTTTGACAAATATTGCCGAACGTACATTGAGAACATATCCATTTAATGACACGTGGCACTGGATCATGTAACGTTCATAATTCATAAGTCCATTTAAGTTTGACAATTATTGCCGAACGTACATTGAGAACATATCCATTTAATGACACGTGGCACTGGATCATGTAACGTTCATAACCACGAGTCCTAGGATAAGGAGGTGTGTCTGCTTAGCATCCCAACAGTTCCCATCATCTTATATACAGCCTGGATTTGACTCAAAGGACACCAAACCACGAGTCCTAGGATAAGAAAATGTGTTGGAGGCTTCCAAAAATATGAAAAACAAATTCCTTTTGATCAAAATATAATTTGTATTTTATTTTAAATTTTATAATCTTCAACAAATTTTATTTGGAAATAAAAATTATTACATTGGAATCTAAAAATATTTTAATAATTCAAGGCAAGAGAACCAAACGTTCCTGGGTCCAACAGGTTATAGGTTAATTTAAAGTAATCCCCTTTTTATTGTATCCAGAAAGACTTTTATTTTAATACCGCACTTTCCTGGTACCACGAAGTTTAACTTATATTTGTTGATGCAGCTAGAAGGGTTAGAGATTGATCCCGAACATGGATCCTCCCCAGGGTAGTCCCCATTTTCTTGGATCCGGAAAGACTAATGTTTTTTTCCGAATAATCCCGAACCTGACTTAAACGTTATCCCATTTTTTTTTGTCGAGCTAGAAGTTAAAAACCTATTTTCCCGAATCCGGAAGGACAAATTATTAAAGGTCAGCTCAATTTTTATACAGCTGAAAGGGTTGTCTCGAACCTTCCTAGTTCCAAGATAGTTAAAAGCTAATCCTTATTTTTCTGGATCCAGAAGGGCTAATGTTTTTTTGTTAATCCCGAACCTTCCTGGTACCAGGAGGTTTAAAGGTTAACCCATTTTTTTTAAAATTAGAAGGGTTAAATATTAATCCCAAACATTCCTAGTTCCAGGATATTTAATGGGAAATCCCCATTTTTTATGGATTCAGAAGGACTTATGTTTTTTTTGTCAATCCCAAACATTCCTAGTTCCAGGATATTTAATGGGTAATCCCCATTTTTTATGGATTCAGAAGGACTTATGTTTTTTTGGTCAATCCCGAAACTTCCTGGTACCAGGAGATTTAAAGGTAAAACCATTTATTTCGAAGCTCAGGAAAGTTAATAGTTAATACCAAACATTTCTGCTATTGTTGTGTTTTGTAATATCAAGAATTGAACCTCCCCCAGAACAGGTGAGAGAATCAGTCAAATAATTGGTTCGACAAGGACGGAAAATATATCATCAATAGAAAGTTGTGACAACTTTTAAAAAAAATGGCATGGGTTTATTTTACTGGCTAAAAAAATACCCCCCCCCCCAAAAAAAAAAAAAAAAAAAAAAATATATATGTTTTCTAACATTTCACGGTATGTTCTAATATTTCGCGGTATGTATATTAAAGAAATCTGTTCGTCCGCAGTTAGCGGCACTTTTGACACTTAGCGGGGACCAATTTTGATTAAATTAGATATGTAGGTCTTATTTGAAGTCTAAATGTTTCCCGAAATCATGTCACTGATAAAAAGTTTCGGAGTAAAATTAGACCCCAAATACTAAACACGACAACAATATTACATTTCATCGGTCAATGCCAAGTGGTACAAGTGACATTCACGGAGGACGTACGATTTTTTTAATTCCATTTTTGGATTCTACATTCTTTGAAACGTAAATATATTATTATTATTTTTATTTTTTTGCAGGNGTATTTTTTGCAAAGGTTCATCAATGAAAAAATAAACAAAAATAAATTTGAACAAAGGTTGAATCATTTTGTATCCGAATTCCAGAGGCAATTGGTTCTACGCTCATCATGGACACAAAAAATGGAATCAAAGAGAGCAAAGGACAACTTGTGGCAGCAGTGTTCCTCCTAAAGTTAACCATTACCTATTCCTGGAAGCAGTTTTGAAAAACATGGTGCAAATGGGTTGATTTGACACCATAAATTTTTCGATGACGTAGAGCTAGAAATGTGATGCTATACGGTACAGGCCATCGTGAGGACGGTGTTATTATGTTGAACTTTTGTTTCACAATGCAGACCCTACCAACGTAGAAATTCTGGATTGAACCCTATAAGTTGTGACTGAGGCCCATTTTTTGGTCTGACGACAGGATCAAAATGTCGTCCAGAATAACGTTTTAAATGCAAAAAATATTATCATAACCTAATCAAATTTAAACAAAAATCAATTTGTAGAAAATAAAACTCAAAAAATAAATGTTTGTATCTTCGCATTACAGACTAGAAGCGGATAGGCTACTAGCATGCCTGTGGTCAATCAGAGGGGGTCACCAAAGTGGGAAGGAGAGGGGGGGGAGGGGTACAAGGCTAATCCGGGCGGAGTTTTTGGTAAACATACAGTGAGAGGAATTGTATTTAGAACATTCAAATATCTCAGATCCTGTCGAAGACACAAAAATAAATATTCTGATCTTATAGGAATCAGATCATGATATTCAGGGGAACACGGAAGGGTGATCTCTACGAATCCTATAGGGCTGATCTATAACTACTGTCATTTAAAGTCAACAAAATTTGGAGTACGTGGAATCTAAAAATTGAATAAAAAATATCCGTTCGTCAACCGTGAATGGCTTTTATTGCCACTTAGCATTGACCTATTTTGATGAAATACTCGTATGCTATGTAAGTATAGACTCTATATTATATGTGACCAACAATAATGAACATTTTCGGCGCAAAATTAAAACTCAAATGATACCTATTTAACAAATTTCATCAAATTCGGTCAACGCTTTCATCAAAAGTGTCCATCACAGTGTACAGCAGACAAACGGAGTTTTTTTTTATTATATTTTTGGATTCTGCCTACCTTGAAATCTAAAATATCGAAAATAATATACCAAAAAGAACAAAGATGTCCTCAAAATAAACCCTGAGGCAAGCATTAAAAGGTTCATTTGCCAAGACACATCCTCCTCCATATCATGAAACTTTGGTCAGAATACATAGTTTTATCCCTAAAAGGATTCGAGATATTTGACTGTGCTAATTAAAATGACACACCAATTCTCAACATGTATACCTGCATTACCCGCACATTACACAGGGTGATTTTAATGAAATGCTTTCCTTACAGTACCTAACAAGTTGTTTACTACCGAACCATACATGCAATGCAATAACAACTGCTAACCAACCACCAAGAACTGTAAGGAAAAGTATCAGCAACACATATCTACCAATGTTGTATGAAAGACACCTTCTTGGTGATACACCCTGCAAAGTTAATTACAAATCCCTACTCCAACGAATACATGATAACACAGTGGGCGATATCATTGAAACTTACCATCCGAACAGAGTTCTTGGCGCAAACATAATACCTGAGGTAGATGACTCTGAAAAATCCGTACCCAGATCTACAAGAACTAACCTAGCTCAGCTTCGCTCTGGCTGGTGTAAAATCTTACAGAACTACAAGGTCAAAATAGACCCCACAGAATGTGACCTTTGCCCATCATGCCAAGCGGAGACTCACGACGTACACCACTTATTTGAATTATTCCAGCAATTCCAAATCCTACAAACCTAGACCCAACATCCCTCTGGACGAATCCCGTGGAAGTGGCTGTATTCCTTAACCTTGAAGTGATGTGACCCAGATGTAAACTCAACGTTAACAACAACGACAGGGTGATTTTAAATTAGTCAAACTATTTATACCCCTAACTCCTCGTTCCAACTAGACGTTTTTTTTCGTCCACGACAAATAAATCATGACTATCAGTTGTATTCCCGTAGCTGTCAGTTGTATTCCCCCTTTAAAAAAAAAAACCTTCATTTACACATGCCACTGGATCATCTTGACTTTTTTGTCGTGACGATTGACAAATGGATCGTTTCACGACTTTTTCGAGGTCACATTTTTTGTAGTGACGAAGACAAGACAGTATGTCAAAATCTAAAGTGACTATTCTTTTTTATCATGGAGTTAATTGTTTGTAATGGGAACACTCTAATTTAAATTTATGGTCACACTAGAAAAACCACAAAAAAATCGTGAAGAGCTAGTGGGAATAGATTCAAGCACAAAAAGCCCACCTGAGGCTTAGGTGCAGAGTCTTATACAGCCCTAAAGAGGAGTTTGGCTCACGAATATAGTGGGAATAGGATGGCAATCCTTCACTCAAATTAGGTCGAATTCTTTCTGTAAGCCGGCAGATAATTTACATCCATTTTTGAAGTCCACACTTTCGCACCAATTTTCCTATCACATTTTGACGCTGGCATGCTACGCTTAAGGATGTCGACGCCACTTAATAAACTGGAGATAGATCAAGAGTGAGGTTTCGGAGCACCCGCGTTCTTGTACTTCTTGAGGATTTGATGATTTGAAGAACCATGATCTTGCAGTCGTTGCAGACAACCATTTGGATACCCTTTAATGATTCTGCCTTTTCTTTTGGTCTGCCAAGAGTTTTGGATTTGGATAGACGAGATCTGAAATTCAAATGTAAATATAGGTTTTATTGCACACCCAATGTGATGCTTCAGCCTATATAGGCCTGACAAAACAGAAAAATTGAGCTTTTACCAGTTTCAGGAAGCACTTTTTACAGCTGAAAGGTATAGGAGCCTTCAATAACTTATTACTGGGATGAACAACAGTTACCCAGTTGTCCTCCCGAGGATGAGTGCAGCCCAAAAACTAACATCATCGAGCGGACTAACTTCAGTGATTTGTTGTACAATCATCATTCACTTACTTCCGGACAGATAGCGCCAGTAATTGCTCCATACAGCTTGAAATAAAGAAGTGATGGGGAGTAGACGACTAAGAAAAGTCCTGTGCACATCACACGGCTTTCCTTTTATATGTAAAAAATATTGTAATGGGCTGTCAATGCCTAACACGTTTTGCGGTTCCCAGAACCCAAATCTCGAGTTTCAGCTATTGGTTCATGTGTGTGTGAACGAAAAATCTCAAAAATGGTAGGATTTGTAGTTATAGGTACCTAACTATACTTACCATCGACATACGACATACACACACTTGCAAGTCTCTAGCACTTACCGCTTTCTTTGTAGGGAGGATTCCTGAAAACCGCCAAAAAGCGGCAAAAACCCGCCAACAATAGATTAGATTTCAAATAAAAGCTTCATGGATCGTCCAAAATTGTATGCACCAAAATGACATGCATACCAAATTTAAAGTATCTGGCACTTACTATTATTGAGATATTTTGTTTACAGACAGATAGACACACACGCACCCATGGCTAAAAATCTGGCTCTAGGGACCCCAAAATGTGTTTGGGCATTGAAATCTCGACATCAAAGATTTCCATTTTATGGGATAAGGGAATTAAAGAGAACTGACCTTTTATAGTTCACAAATGGCAGGGACATAGGTTGTACTGGAAGGGATTTTTCTTCGACTGATGTCTCATGGTAACTAACTGACATGGGGTCATGAGCCACTCGACTCAACTTTGGTGAAGAAGGGGCCGAACCAACTGACGAGCGAACGGAATAGGATGGGGCAAGTCGGTTAAACAGATTGTGTGTGAAGGAGGTATCACAATCTTCATTGGGAGAAAGAAGAGAAGGGGACAGTGCCATTACAGGAACGTGCGAGAAATGTTCTGTGGGAATGCGCATCTGAAAAAGGAAAAGAGAAAACCATCACTAAACAGGGTGAGTCTGAAATTAAGACAACTATTGAAACCACAGATTCTTAGGGTAAAATAACGATGGGTCAACTCTATACATATTGTGGTCAGAAATTGACCCTAACGAAAAAAAAAAAATTGAAGTCATTTCTTAATTGATTTTCTCGATTTTTGTGAACGTTAAGCACGGTCCAAACTTATGTTGCAAATGTTGTACAACATAGGTTGGGCAACATAAGTGTGGATCCTGCTTTAGAGAACTCCACTTTTGACTCCCATATACATCCCGAAATGCACTTGTGTATCTGTATATATGTATGTTACGCGATACCAGCCACAATTTTCATCCCATTTTGACGAAATTGGGTATACATGTTTAGGGTATGAAGGAAATTTGCTGTATAGTTTTTGGGGCCCTGGGCCCAATATTGTGTTTTTTGAAAATTATTTTTATCTTTTTAGCGGTTTATTGTAGAAACGTATAATTTGAAATGTTATGGCTGATGTTAGTTGGATTGGGGGCCCTCCACCGGGAGGAGGAGGACCCCCACTTTTTTTATGTATTTTTTAAATTTGATTAACATATTTTTTTCTATTAATGACAACAACACTACCGTGAACAACTGATCATATTGATCCACTAGTTAGTATGTAACCTGGGATAACAGTTTTACATCTTTGGTAATTATTTGGGCTTTTTCTCTCAACAGGGGATCTGTTATGGATGGTACCGGTATGTAAAATGGCTAGAACATTTTGGTGTTAGGATTCGAACCAACAGCCTCCTGGTTTCGAATCCACCGCCTCAAACAATTCAGCTACTGAGGCTGTTTGGAATAATTTTATTTTCTGAATTTGATTGTCAACAATTAGCATCTATGCGCATCTTAAAAAAATCTCTCACATATTAATTAGCATGTACTCTTATATCTGCGAACTCTGCGCATTACTTACTTTGGAATGACACTTCGAACAAACTGTCCGTTTGCACAGACGACATATTTGACCCCACGGACCAAATAAGCTGAATCTGGTCTTGAGACATAGAAAGCAAACCTGGAGAATAAAAACAAGACTTTGTTAATTTGACAACACTGATAAAACCCATGTTATTGTTATTAACGTTTTCGACGACATTCACGCTTTTACTTTATAGAGCAAAAAGGGCCACAGTATTATAATACATTGCGGTCTAGGTTCAAAGGATCGCGGTAATAATTATAATGGCTTCAAAATGGGAAGCCTTGCCACCAGGTTCTGTAAATAATAATAGTCTAGGTTGGTAGGATCTGCTTCAATTAAATTGTTTTATTGTGATCTACATTTCAGGCAATTGTTTTTTTATTGTTTGATTCATCCTAGCTCTAGTTTGTCTAAAGATATGATTCAATACCACATTTGGAGTAACCCAGTAAAAATCAACCGTTCCATAGTCGAAACTGTCAGGGAGATGTTGTCCTCCGAACACAATGTAGACAATTATTGGTTGGAAAAAATCCAAGTAGAACCAATCGCTCAAGGAAAACTATAATTTGGGTATGTAAAATGTACAATCTAAAAGAATATTTAGAAAAGTGGCAAACAAAACAGCAAGAATCAGAAATTCGGTTTATGGGTATCAAAAATGAAATCCGATTCAGTTATAACTCACATAGTGAAAAATCATACTTTTGTGATCCATTGTAGATCTTTGAATAACATGTTAATTATAAGTGTTAAAAAATAATAACTATTAGATAAATTAAGACAAAACATTTACCAAAAACACTATTTATAATTATTTATAACAAAACTACATTCGATTCATCATCAGTCTAGTCGAGTCTAAAGATGGAAGTTGACGAAACTAGTTTCTTTATAAATAACTAGCAGGATAAGCCCGCTTCGCTTGGCGCCTTATAGGCATGGCCGTTTATAGTTTCAACCACTTTTTTTGCGATAAAAAGTAGCCTATGTCCTTTCCTAAAGTTTAGTCTATCTCCATACCAAATTTCATGAAAATCGGTACAGTAGTTTAAGCGTGAAAGCGTAACATACAGACAGACAGAGTTACTTTCGCATTTATATATTAGTATGGAAGTATGGATTGTAAATAGTGTTTTTGGTAAGTGTTTTGTTTTAATTTATTTCAAAGTTATTATCCATTGTAGACACCAGAGGGGATTTAAATTTTAATATTTCACTTCTTTTCGGCTGCTTCAGATAGGTTGTAGTGTACTGCTTATATTTTTATTTATCATCATACATCTGCTCTTGGAGGCTGTAATTGACAGAACAATGACAATCACTCTAATATATTTACGTCAGTAACACAATAGTTACAAAAATAATGATATTGCTGAGTTATTTTCCGTGTATTTTATACCATCAGCTCAAGTGGACTTGGCCCGTGAGGATGTCACCCTCAAGTAACTTCTTACAATCTCAAGTATGATTTACTTTTCCTCACGGAAAGTTATAAGTCATAAATGGATTTGAGACAGCGTAATTTCTATTAGGGGTCTCAAAAGAGTAGTCGCTTCCAAAAGACCTTCCTCTGATGATGTTTAGGAGAAGCTTGACTTGTAGTGTGGATAATATTAATCAATACCTTTCTCTTTTCGGCATCTTCTTTAACATGTCCTTCCACTGGAAGACTCTCCAGTTCAGCTTTAGTAAGAACACTTCTGATGTGGACAATCTCCTCCAGAGTTAGAGACAGACAGTCTTCTTGCCACTGTTTCTGAAATGGGCGATACATAAAAACTGTTAGCTTTGGACCTCTGGACGACAAACAATTGTGACTCGTAATCATACTAAGAGATCAAAGGAAGTAAGATCTAGTTTTTGGTTTATTATTTTCAATATTGGACCTTTGGAATCGCCACGAAAAAAAAAATACCCCCCTCAAAATTTGATTATATACATTTCAAGGTAC
Organism: Pachypsylla venusta; assembly: GCA_012654025.1. Taxonomy (NCBI): domain Eukaryota; kingdom Metazoa; phylum Arthropoda; class Insecta; order Hemiptera; family Aphalaridae; genus Pachypsylla; species Pachypsylla venusta. Next base: position 6,025,657 of record CM022877.1, read on the forward strand.
GTAAAATCCAAAAATCGAATAAAAAAAATCCATTTGTTCGCCGTCCACCGTGATGGGCACTTTTGCCACTTAGCGTTGACCGATTTGGATGAAATTCGGTATATAGGTCCCACCTGGGCTCTAATTGTGCCCCGAAAAATTGGGTTCAATTAAATATACCGCTGGCGTTTTTTACCGCTTTAAAGCGGTTTTCATTAATCCTGTCTAGAAAGAGAATGGTAAGAGCCAGAGACTTCAAATTTAGTAGGTATGTCAAATTTAGGGTCTAATTACGCCCCAGATTTGGAATCGTTACGAGAACCCCCCCTTAATTTTTTGCCAGAAAAATAATAAACCCATGTGTCACATTGGCAGAGTTTTTATTTGTTTGTGCCACGATATTTCTCGAAGACCTTATTCGATTTTGATGAAATTGGTGGTATGGACATTCATTGAATCCAAGAATTAGCTGATTAGATTTTGGGATCTATTAAGACACCCAGGACCAAATGGTAGCCTTTAAATGAGTGGAGTGAGGTCTACAGATCATAGTACTACTAAATACGTTTTGTGAATCATCTGGATACCTCGAGGATCGAGTGAGCCACAAATGTTAATGAGAGCTTTTTTTCTTGGCTTATCGTCCCTTTATAGGGACTAGCCAGCATCATGAGGGTTTAAAACTGCGTGATCAACCACCAAGTAAAATCTCGCTGAACGTTGCTCAACTTCAGTGATCTTAGGAGAACTGGTGTATTCAACGTTTCATTGGCGCTGGCATGAGTAAGTGTTGCTTTCTATTTATCAAATTATTTGTTTTCGACGTCTCCGTGGCAGAGTGCGCATCACACTCGGCTTGCACCAAGGAGGTTCCGGGTTTGATTCCTGGACGGGTCGAAAATTTGATACAGATTTTCAAATTTTCTACTTGGTCTGTTTGTGTTTGGGGGTAACTCAGCCTCCAGAGGACAATTTAGTAGGTATGGTAATAGCGAAAAGTGGTACCATTATAAGGAAATTGATAAAGTGTAGCTTAGGCTTAGTAATATTGGAGAGATTGTTGGAGCTCTACCTTGTAATCCTATGATGTGCACAAAAATTGTGACATAATAATACAAAGAAACATACATTTACAAATTATTTGTTTTCAGATTTATCGAGAGTTTAGAGTATAAACACAAGCCACCCGCTCTGATAATTTATATTGATTTGGTGCTATCTAAGTATGGATACAATATTTCTGTCAGTTCTAAGGTATGAACACAAGCCACCCGCTCTGATAATTTATATTGATTTTGTGCTATGTAAGTATGGATACAATATTTCTGTCAGTTCTAAGGTTTCCTAGCAGACGCCCGCACCCCCTACACGTCATGCCAAGGTGTAATATTAAATTAAAGTAAATAGAAACAGTTACATATAACAGGAGACAGGAGCGGAGTTTCATTCTGGGGTGATAGGACACCAATCCCTCCGCCTTTGTACCAAACTATACTCGGTGTAACCAGGCCCGTATCTAGGATTTTATTTCGGGAGGGGGGCTCTGGGGCGATAGGACACCAATCCCTCCGCCTTTGTACCAAACTATACTCGGTGTAACCAGGCCCGTATCTAGGATTTTATTTCGGGAGGGGGGCATGTAAATGAAGTTATAGGAATAATCCAATCTTTTCAAAAATTTCGGGGGGGGATGAACCCTAAAAACCTTGTCCCGGATACGACCCTAAGTGTCGTAAGACCCGGATACGATGTAAGTATAAACGAAAGAGGTACTGAGAATCAGAATCGGGCTTGATCTTTGGTCGGGTCGAAAATGGAAAAGATTATTTTTTACCTTGTGGGTAACTCAGTCTCCTGGCGACAATTGAGTGGCTATGATAAAAGATAAAAACACTAATTGGCAGCAGTGTAAGGAAAAGGTATTTTAGGCTTTATAGTTTGTAGCATAGTGAGCCCACCAGTCCACAAAGGGGGACCCCCCCCCCAACGAAAAAAATAAATTTAAGTTTCATGTTCATACAGTGAACGAGTTGGCAGGCCCGAAGACAGTCAGGATTTGAAGGGGTCACCTCTGAAGAACAAATTACAGAAAATGAAATTCTTGGGTATGTAGATTTTTGCTTTTGAAATTTAATGCCTACGGCCCTGAATTAATCCTGCCTCCTCAACGAGGCGAATAAGAAATTCGTGTGATCCAAATACGGGTCATCCGAATTCCTATATACATGGTCTGGTCTGAAGATATGATGGATACCCATTTATACTAATCCAACCGTCTTACTTACTGATTGAAGCAATCATCTTGCAGAGATGTTCTGGACCAAGACATCTCAGGAAGCGTTTGACCCAAGGTCGGCTTATCCGTCTGATCAGAATTGATGGATACCCATCTATACAAATCCAACCGTCTTACTTACTGATTGAAGCAATCATCTTGCAGAGATGTTCTGGACCAAGACATCTCAGGAAGCGTTTGACCCAAGGTTGGTTCATCCATCTGATCAGAATTGATGGATACCCATTTATACTAATCCAACCGTCTTACTTACTGATTGAAGCAAATCATCTTACAGAGATGTTCTGGACCAAGACATCTCAGGAAGCGTTTGACCCAAGGTCGGCTCATCCGTCTGATCAGAATTGATGGATACCCATTTATACAAATCCAACCGTCTTACTTACTGATTGAAGCAAATCATCTTGCAGAGATGTTCTGGAGCAAGACATCTCAGGAAGCGATTGACCCAAGGTCGGCTTATCCGTCTGATCAGAATTGATGGATACACATTTATACTAATCCAACCGTCTTACTTATTGATTGAAGCAAATCATCTTGCAGAGATGTTCTGGACCAAGACATCTCAGGAAGCGTTTGACCCAAGGTCGGCTCATCCGTCTGATCAGAATTAATGGATACCCATTTATACTAATCCAACCGTCTTACTTACTGATTGAAGCAAATCATCTTGCAGAGATGTTCTGGACCACGACATTTCAGGAAGCGTTTGACCCAAGGTCGGCTCATCCGTCTGATCAGAATTCCTAGAACATGGTCTGGTCTGAGGAACCGATAGACACCCATTCTGATTTGATTCGTAGCCCCCCATAGTGTGACGTCTCATTGAAGCTCTTCTACTGGGACACTGAGTCGCCAAATCGTAAGCTGAAACAGAAAGAGATGGGCCTATTAGTCGCTAGGAAAGAGATGGGCCTATTAGTCGCTAGGGCGATGTAAGTGCCTATTTATAAACAACTTTAATTTTGTTTAAAATGACCAAACAAAGTATGGTCTAGCTTTCACTCAGCCATTTTTCTTTTAACATCTCATCTGATCGGTCTACAATAACTGTACAATGCGAGGTCCAATTTAGTAAAACTCGATATGGACCTTTATTAGGTTTATAGAATTGGCTCCCTGTATATCGAGACCATTTTTTTTTTTTTTTTTTTTTTTTTNTTTTTTTTTTTTGACTATTGGTCATTCGAGACGGGGGTTTTACTCTCCATTCACAGGAAACTTACAAACCGGCTAAGCTAACCACATTGACCTCACCCAGTCAGTGTTGGGCTGAGAATAGCCAACATCAATAGGGCGCGAAACTACTGGGTAGTAGGTAACTAAGTAAAGCCTCGCTGGACGTTGCTTAACTTGAGTGATCTAATAGGAACTGTTGTATTCAACGTGCCATTAACACTTGCCATTGAGCAGACACAAATATAATTGATCGAATGAAGTGAAATCCAGTTTGACTCCACGATTTTTCTTTTATTTGATTTTTGTACCACTCTCGAACGCCTTGTCCGATTTTGATGAAACTCGGTATGGATGTGTCGAAAAAGTCGACCACGTCGCGATCTGGTATTCTGAAAAAAATATACTCCAGGTTGACTTAAAATAAAAAATTTCCTTTAACCTATAGGTAAGGTCTTTTTGGAAGAGAGGCGAGGTTAACCTATATGTAAGGTCTTTTTGGAGGAGAGGCGTGGTTAAACTATATGTAAGGTATTTTTGGAGGAGAGGAGTTGTTAACCTATATGTAAGGTCTTTTTGGAGGAGAGGTGTGGTTAATCTATAGGTATGATCTTTATAAAGGGGAGGCGTGGTTAACCCATAGGTAAGGTTTTTTGGAGGAGAGGTGTGGCCCTAAAACGTCTTTTTTTTAAAAAAAAACTTCCTTTTAAGGATGGCTTTACTGTATTGCATAGTAATAGAATTTAAGGGGCACCTATATACAAAAACGTACACAGCTTATGCGAAGCGCACGTAACGTGATGAATAATTATGAGATCTAAAATGGCGGAGGGGGAGGTAGGGTTCTCCATATCTTTCTTCATAGGCGTCGAAGCTGAAGCGGATACAGAAGGGGGGGGGCGATCGACCTCCCCTGACCTGAAGAAATTAACGTCGAAACACTTTTCCCAAATTTGGTGTTTATAAATTACTACCTACTAACTTAGATGTCGATCATAATTTGGAGCCTCGGTCGCCCCTTTCTCAACTGGGGAGACCTGATCCACTACTTCGAAGTTGAGGGCTTGTAAACGTTTGGAAATCCAGAGATAACAATGGCAATTCAAAAACGCTTTTAGGGATTTAAGTGTAGAGTTCTTTGTTTTTTTTTTTTTTTTTTTTTTTTAAAGGAAAGATTTTAAATATTTTAATTTTCGTCAGATCGACTTTTTCAAATTTAGATAGAAATTTATATTATAGACATTGTAATACAAATTGTATTATAGACATTGTATTAGTTCCTAATACAATGTTTTACTTGCTAGGCGTTCAGCCTGGTAATAATTATGCAATGCGTTTAACATTGAAAATGTACGGGACCAGAACATCAGCAGGTTAATAGGAACCAAAAACTCATCTGCTTATTCTATAGATATGACCAGTGATCTGTGGATCTCAATTTCGACAATTTCGACGACTATGAAAACAGAGATCCCGCTTGTAATAGTTCTAACTTCTCATTATAATTTATATTTTACTTAATAGCGACTCTCGTAACCTTACATTGTTCATTACCTCCCCACCCCCCATGCATTTCTGAATCTCTATTAGAATTATTTATCACGCGTATATTTGTGTTGGTACCCCTTATAGCTTCAATTAACATTAATGTCACTACGGAATAATCAGATAATGACCATAGCACGATAACGACCGTCTATGGCACGTTGAATACACCAGTTCCCATTAGATCACTGAAGTTAAGCAACGTCCAGTGAGGTTGTTCCATGTGGGTGTCCAAGTGAGTTTGCGCCCTCGTGATGCTAGCTTTTTTCCGTCACAACCCAGGCTGGGTGAGGTCAATGTGGGTAGCTGGTTTGCAAATTTCCAGCGAATGGAGGGTAAAACCACCGTTTTGAATGACCAATAGATGTTAAAGAGACGTTAAGCCAAATTAAAAAAAAAAAAAAAAATATTGGCCAAATACTTGTAATAATGTTCCACAAAAGAACTTCTTTTTGTCCACTGAAATGAAACTGTAGACAAGAGCTGTGAATAATTAAAAGTTGAGCTCTGGTTCAAATTGAAATTTCCTCAAAATATATCAGGGATGGAATCATGCCTGTATAATCCATTGTGTACCTGTACCATATCTTCGTTAAGAAGCATTTATACGGGCATATGTTTAGGGAGAGAGAAATCTTATTTCAAAACAGACACACGCTGTATAGTAAGGGTAATCTCAGACAGCCACATACTACTTATCTTATAGCATAGCATACATCTATGCTTATAAGCAAGAAGGAAACAGGTTCTTATGAGAGTCTGCCAATTGCTCCATATGCGCATCCCATAAGAACATGTGGTTTTTCCTTTAAAAAAATTAAACTAAGCAAAGTCCAGCTAGGTTTTACAAAGTGGTTGTGCACGAAGATTCGCGGCCTCGTGATTCTGGTTACTTTTCTGGTCCAACGGGTGAGGTCAATTTGGGAAGCTGGCTTGTAAGTTTCTCGAGAAATAAATGTTAAATAGACGTTAAGCAAAAAAAAGTAAAACATTTTGATTTTTTTTTTAAGATCGTCAGTCGTTTCTGGTTGACCCTATATAACAGACTAGTTTGTCAATGAACAAGCGAATACAATTCAAGGAAATCGACACAATCTAATGCTTCGAACGTAGCTTAGATCTGTGTATCTAAGGTCGGCCATACACGCATCGATAAGTCTGTGCAGACTTGTCTGTACAGACTTATCTGCGCAGACAAGTCTGTCATGTATGGCAGGATCTGCACAGATTTTGCCTGAAAATCGGAGACAAAATCTGTGCAGATCCTACCATACACGACAGACTTGTCTGCGCAGATAAGTCTGCACAGACTTATTGTTTCGTGTATGGCCGGCCTAAGGTAGAATATACTGGTATGTAGTAGATATGCGAACTTTAGATGATAGGTATATCAATTGCCAAATAGGGTCCTAATCAGTAAATCCATTGAACATAAAAAATGTACATATCAGGTGTCAAAATAAGCCCTGGCGCCCAAGAGTTATCGTGGAACTAACAGACGTTTAAAGAATAATTGTGGATTTAAAACTAGATCTCAAATGATGGGAATAAGAAATTTTCACACAAAAATCATTACACTGAAGGATAATTAAGTTTTCTATTAATTTATTAAATTAAAACGTGAAAATCTATTAACAAATTAATAATGACAATTCCGGAACCATCTACTGGTTTATTATTTTCAATAATGAACCTTTGAAATCGTCACAAAAAAAAAAAAAAAAAAAAAAAAAAAAAAAAAAAAAAAAAAAAAAAAAAAAAAAAAAACCCCCCNATCCAAAAATCGAATAAAAAAAATCCGTTTGTCCGTCGTCCGCTGTACGCCGTGATGGGCACTTTTGTCACTTAGCGTTGACCGATTTGGATGAAATTTGGTATATAGGTCCTATCTGGGCTCTAATTGTGCCCCGAAACTTTTGGGTGTAATCGAATACAACACCCTTGGCGATTTTTGTTGCTTTTGAACGGTTTTCAGTATTGCTGTCTAAAAGGAGAATAGTAAGAGCTAGAGATTTGAAATTTTGTACGTATGTCATATTTGGGGTCCCAGTTAGCTCCGAAACTTTTAGGTTCAATCAAATATAGCGCTGGCGGTCTTCACCGCTTTAAAACGGTTTTTATTAACCCTGTCTAAAAAGAGAATTTGGGGTCTAATTACGCCCCAGATTTTATTAGATAAAAAATCATTAACGTGTCTCATATACAAAACTCACACAAATGGATACAGCAAAATGCTGCCGGGAAAAACCCTTCATCTAAACGTGTTAATTCTGCGTAATCTATAAGGTCCTAAAATTTAAATTGAAGATCATTCGACTTGTTTTTATATCAATGACATAATTCTGGAAAATTGAATTTATTTTTAAGTCAATATTTTAACGAAACTTCAAATATGACAGCAAACTCCGGCCCCGCATGTTAAGAGGTGTTTTTTTTTTTTTGGNAGAGCAATTACTGACGCTGTATTATGTGTGAGTAAGTGAAAGATGAGTGTCGGGTGGAGGTATGAATGAAAAAAAAAAAAATATATGAGTTTGAATAGAAGATAGTAGATGATGAGTGTGTATGAGAGACAGTGAATGATGAGTGTGTATGAGGGATAGTGAATGATGAATGCTTATGAGGGATAGTGAATGATGAGTGTGTATGAGGGATAGTGAATGATGAATGCTTATGAGGGATAGTGAAAGATGAGTGTGTATGAGGGATAGTGAATGATGCATGTGTATGAGAGGTGTTAAGAAGAAATATGCTTACTATAGTAGGCATATTCTTCTATAAAGAAGACTATTTGTTTGTTGGACTATTTGTTATCCACGTTTCACTCTCTATGTTTCTATTCCCTACACAGATCAACGTTCAGGGGGAAAAACAGATTGATATTAAGGAATTGGATAAATTATTTTTCGTGGTGAGGTTTACAAAGTGACAGGAATGCAGGGAAAGGGATGCGACACAAAAGGATATTACATTGAAAAATAAATGTGAAAAAATGTGAATATGCGTCCTAACAGAAGTATGAGTACAGAGTTATGCAATGAATTAGTGTACATTTCACCAATTCACAACTCGGTCAATTCTCAGGATAAAGTCTTTTATATGACCTTGCTTTACTTATTCTAAAAGGAAACCATTTTAATGAATATTCAATGCCACAATACGTTTTGAGGTGCCCAGAACCCAAATCTGGAAATTCAACCTTTGGTCCGTGCGTAAGCCTGTAGGCTTATGAACGGTAAGTGAAACATTTGGTTAAAATCGGATAAGTGTTGGCGTTTTGCTTTTTGAAAGTTTGGACGAAACCAGTTTAAAGAAAGAACGATAAAAGCTATATTAAAATTTGGTGCCCAACATTAACAGCTAACAGTTTTATGAAACAAAAAGAATCCCAATACTTTTAGAGGAAATCGATCGCTGGCGGCTTTTGCACATTCACACATCATTGGCTGATACTCGAAATTTGGGCCCTGAGCCCTGAGAACATCAAAACGTGTTCTGGCATTGAAAATTTCAGGCCATTAAGTACAATACTTTTCTTTATAGATAAGGAAAGATTTTTCAGAACATCGAGCATGTGGTCAGCAAGGCATAAAGCCACAATCACAACACAGTCCGTTGCTTTTAAGTTCTTAACCCACATTAAAATTATTTTTCGATTGACAATTACTTTGTGGTAAACGGTGACGAAAATGTCTCTCAGTTCAAACGATGGACTCGTTATTCACTAAAACCGACTCCGGCAAAACCACTGACACTATGAATAGAGTCTAGGAAAACACACCTATAGGCCGGGACACACTTAATCTGTACGCTTCCAATCTGACTCTAGTTCGATATTATGTCTCAACAATCAGAGCGGTACGGGATCGGAAAATTCAGTGCACACTTATCAAGCACCTCTCATATTTCCAGCTCTGAATCGATAAATACGTCAGTACAGTCTCTATTAAAACATAACCTATAGGGAAGGAAATGTGAACGCTAATGCTTAAAAATTCCATCAACTGTGCTTTTAGTCACGATTTGGCCATTTGTTTTGAAGTCGCGAAAAATGCATATTTTAAGTACAATTTGAAATACTTTATCTTCTGTTAAGCTGCTTTCCCACTGCACGCAACATTTTGTTGCGCAAAGTTTCGCAAAGTTTCATGCTCCGCTGTTCCTACAGAATCAAAAAGAGATCAAATCCCACTGACTGCAACATTGCCTCGCAACGTTTCGCAATGTTGCGAAACAAAAGGGTGATGCTGCTCTGCCGAGAACCTTGCTACATTTTGGTTGCAACATTTCGAGGTGACTGTGTGTTAATTTATTTTTTTTAAAAAAGTATTTAAGTTTTATTTCTAATATTGAAGACTTTTTGGAATTATTATTTTAAATAGCATGCTAATATTACCATATTTCTTTACTTAATTTATAGAACCATTAAATAAATAATTTACAACCATTTTTTTAAATCTTTTATCAGGTTAATTTTTCTTCCTGATCTTCTCTTCTGTCAGGTTTAAAAGTTTTTCAAATATGTCTACGGTCATTCGGCAATAATTCTTGAATTTTTCGGGATATTTTCTTAGTTCACATATGAAAATAGAAATATTTCTTTTTTCATTAATTGGATGAACTCAAAATGTTCGTTCTTGACTGTCTTTATCCAGGAACTCCAAAAAGTGCCACATCATAAACACCAGTTCTGTTTCTTCATTCATTGCGTTAGAAAAATTAAAATATTATATTAAAAAAGACAATGCGTCCAATCTTTATTGAAAAACTTTTAAGAACTGACACGGAATTTGTTGCAGTGTGTTTCAAAATAAAATATACTGTCGCAACATTTTGTTGGATCGCGTTGCACAACAAAATGTTGCGTGCAGTAGGAAAGCAGCTTTAGTTTTCGGTGATCTTGGTTCTTTTAAAAAAAAATATTCGCCAATTTAGTTTGTCCAGAAAGATGTGAAAAAAAGAAGAAGAAAAAATAGTTAAATCAACGACAATCTAAAACAACTAATTTTAAAATTAAAACAAATATATCTTATCTTCTAAACCCAAGATTTTTCCCGGAAGATTTTTTCACTCCATATTCAGTGAAAATACATTTGGTGATAGTGCATAATTATATAAGTCCAATAACATGGACGAATGAAAAATATTAACAGCTCACCTCTGGCTCCCCCAGGGAAAGTTACCTTTCCCTGGGTGGGGGAGCGGGTTTAAAGTGGTGTCCTTTTCAAAAAATAGGCGTATCTGGGTTTTATGGCACTACGTTATTATATGTATATGACACTACAACAGAAAGTTAGAACCAGCACGCGTCAGGCAATTGGAAAAAGTATATTTTGGTTAAATAAAATACTATATCTTCACTTGACTATAAAAATTATAAACATGTTAATTAGAGTAGACTAGTTTTGTACTCTCCTAAGTACATCATCAGAGCTAGCTTGGTCGAAAACAAGCTCTGATGATGTGCTGAGGAGAGTACGAAACGAGTCAGCCTTAATTAACATTTTTATACAGGGTGTTTTAAAAAAAACGTTTCACCCCTAAAAACTGAAGAACCGTTTGAAATTCGGAAAACAACACATATTTCTTTATTTTTAGGGGGTCTAAATTTTATTACACTATCAGTGGCCGCCCCAAGGAGGTCAACTTTAAAATCTTACCCATATTGTGACCTCCTTGGGGCGGCCACTGATAGTGCCAAAAAATTTAGACCCCCTAAAAAAAGTTTCCCCCTAAAAATAAAGATCTACCTGTTTTTGCGTTTTCCCGTATTTCAAACGGTTCTCGACTTTTTAAGGGTGGAACTTTTTTTTTAAACACCCTGTATTTTGGTTTATTATTTTCAGCAATGAATCTTTAGAATCATCATATAGTCAAGTGAAGATATAGGAAAAAGAATAGCTCTCATGTCGGAAGCAAATGTTGGACAGTGGCGGGAGTTAACACGTTCCATGCGTATAGATTTTTGGGAGTTCTTCACCAATGCGTATGACGCCCATAGGCGTTATCTCAAGATTTTCGAGTTTTGTATGGACGCCACGTACGCGTCCTCTTACAAGATATAAGAAAACAATGTTTTATATCAGAGGAACATTTTTTTAGAAAGATATCTGTGTATTATTTTAAAAACTACAAAATACAAATACACTTGCGGTATTTTTACACCTTCAGGTATGTAAAAAATACACTGTCAGTAATTAAGATCTATTAATTAAGAAAGACGACGCTCATAGGCGTCCAAGAGGTGGTGCTATCCGAGAACGATTTACACCGACGTGTAGCCAAGGTCATTCTCTATAAGATGGTTATTTTATTTTTATTTTTTAAAAAATAATGTACAAAGTGCTCTCAAATATGAACATCTCCTTGGACGCATACGCGGCGTCCAACGCACACAGAAACGATCGAGATAACGCCGATTGGCGTCCAACGCACATAATAATAATAGTAATAATAATACTGCTTATTTATACTGCTCGAATGAGACTAACGAGTCCCTTTACCCCAGCAGTAAGCTTGTACTATTATTGTGGTCAAAATCTCAATTAATTGAGAAGATAAAATCCTACCTTGGCTGGGGTTCGAACCCGCGACCTCCTGATTATCAGGCGAGCGCTTGACCACTGAGCTACCAAGGCAGATAGGTGAAATAGGTGAAACCTTCAAATATTGATACGCACAGGCGAACAACCAAATAGGACGCCGATGTGCGTCGTACGCATGGAACGTGTTAAAAATATTCCATTTAAATTAAAAGTTTAGAGATGTCTAATTTATATAATTCATTTAACTCTATACAGCTCCTTTAACTCTACGGAGTAAATTAGAAGGTGATTCGATCATACCACGTTGAATACACCAGTTCCCGTCAGATCACTGAAGTTAAGCAACGTCCGGGCGTGGTCAGTACTTGGATGGGTGACCGCTTGGGAACACCACGTATCGTTGGCTTTTTCCGGCCCAACCCAGGCTGGGTGAGGTCAATGTGGGTAGCTGGTTTGNGAGCTACCAAGGCAGATAGGTGAAATAGGTGAAACCTTCAAATATTGATACGCACAGGCGAACAACCAAATAGGACGCCGATGTTCGTCATACGCATGGAATGTGTTAAACTGGATACGTCCAGAAAGGTATGACTGACGGCATTGATTTCTCACTCAGACACTCGTCCCACGTGTATGGATCGGATACGTGCATGATAATATGTGTGTCCTGGGTTTTATACAAAAGTAAAGATAACAAAGGTAAGAGATACACCCTGCATACAGAAACACATAAAGACAGTCTTTCGTTAACAGATAATTATATTTACACATCACAATTTACAATAATTTACAAATAATATGTGCGTCAAAATGTAAAACAGAAAATAGAAAATATTGTCTTGACAAAAATATTAGAACATAGTCGGGTCTCTGTTTGGGCGCCAAAAGTGATCTCGACTTTAATTTCACAATTTGTTGATTTGTTCAGGGTTTCTAGTAAATCAACACACAAAAATTGGTTTGAAAAAAAAAAAAAAAAAGATATTATAAAAAGTAATTGTTTATACTGCCCGAATAACATGTAAATTATATATATTTACTTTTAAAATAAATTCAATTTAAACAAAACATCAGAAACCCTATTAAAGAATCCGTCATCAGTCTAGTCGAGGCGAAGGATGGATGACTCCATCTATGTTTCTGGTTTCTGGTGTTTTTTTTTACGAGAAGCGAGACGAGAAAAATGGACACTGAACATTTAAAGATAGCGAAATGCAAGTTCATATTTTTGTCAAGAAAATACTTTTTAAAAATAAAAATGGTAACTAAGTAAGACAAACACCCTTATTTGTACTGACATACGGGGACGTCAGAAACGTACCTCGGCTTCATCCGGGAACAGATATTTTTTGACTTCTTTTCTACACTAAAAGCTTACTTCAGTTTTGGTTTATTATTTTCAATAATGAGCCTTAACCATTCGATCTCGCCATAACCATTCGATTGGCCATGGCACTTTTTCTATCCCTAGAGCTTTTTAAAATTCAAAAATTCCAAGCCGTTCAAAAGTTAAGGGGGGGGGGTGACGCGAATGCCCGAACGTAAAAGCATATTTTTATTCGATTTTTGGATACTATATACAGGGTGAATCATTTTAAAGGGCATAGTCAAATATATCGGAAAACGTCAGAGATAGGAAAAAAAAAACGTTCGATACAACCCCCCTCCCCCTTATTTTTTGAGAAGAAATTTAATTTAGACCTTGATTTTTTTCTCCAAGGTGGCATTCGAGGTTATTTTAAGGTCAAATATGTTTTTTTTTAAATGGTACCCAGTATTTAATTGTGGTATTGAATTTTGTATTAAAAATGAAATCTTTTTTGCTTATTTTTTTATTTTACTTACAGTTCCCGAGATAATTTTGTCCTTGATGTGATCTTAGAAAGAGACATCTAACATGCGTAGCATTACGGTACTCCTATTGGCAAATATTTGTGCATAAAACATTGATTTTTCCAATTTATGCCTAGATATTTCAAAATGGGCGTACCGATAAAACTTCACATGTTAGAGATATCTCTTACTCAGAGCACGTCAAGGTAAAACTTATCTCGAAAACTATAAGTCAAATCGAAAAAAAAATTAGCAAAAAATATTTCATTTTTAATACAAAATTCAATACCACAATAAAAAATTGGTTGAACATCACACGACTTTTCTTGTCTATAAAGCGGCAATTAACCGCTAATTAGCGGCTAACATTCTAATACACTTCGACCTAAGTTGTATTTTTCAATTTCTTGTACGAAATTAAAATGAATAGGCACCAAGTTTAAAGTTTTAGCTATTACCGTTCTCATTTTAAGCAGGATATGCGAAAACCGCTAAAAAGCGGCATAAACCGGCAACGGTATATATTCGATTTCCACCAAAAGCTTATTTTGCCGTTCATGGCATAATACTGACATACATACCAAATTTCCACTTTCTAGTATTTGCCGTTCTTGAGATATCTTGTTTACAGACAGACACACCGATCAATGGCTGAAACTCAAGATTTGGGGTCGGACTCCAAAACGTGTTTTGGCATTGAAAACTCGACATCGAAAATTTCAGACCATTACAATACTTTCCTTTTTATAGGATAAGGAAAGTAAAAACATAGGGTTCCATTTAAAAAAACAAAGTTGACCTTAAAGTAACCTTGAAGGCAACATTTAAATTTCCCCTAAAAAGAAGGGGGGGGGGTTGTAACGAACGGTTTTCGAGATATTTGATTATATCCTTTAAAATGACTCACCCTTTATACATAAAATGTAAAATATCAAATTTTGAGGGGAATATATTCTTTTTTCGTGGTCAATTCCAAACTTTCACTATTGAGAAAATAAACCAAAGTAGGCCTTGGGTAGCCATATAACGTTCACCGATTTCATATTTGGTAAGTAGGTGCCATTCCTCGAAGCTTGGCGTTATTGTAAGTTACATTCTGTAATTATAAATTCATCGATTTAGTTTATTTTAATTACTAAAATTGCCTTTTCGAGAAGTATTTGTTATAAGTGCCGCTGAGTAATCATGATTAATCAGTGCGAGTGATTTCTAGATAAGTGGTTTGGTTAGTTAACTGATGACACCAAGTTAGAGAGTACTGATAACTCATTATGTACACAATAATAGAGATAGATGAAGAGCGACTCACTGAACGAGTTCAGTCTAGGGAACTGATGACACCAAGTTAGAGAGTACTGATAACTCATTATGTACTCATTAATAGAGATAGATGAAGAGCGACTCACTAGAGTCTTAGTTCAGTCTAGAGAACGAGACCTAAATGAACCAGTTCAGACTACTGAACGAGACCTAAATTAACTAGTTCGCACTAGTGAAGGAGAACTAAATGAACCAGTTCGCACTAGTGAGCGAGAACTAAATGAACTAGTTCGCACTAGTGAAGGAGAACTAAATGAACCAGTTCGCACTAGTGAACGACAACTAAATGAACTAATCACTCAACTGAACTAGAACTCAAATCTCTACACAAATTTTTTATCTTAATTGCAATGAGATTTCTAATTGAATAGAAAACATCTAGCTAGTTACTATCAGTTCTACAGTACCCACATCAGATCACCCGATCTATGCGAGCTGGAGCGAGAATGGATTTACTGTTTATGAGGAGTTACTCGAGGGAGACGCCACCATGAACAGAGTCACCCAAGTTGTCAAGGGTATAAAATACCCCCCCCCCCAAAAAAAAAAAAATAATACTAATACCCAAGGGCCAATTTTTTCGAATCCATTTATGACTTACTAAATTTTCATGAGGAAAAGTAAATCATACTTGAGATTGTAAAGAAGTTACTTGAGGCTAACATCCTCAAGTGAGGCAGCTTTTCTCGTTCTGGGTGACGTATGTCACTGTAATCAAAGGTGCTACGTACCAGAGATTTTCTTTTTTAAGGAAAAAAATCAAAAACAAATATTATTATTAACACGGAAAATGACTCACTCTTTGAAAACAAAAGTTCTACGCCGCACAACGAAGAGCAACGTCGAGCAGGCAACATATGAGTGGGAGGTGTTGGAAAAGATACTCGCCCAACCTTTGTGAGAAGAAAATGAAATTGAAAGTGTGGAAGTATAATATGATGAGTGGACGGGTGAAGGAGACAGACACTGATAGTGGGTGGCCATTAGAGCGGAGACTTGTTCGGGGGTGGGGGGGACGACTATTGGAGGACTACAAGGTGGTTGAAAAGGTTGAGGGAACAAATTGCAAGATACTATATTATCTCCATTGTTCATTGAACTTGGTCTGGACATTTAGGGTTGGAAGCACGGCTGGAGCCGAAATTTTATGGACTAATTTTGCCATTTTAGGAATGACATGACTGTTGTTGTAAGTCAACTGTTCTTCCCATTTATGGAATCATCTGGACTAATTTTGCCATTTTAGGAATGACATGACTGTTGTTGTAAGTCAACTGTTCTTCCCATTTATGGAATCATCTGAACTAATTTTGCCATTTTAGGAATGACATGACTGTTGCTGTAAGTCAATTGTTCTTCCCATTTATGGAATCATCTGAGCTAATTTTGCCATTTTATGAATGACATGACTGTTGTTGTAAGTCACTGTTCTTCCCATTTATGGAATCATCTGGACTAATTTTGCCATGTTAGGAATGACATGACTGTTGTTGTAAATCAACTGTTCTTCGCATTTATGGAATCATCTGGACTAATTTTACCATTTTAGGAATGACATGACTGTTGTTGTAAATCAACTGTTCTTTTCATTTATGGAATCATCTGGACTAATTTTGCCATTTTAGGAATGACATGACTGATGTTGTAAATCAACTGTTCTTCCCATTTATGGAATCATCTGGACTAATTTTAACATTTTAGGAATGACATGACTGTTGTTGTAAATCAACTGTTCTTTGCATTTATGGAATCGTCTGGACTAATTTTAACATTTTAGGAATGACATGACTGTTGTTGTAAATCAACTGTTCTTTGCATTTATGGAATCAGGTTGAAAAAAAACGATAGAAATAGATTGATGTGAGGTTACCGAAAAATGACTGGAACTGCGTAGAACCGACAATCGAGCACATTTTTTTCCAAATTTTTGACTCGCGCCCCCCTTGTCTTGCCTTCACGCTCCCCAAGGGGGGCGCGCCCCCAGTTGGGGAACCTCTGCATTAGAGAATAATAATTCTTAACGTGCCAGCAACGCACCATGTCCTGTACATTTCATGGTTTGAGACAGTTGAGAGCAACTGGCGGACGGACTGCAAAAGATGTTTTATAGAAATTCTGGGATTGACCACATAGGGTGGATCCTAATGACCTTCAAATGACCCCTCCAGTGGTACCCCATCATGGTTTAGTAAGCTCACTATTTGTATCACAATGCTTCGCTCCAATAACCTTCATCTGCATAATTTGATTAGAAAGAGCTTTTGGTCGTCAGGTTGACTCCACACGCGTTAATGGCAAAAGTCAATGAAGTTTCACTGAACCAATCTCAAAAAGCTTTCGTTGAAATTATTTACCCGGCGGAAGAATATTGTGAGCAGAATGTAGGACACAATTTGGGTTTCAGTAGGGCGAAAGGGTGAGGGAAGAGATATGAAAAGGTTATTTGAAAAGGTCGGGCTGGGGCGTTGAGACAAGAAGTCGAAATGTCGTGCAAAGCTACTCGTATCAAAGTATCTTGGCATTTGTTTTGTGTCGAAGTTAAATTTATATTTTACAAATTATTTTCAGACACGACATACTCGTAGGTAGGTGCCTACTGAAAACTTGTTATTGCTAACGTTCTCGACGACCGACGCAAAGTTCACTTCACTTCTACACCAAGGAATGCTGTCCTCAGATGGTTGGTTTTGCGTGCCAGGTGCCAGGGCAACCCAAGTACTCAGAAGTGTTTGGCCAAAGACCAGCAATGCCAAACCAAAAGAATACTCACATCATCCCCACATCGCCTCACACAGATCATCCTCATTTATCCGAAGGTGATGATTTGGGTTTGTATTTTTTTTTGGAATCGTCACTTTTACATTTCGATATTTTACGTTTCAAGGTACTTAGAATCCAAAAATCGAATAAAAAAAATCGGCCGCCTCCCGTGATGGGCACTTTTGCCACTCAGCTTTGACAGATTTTTTTAAACAAAATCATTGATTTTAGTCTTCTTTGGCCCATGATTCCTACTAAAACAACAACAACCAAAGAATATTACAGTCTGAGTAGGATTTGGTCTTAGAGATTCAGGTTCCAGAATGGTCTGGTCTGCAAAACAGTTGAAGAGATGACGCACATCATGTAAAATTTCTATTATTTTTCCCATCATTGTTAGGTTATCTATAATAACAAAATTCTATGTAACGATAGATTTATGTATCACTAATTGTTTAGACAAAACGGGATGCCAAGATGGAAATAGACCCCCCTCCTCAAAACCATAAGCCGGAACCCCAGAAAAATTGTCAAACCGTTTTCGAGTTATAGTTATTTTTTGGTCAAATTCAGTAAGTTAAGACCAGATAGCATGAAATGTGAAACATAATTTATCAACTTAAAGCGAGAAACTTAAATATGGTTGAAAAAAATAATGGAAAAATTCAATTGAACGATGTCGAAGCACGGGGTACACCTGCTAGTTTCATATATGATGCATTTTCTTAAAAATCAATGAATAATAAATAATCTGCCCCTACGAACTAATACATAGCGATACTGAATTATCTTTTTCACTTTTTATTCAATTGTTTAATGATATAACGCTACAATACAGGCGCGGATACCGAAAAAATGATTCAGGGATTAAGAAGGAATTTCAAAAATTCCGCGCCTGTACAATTACAAAATAAAATTATAAAATAAAATACATTCACGAATAATACTAATTTAAAGAAAATTAATAAAAGAAATGAAGAAAGAGAGACAAATGAAGAAAAAAAAAAACAGTCAACACTACAAAATCCAATGTTATCTCTTGTTAAACATTTATCTAACTACCATTGATCCAACTTGGCATGCAACACACACATGTACAAAATATTCTAAAAGAAACGCCTCCGAGGAAGATAATTCTAAGACAAACTACGCTTAGAAAGTAAATCTTAGAGAGAAACCACTTCCGAGATTTTGTAACTTCAAGAAGAAAAACAACTCCGAGGAAGTATATTTCAAAAATCACTTCCCAGGAGGTTAATCCTAAGAGAATCTCCTCTCAGAAAAGTAAATCTTAAGAAATTTAATCCGAGAAATTTTAAATTCTAATTAAAGAACTATCTCCAAGGAAGTATATTTCAAAAATCACTTCCCAGGAAGTTAATCCTAAGAGAATCTCCTCTCAGAAAGTAAATCTTAAGAAATTTAATCCGAGAAATTTTAAATTCTAATTAAAGAACCATCTCCAAGGAAGTATATTTCAAAAATCACTTCCCAGGAAGTTAATCCTAAGAGAATCTCCTCTCAGAAAGTAAATCTTAAGAAATTTAATCCGAGAAATTTTAAATTCTAATTAAAGAACCATCTCCAAGGAAGTATATTTCAAAAATCACTTCCCAGGAAGTTAATCCTAAGAGAATCTCCTCTCAGAAAGTAAATCTTAAGAAATTTAATCCGAGAAATTTTAAATTCTAATTAAAGAACCATCTCCAAGGAAGTATATTTCAAAAATCACTTCCCAGGAAGTTAATCCTAAGAGAATCTCCTCTCAGAAAGTAAATCTTAAGAAATTTAATCCGAGAAATTTTAAATTCTAATTAAAGAACCATCTCCAAGGAAGTATATTTCAAAAATCACTTCCCAGGAAGTTAATCCTAAGAGAATCTCCTCTCAGAAAGTAAATCTTAAGAAATTTAATCCGAGAAATTTTAAATTCTAATTAAAGAACCATCTCCAAGGAAGTATATTTCAAAAATCACTTCCCAGGAAGTTAATCCTAAGAGAATCTCCTCTCAGAAAGTAAATCTTAAGAAATTTAATCCGAGAAATTTTAAATTCTAATTAAAGAACCATCTCCAAGGAAGTATATTTCAAAAATCACTTCCCAGGAAGTTAATCCTAAGAGAATCTCCTCTCAGAAAGTAAATCTTAAGAAATTTAATCCGAGAAATTTTAAATTCTAATTAAAGAACCATCTCCAAGGAAGTATATTTCAAAAATCACTTCCCAGGAAGTTAATCCTAAGAGAATCTCCTCTCAGAAAGTAAATCTTAAGAAATTTAATCCGAGAAATTTTAAATTCTAATTAAAGAACCATCTCCAAGGAAGTATATTTCAAAAATCACTTCCCAGGAAGTTAATCCTAAGAGAATCTCCTCTCAGAAAGTAAATCTTAAGAAATTTAATCCGAGAAATTTTAAATTCTAATTAAAGAACCATCTCCAAGGAAGTATATTTCAAAAATCACTTCCCAGGAAGTTAATCCTAAGAGAATCTCCTCTCAGAAAGTAAATCTTAAGAAATTTAATCCGAGAAATTTTAAATTCTAATTAAAGAACCATCTCCAAGGAAGTATATTTCAAAAATCACTTCCCAGGAAGTTAATCCTAAGAGAATCTCCTCTCAGAAAGTAAATCTTAAGAAATTTAATCCGAGAAATTTTAAATTCTAATTAAAGAACCATCTCCAAGGAAGTATATTTCAAAAATCACTTCCCAGGAAGTTAATCCTAAGAGAATCTCCTCTCAGAAAGTAAATCTTAAGAAATTTAATCCGAGAAATTTTAAATTCTAATTAAAGAACCATCTCCAAGGAAGTATATTTCAAAAATCACTTCCCAGGAAGTTAATCCTAAGAGAATCTCCTCTCAGAAAGTAAATCTTAAGAAATTTAATCCGAGAAATTTTAAATTCTAATTAAAGAACCATCTCCAAGGAAGTATATTTCAAAAATCACTTCCCAGGAAGTTAATCCTAAGAGAATCTCCTCTCAGAAAGTAAATCTTAAGAAATTTAATCCGAGAAATTTTAAATTCTAATTAAAGAACCATCTCCAAGGAAGTATATTTCAAAAATCACTTCCCAGGAAGTTAATCCTAAGAGAATCTCCTCTCAGAAAGTAAATCTTAAGAAATTTAATCCGAGAAATTTTAAATTCTAATTAAAGAACCATCTCCAAGGAAGTATATTTCAAAAATCACTTCCCAGGAAGTTAATCCTAAGAGAATCTCCTCTCAGAAAGTAAATCTTAAGAAATTTAATCCGAGAAATTTTAAATTCTAATTAAAGAACCATCTCCAAGGAAGTATATTTCAAAAATCACTTCCCAGGAAGTTAATCCTAAGAGAATCTCCTCTCAGAAAGTAAATCTTAAGAAATTTAATCCGAGAAATTTTAAATTCTAATTAAAGAACCATCTCCAAGGAAGTATATTTCAAAAATCACTTCCCAGGAAGTTAATCCTAAGAGAATCTCCTCTCAGAAAGTAAATCTTAAGAAATTTAATCCGAGAAATTTTAAATTCTAATTAAAGAACCATCTCCAAGGAAGTATATTTCAAAAATCACTTCCCAGGAAGTTAATCCTAAGAGAATCTCCTCTCAGAAAGTAAATCTTAAGAAATTTAATCCGAGAAATTTTAAATTCTAATTAAAGAACCATCTCCAAGGAAGTATATTTCAAAAATCACTTCCCAGGAAGTTAATCCTAAGAGAATCTCCTCTCAGAAAGTAAATCTTAAGAAATTTAATCCGAGAAATTTTAAATTCTAATTAAAGAACCATCTCCAAGGAAGTATATTTCAAAAATCACTTCCCAGGAAGTTAATCCTAAGAGAATCTCCTCTCAGAAAGTAAATCTTAAGAAATTTAATCCGAGAAATTTTAAATTCTAATTAAAGAACCATCTCCAAGGAAGTATATTTCAAAAATCACTTCCCAGGAAGTTAATCCTAAGAGAATCTCCTCTCAGAAAGTAAATCTTAAGAAATTTAATCCGAGAAATTTTAAATTCTAATTAAAGAACCATCTCCAAGGAAGTATATTTCAAAAATCACTTCCCAGGAAGTTAATCCTAAGAGAATCTCCTCTCAGAAAGTAAATCTTAAGAAATTTAATCCGAGAAATTTTAAATTCTAATTAAAGAACCATCTCCAAGGAAGTATATTTCAAAAATCACTTCCCAGGAAGTTAATCCTAAGAGAATCTCCTCTCAGAAAGTAAATCTTAAGAAATTTAATCCGAGAAATTTTAAATTCTAATTAAAGAACCATCTCCAAGGAAGTATATTTCAAAAATCACTTCCCAGGAAGTTAATCCTAAGAGAATCTCCTCTCAGAAAGTAAATCTTAAGAAATTTAATCCGAGAAATTTTAAATTCTAATTAAAGAACCATCTCCAAGGAAGTATATTTCAAAAATCACTTCCCAGGAAGTTAATCCTAAGAGAATCTCCTCTCAGAAAGTAAATCTTAAGAAATTTAATCCGAGAAATTTTAAATTCTAATTAAAGAACCATCTCCAAGGAAGTATATTTCAAAAATCACTTCCCAGGAAGTTAATCCTAAGAGAATCTCCTCTCAGAAAGTAAATCTTAAGAAATTTAATCCGAGAAATTTTAAATTCTAATTAAAGAACCATCTCCAAGGAAGTATATTTCAAAAATCACTTCCCAGGAAGTTAATCCTAAGAGAATCTCCTCTCAGAAAGTAAATCTTAAGAAATTTAATCCGAGAAATTTTAAATTCTAATTAAAGAACCATCTCCAAGGAAGTATATTTCAAAAATCACTTCCCAGGAAGTTAATCCTAAGAGAATCTCCTCTCAGAAAGTAAATCTTAAGAAATTTAATCCGAGAAATTTTAAATTCTAATTAAAGAACCATCTCCAAGGAAGTATATTTCAAAAATCACTTCCCAGGAAGTTAATCCTAAGAGAATCTCCTCTCAGAAAGTAAATCTTAAGAAATTTAATCCGAGAAATTTTAAATTCTAATTAAAGAACCATCTCCAAGGAAGTATATTTCAAAAATCACTTCCCAGGAAGTTAATCCTAAGAGAATCTCCTCTCAGAAAGTAAATCTTAAGAAATTTAATCCGAGAAATTTTAAATTCTAATTAAAGAACCATCTCCAAGGAAGTATATTTCAAAAATCACTTCCCAGGAAGTTAATCCTAAGAGAATCTCCTCTCAGAAAGTAAATCTTAAGAAATTTAATCCGAGAAATTTTAAATTCTAATTAAAGAACCATCTCCAAGGAAGTATATTTCAAAAATCACTTCCCAGGAAGTTAATCCTAAGAGAATCTCCTCTCAGAAAGTAAATCTTAAGAAATTTAATCCGAGAAATTTTAAATTCTAATTAAAGAACCATCTCCAAGGAAGTATATTTCAAAAATCACTTCCCAGGAAGTTAATCCTAAGAGAATCTCCTCTCAGAAAGTAAATCTTAAGAAATTTAATCCGAGAAATTTTAAATTCTAATTAAAGAACCATCTCCAAGGAAGTATATTTCAAAAATCACTTCCCAGGAAGTTAATCCTAAGAGAATCTCCTCTCAGAAAGTAAATCTTAAGAAATTTAATCCGAGAAATTTTAAATTCTAATTAAAGAACCATCTCCAAGGAAGTATATTTCAAAAATCACTTCCCAGGAAGTTAATCCTAAGAGAATCTCCTCTCAGAAAGTAAATCTTAAGAAATTTAATCCGAGAAATTTTAAATTCTAATTAAAGAACCATCTCCAAGGAAGTATATTTCAAAAATCACTTCCCAGGAAGTTAATCCTAAGAGAATCTCCTCTCAGAAAGTAAATCTTAAGAAATTTAATCCGAGAAATTTTAAATTCTAATTAAAGAACCATCTCCAAGGAAGTATATTTCAAAAATCACTTCCCAGGAAGTTAATCCTAAGAGAATCTCCTCTCAGAAAGTAAATCTTAAGAAATTTAATCCGAGAAATTTTAAATTCTAATTAAAGAACCATCTCCAAGGAAGTATATTTCANTGTTGTCAGATCTAAGTAGTAGCATTTGGAGTCCACCAGTTGAAATCAGCCGCTCCATGGTCGAAACAAACAGGAGAGTGTTGTCAGATCTAAGTAGTAGCATTTGGAGTCCACCAGTTGAAATCAGCCGCTCCATAGTCGAAACAAACAGGAGAGTGTTATCGTCTATTGCTCTAATGAATGATAGGTGATCTTTGGTTGTTATTATTTCAGATTGTTATTATGGTTGATTTTTTTTTAATGGGCGCTAGGTCTTGTTTTTTAAAGGAATACTAATACACGTGCTACCACCAAATACACGTGCCACCACCAAATACAAGTGACTCCATGACACAATACTATTTATTTATCTAAACCAAGGCTAGAATAGAAAGAAGCCTTCTCTTTTTCCATTTTGTGGGTTTCGCTCTCGAGAAGAATTTTTTGTTCAAACACCGTGAAGGGCACTTTTGCTACTTCGAGTTTGCCGATTTTTACCTCTACACGCAGTAAGCCCAAATCGTATTATTATGTGGTCAAAATCTCATATAGACGATAACATACCATGCCACGGCTGGGTTACCTACCAGACCTCGACTTTTGAGCTAAGAACAGGGTGTCTACCAGTTTAGGTCCATCAAAAAGGAGGACTTTTGGAGGACCTTTGAAGGACCTATGGAGACATTCCGAGGACCTTTTTGTTTGACAAAATACACAAACAATTATCGAAATGAACATAGCCTCGGAATTTTCACCGTTTTTGTAGTTGTTAACGTATAATTAATTACACAATCAAGTCATAACTAAATATAATGATCGTTTTTTCCATGAATTAATGTTTAAAAACTTTTAATAGAGTTCATTAATTAAAATTTAGCTATATTTTGGCAGTCAAATACAAAACAAAGGTAATAATTAACTCAAATTGCTCCAACTTGTTCATGTGTGTGTGTATCTAAACACAGACAGAAACACACATGAACAAGATGGTGTTATCTGTGTGTGAAAGCCACAGAACAAGTCTCTTGAAATACTAAAAACATTCTTCTACTAACAGAAAAATATTGGTAGTATTTCAAACGTCTGAAAAAAATGCTACTACATTTTGTGTTACTGGGAAATGGCAAGACTTCACTAATAAAAATTATTAAGGCGCGTCCAAACTATGCCGCAGAATGCCGGCGGCTGCGTTGGCATTCAGTCGCATTAATGATAATTAATTATTGAAGCCGCGGCTTTCCGCGCGATGCCAACGGTTGGCACGTCTACACTACCCACCCTCATTGGCTTTCTTTGAAGTAGACCGACACTCGAGCGATTTTCAGCGACATGCCGCAAAATGCCAACGACCATGTCTACATTGCAGCGGCTTTGCCGGCGGCAAGGCCGCTGGCTATGCCACCGGCATTCTGCGGCATAGTTTGGACGCGCCTTTACAATGTTGAAGGTACCTATGTCAAAATAAATCCTATCAGCTCCGCAGGCGAAATTTTTTGAAATTATGTAAAAAAAAATCTTAGAAAATCGGAAGATTAACCACTGAAAACTCAGTGTGGAAAAAAGGAGGACCTTCCACTAAAAAAGAGCACTTTTGGAGGACCTATTTTGAAGAGGATTTTTGTAGGAATTGGAGTACCGGTAGACACCCTGAAGAAAGAAATAGGAAATGCCATATTTATTAATATCTATTTTGCTGTCTGGTTTCTAGTCAGACGCTTTTTAGACGCGTCCAAATTTTTAGCACGATTACAATACTCCATCTTCTATGGAAGAGAAAGTAAAAAAACTCCATGAACTGTTCTCGTCAGGTAGACCGTGACCAATATACCTGCCTGCCCTTGACACATATTGCGTGTCGTGTCCCCGACCTTGAACCTAAGGGATGCTGTGACCCAATAACCAGCATCATTCAAAGAACACACGTTTCCTGATACGCATTTCTGTGGGGAGGGAATGGAGGGGGTGTTGGTAAAAAGGTCAGGGAAAAAGAATAATCAATAAGCTATGACGTCACCTCCTCCTATAAGCTATGACGTCATGAGAAATAAATAGGCTTAACATCCCACGCACGATGAGAAAATTAAAATATTTATAAGTTTCTGCATTGGCCTGTAGGCGAGGCTCTTTTTCATCAATAGTGTTTTTTGGGTTTTACTTCTCTTTTACATCTATTGGTCATTCGAGAAAGGACCCTCTATTCACTGGAAACTTACGAACTACCTATATTGACCTCACCCAGTCTGGGTTGGACCGGGATTGGACAGCATCACGAGGTCGCAAACCTACATGGTCACCCATTTTTATAATTGAACTTGTTGCAAATCTGACCTTTATCACTGCGACTGCAATTATCTCTGCGACCTTAATTTAGATCTATTGTGACCAGTAGGCGGAGATGGATTTAGATTCGAACCAAAAGCCTCCAAGTTACCAACTGAGCTGTTGAGGATGTTTGTTCACCCACTCAGTAAAACCTGATTAGACGTTGCTTAACTTCAGTGATTCAACGGGAACTGGTGTATTCAACGGTCCATAGACGCTGATGGCTAGTTGTGATTAACGTTTTCTAACAAAGAGGGCCATTGTCCCAACAAGATCACTCCAGACTATTATATTCCAGGTTGGTAAGGTCTGCATTCTAAAGGTGCGTCCAGACTACTCGCAATGATCTTGAGACTTGTCAAGCTTCAAGTTGTACTCGTCTGGTTTGTGTCCAGGCGGGTTTTAGTTGTTATCGCGGGAGTTTGGCTCGGTAGAATCCGTATGTGGTGCGCGGTTTTTTAAAATGGATCGCGACAAAGTTATAAAAGCTAGTTCAAGTTACCTACTGATAATAATACTGCTTATTAATACTGCTCGAATGAGACTAACGAGTCCCTTTACCCCAGCAGTAAGCTTGTACTATTATTGTGGTCAAATTCTCAATTAATTGAAAGGATAAAATCCTACCTTGGCTGGGATTCGAACCCGCGACCGCCTGATTACCAGGCGGTCGCCGGTACTATTATTAGCGGAAAAAAAGAAGCCCAAGAAACGTCCTCGAAGACGTAGATGGTGGATAATGTACCAACGCCGGACGGATCCCCTCGAGTTCATGGCTCGCGCTGCTCACATGGCTTGTCTCGCGACTTGACCTCACGTCTACACTACTCGGGACCCCGCAAGTACGGCGAGCACGAGTAGTCCGCACGCACCTTAATGAATGGTTTTATTGTGATCTGCATAAAGGACAATAGTTTTATTTTGTTTGCTTGATCCCAGCTCTGGCTTTGGTTCAATGTCAGATCTAAGTATCAGCAGCATTTGGAGTAACCCAGCTGAAATCAGCCGCTCCATGGTAGACAATCTTTGGTGGGAAAAAACTTACCTCGAGTGCGGAGAAGTCAACTTTGATGATTTTCTTCTGTTTTGGAGGGGAGTCATTGTCTATGTCGGGGGTCATGGTATGTTCGTATGTAACAACTGAAACAGTGAAATAGTGAGGAAGTTGTCATTAGAATGGAAGAAAAATAAGAATGAACAATCTATAATAATAAAACATTTTTTTTTTTTTTTTTCTTAACATCTATTGGTCTTGCTTCTGATGAATATATTTATGCTATGTTAGAATCCCCAAGAACAGTCCTCCCCCGGAGATCCGAGGCGGTTGGGAAAACTAGTTTACCTCCGGAATCTTTTGCTCTTGAGGACTCCATCATGAATTTTTAATAATGTTTAAGCTGCATAATCTTTGGATATATAATTTACAAGGTGGGATCCTGCTCCTTCCTTGTTTCTTCCCCCCGGCGTTGATTAAAACGATTTGTATCGTATCAAACAAAGCAGCGAAGAAGGTTGCTTGGTTTTACGTTNCCCCTAAATAAGTTATTTTCGTAAAGAAATCCTCAGGAAAAAGGCTGGCATTGATACCTACTCATTTATTTAATTTTTACTATACGTACTCAGTTCAAAGCAAACCACGACTTTTTCAAGTAATCAATTCATAACTTTCCCAATATGCATGTTATTTAAATAATTTTCATATTTTTGGAAAGCCCGAGTGCCGTCGGGTTTGCAGAATTTTTTTGGTAGGTATCTTTTTCACAAAGTATTTGGCGAATCCGCTAAAATTTTAGAACTTTGTTTGTTTAGAATTGGAAAAAATTGGTTATAACTTTTTGTTTAGCCCCAAGTAACATATATTCTATGGCAAATTGTGGTACACCTCACATGGCGAAAGAATTTTTTTGGTACAACGTGCAAAAAAAAAGTTATTCCTCAAGAAGTACCACAAGGTCATGCATTTTGAAAATAACAACAAAAAACCGCCATTTTGAAAACGGTACATTCCCGCCATAGGGTATATTGGTCTTTTCGACTGCAAATGGTGTGTTCTACCACCCATAATATTTTGGCAGCGTGGTGTAGTGGATGGTGGTCTAGTGATAACACGCTCTGACTGGTGAACAGTAGGGCGTGAGTTCAAACCTAGCCACCAACCCATGAAATCTCATCCTCACGAATTTGAGATATTGACCACTATTAGAGGACATGAAAGGGTCTGAAATTATCAACATCTAGTCCGGCGTCCTCAGACTAGCATAGAATTCTTTCACCACCATCACTTTCCATGATGGACACGGAAAGTAAGTAGTAAGTTATCACCAGTGATAAAATAATTAGAGTCGCTAATGAGGCAATAAAATATTAATGAACAATAGTGCCCTGATAGTAAATTGCTGATAGAGTGGCACGAGGCATACCATTCCGGACACATGCATCGGTCGGTCATCAGATCCGCGATAACGAGTGCCGCGTGCTATACCCCATTATCAGCAAACAGGAAAGTGTGACCACATGTCAATCACAAACGCAAAACGCGGAGCGGTCCATATAATAACTGTGGCTTATTTCAACATGTCCTCTGCCAAAGTTGGACGTCTTGTAACGCTACTTGGGACGTGTTTCATTTAAATCTATGGGGTCAGGTTTCAAAGCGCAGAACCATTGGTCACTTGGGTATTTTATTAGCGGAATGCCGGGGGGGGGGAAATACAACATTGTAATTTTATTAGGGGGGGGGGACCATTTGATAGGGGGAGTTTTAACTTTGTAATTATTAGCGCCCAGAAACCGGAGAGGAAGAAAATATAGGGAATAAGTAGAAAACTAGTCGATCTGAGAACTAGTTTCAACTTTTTAAGGAAAATCCACTTCGGGCGGGAATCGAACTTCGGAACCGGACTTCAAGAGACAAGACACCTCACTTGACTACCAAGACTGTTTCTATTCACTTTAATACATGATTTCATTTAAACGAAAAACAGGAGATATAATATTCACTAAAAATTCATGGCTTTAGATATGATTCGAACCCATGTCCTTTATATTACTAGGTATGTACGGCAACAGCGGGTACAGCACTGATATTTAAGGAAACACAGTTCCCAATAATTGAACGGATTACAATTTCAAAAAAGTGTAGGTAATAGGTTTCTACATACATCAAAAGTATTAAATGAAGGAATCTTAGTCCACTAGATCGGTTCTAGAAAGTCTAGAACCGTGAGTCCGATTCTCGTGTTTATAATTTCATTGGATTCCCCGTTGAAAAATACACGAAAAATCACTATCATTTCAATTTTGTGACATACTGGGAAGATATGCCAACCATAAGGCTAAGTTCAGATGATCGCGCGGTACCGCCCGGGAGGAGTCTTCACATGTCAACGTGTGCACGCGCGGCAGTCTGGCATCAGAATAGCTCCTTGGCTACTTTATTTTGCCTCAAACCGTGCTGATCAACTGAGCAAATCAATACAAATTGCCGCGCGGTTCAAAATCTTGTGCACGAAACAAAAAGCACGCCGCGCGATACCGCGTGATCATCTGAACTTAGCCTAAATCGAAATTTCCATGTAAAATTCTATAGGACAACTAGAAAGTGTAATCCCTGTATAATGTGTGATTATATAGTCACAATAGATATAAACAAAGCTCGTGGTGATAATTTCAGTCCCAACAGGGACCTGCAAAGGTCGTGGTGATAATTACAGTCCCAATAGGGACCTGTAACTAGTTAATAAAGCGATAAGAGATATACATTTTTTTTATGGGAAGTGAAAAATTATTAGAATAGTTAGGGCCAATTTTAAGATTTTTGTAAGCAAAATCATAAAGCACTCTTAGCGGGAACAGCCATGCTTCTAAGGTACTCAATGATAGTAACATAGATTGCCTGACTGGTCGTAAAAGGCGACTAAAACTAGCTCCGAAATAGATTATTTTCCATTACTTATTTAATGTATACCCAGGGCATCCGCCCCATTCCCGCAATGTCGCAAGGTGACTTGCTCCTCAACAACGCAATATCACAAGATGGATGGCTCGCTCTTCGCCAGCAAAAACTTTCAAATTCTCATCTCTCTCTCTCACACACACTGTCTTGCCAACATCTCACCAGTCAGTTTCACAATAATCTCTGTATTGTGAGAAATTCTTTGTTCTCAGATGATAATGAGATGTGGTCAGTTGGTCACTCAATGTGTGAGAACTTTGGTTCATAAGGTACACAACACTGATTAGAACAATTCGTGAAACTGTACAGCAAATCGATATCATTTTGCATGAACAACTTTACATCTGCAGTGTGTAACAGAATAAAATGATTTCCCCAAAAGCGCATGTTCTATGGATCAAATAAAATATTCTCTAAAATAACTCTGTCAATGTGATATATTATGGGTTTATTATGTTAAGGGCTAAAAAATTAAACTTTTGGGTTCAATCAAATATACCGCTGGCGGTTTTTACCGCTTTAAAGCGGTTTCCATTAATCCTGTCTAAAAAGAGAATGGTAAGAGCCAGAGACTTCAAATTTGGTAGGTATGTCAAATTTAGGATCTAATTACGCCCCAGCAAGGGCGTAGCCAGCATCTAGCCTAGGGGGGGGGGCAGCTGAGATTTTCATGTCGGCCCCCGTCGATAAAGTAATTCGGTACTTATTTAATAATAAACCCCCAGGGGTAACTGATGATTCAGTTATTGGGGAGGGGCGACCCCAGGGCCTGTGATAAATATCGATAAAGGAAAGTGCCAAACCGGCGAAATTCAACTAGCAGGAGGAGTTTTACAATGCAAAAATATACGGAAAGCCGAAAAAAAAACAGATGGAACCTATACGTTTGTAACGTTTGTTAATTTTTTTGAATTTTCCCACCAAATTTACCAAATGCGATTCAACGATGCGACAAGTTTGCCACAGTTACATTTGATTGTTCACAGTGGGGCTGTTGGATTAGGGACAAAATGTGGCATTTATCGTATTTCG
>CM022877.1:6057134-6082046 GCA_012654025.1 Pachypsylla venusta
AGCCCCACAAAATAGCGTTAATATCTCAAATTCATGAAAATGAAATTCCATGGCTTGGCTGGGTTTGAACCCACGCCTACAATTTACCAGTCAGAGCATCTTACCACTGCGCCCATTGGGATCATTATTGAAAAAAAAAAAAAAAAAAAAAAAAAAAAAAAAAAAAAANAAAAAAACCAAATATGAAATTCATTCAATCTGGTTCCTATCCCAGCTGTGGCAAATTGTTCAATAAAGACAAAGAAAAATTTAACGTCATTTTTTTTATATATTTGTTTTCGTGGATTGCAAAGTTCCTTGATTGAAAATTATAAAATAAAACAGAGGAAATTGTTAGGAATTCAAGAGCCGCAGGGAACAACGGCCACCAAGCTATGAACACCCCAGATTAGTATATCTGGTAGGTTCAACACTTGAAATCACTCATTGAACGAGACAAACGCCTCAGCGCGATCTGGTATTCTGCGTTGATTTCAAATTAAAATTTACCCTTTTCTTTATAGGTCAGGTTTTTTTTAGCAGGCATGATTAAAAAAGAAGGTTTTCCATGAGCAAAGCCTCCTTTTATATATATATAAATAAATTCCGAGTTTCGAAGATTTTGCCTTTTGCAGATTGCCAAGAGGTGGTTTGTTTCGCACACGTTGAGGATTTCCTAGCATAAATCTTATGATTTGAACCACCTTGTAAGTGAAGATCTGACAGCGTTCGTCTTAACACAATACAAGAGACGTGAGGGAGAAGTAGCAAGGCATGACGATTGTTGAACCGGATGTGGAAATAGGATCATCTCCTGCTAGGACAACTCACCAGGAGGGAAACTCCTTGGAAGTAGATCATGACGGACCAACCAGTTGATCCGGTTTGACAGAGATCAAGAAAATCTTCTTTTTCTCTTCACCAAGATTGTTGGTTCAGCTCAGATTCTAGTTTTCCTCACACAAAGAATATTAATTGTATCCATTATTATCACGAGTATTTCCATGTCATTAACTTTCTCAGCTTTTTGTTTTTTTAATCACCACATATTATAATACAAAGTCCCTATCCGCGTCTGTCTGTCATTTTGCGATTAATTCAAAAACTACCGATCCGCGTCTGTCTGTCATTTTGCGATTAATTCAAAAACTACCGAACTGATTTTCATGCGGTTTTCGCCCATATACAGATTGATTCATGAGGCAAGTTTAGTTATATATATAAAAAAATGTCGGATTTCGGCCCATTTTCCGATTTCTGAACAAATTCAGCAACGTCCGAAATCTCAAATTTTGTCGCGAACATGTATTGTATCAACTGAAAAAAGTTCTAAGTTTTTCTTAATCCTTAATTCGAATCCAGGATCAGGCAAAATGAAATTTAGAAAATACTAAATGCTTATCCAAAACTGTTAAGGCAAAAAAAGTTCATATGTCTTGTATTTGCATATATTAATTCTAACGTAAATAATTACAGATCTTATCGTATTGAGACGGGTTTCCGGTATCCTTCATTATCTCATAGGTACTTGGCACTATTTGTCTAAAAATCTGTTCGATCGCTTTCTTTCTTCTCTTTCCATTGTCAGTATGAGCAGTGAGCAACACAATCTACATTTGGGAGGGAATAGTGCTGAATCATTGAACGCAATGACAGGTCCAACCAGAACCACCTCATCAATCAAACCAGAGATAAACTCAATGGGAGATTAATAGAAGGTATCCTAGGAGGATAACGGTCCATTCAGAATATCAGACCAGACCATCATTACCACAAATCAACCAACAAACGTGGAGAGCTGCATTGATATACCAAAGTAAAACACCGGGCTCCGAGCACTTCACTTTCCGGTGTCCATCACAGAAAGTGATGGCGCTGAAAGGGTTCGGTAGGATATTATGCTACCCTGAGGACGCCGGACTAGATGTTGATAATCCCCAACCTTTCCATGTGCTCCAAATATCTCAAATTCATGAGGATGAAATTCCATGAGTTGGCTGGGTTTGAACCCACATCCCACTGTTTACGAGTTATAGTGTCTTATCACTACGCAACCAACTCATTTCTTTGTGCTGGAAAACAGGTGTCTGTTGGTCTAAAAAGTTCATCCTGAGGCTAATCTTATCCAAACATGATTATACAAACAAAGAGAAATATCATAAAAATTGTTATTTTTTTAAATCTCACCTTTGGTGGTGTAGTGGTAAGAGATATTTACCAATATTGGAGGACATGGAAGGGACCGGGATAATCAACATCTATTCTGGAATCCCGTTGACGTTCTACTAAGTATACTTGTACCCCAGTCGCCTACTACTACCGACATGAGCTTGGATGCTTCGGAAGTCGTCTTTTTCTTTTTTAAATCCCCATACGATTGACGCGGCTCCGATTAGGCTACTGAAACTGGATATATCTTATATATATCTTACAAACTTTGACATGATAAAATTAATATTTCATAATTGAACCCGTTATAGATCAGATCCGAAATCAAATTCCTGCAATGACCATATTCGGAAAGGGCGTGGTCACTTTCTTGGAATTAAACATGTTGTACAATATTGTCTGATTTTTATTTTGTCAACTTGTATTGTAGATCGTGATGATTAAAATCAACACAAAAGGTAATTCACGCAGTCGCAGTGTGTAACTCGTCTGGTAAACCGGTTCTCATTCTTCTTGTGAACAATTTTGTTGTACATCCAAACGAGTTTGCCTTCATTTTTGAATTTATTATTCGACGTAATATGATTTTGAGTAATAAAGCTTGTGTGATTCATATTAACGATAAATATATGTATGTGCGTATGTATCACTAATTGTTTAGCCAAAACTATTTTCTGAAACCCCAGGAAAAATCTAAATTCAAAAATGTCGAACCGTTTTCGAGGCCGATTTTTCGATTTTTGACCGAATTTGGCCATGGTCCGATATCTTAAATTTTGTCATATCAACTCAAAGCGAGGAATTTTTAGGTGGCCTTTTAAACCTTAATTTGGAATATAGTTTGCAAAAAGCGGTTCAACCGTTTTCGAGTTATGTCCGTTTTTCCAATTTTGGAATACTATTGGCTTTCAATTTTTAAAGGGAAATCATAGAATACGATTAGCACGGGAACGGTCATGCCTCTAAGGCGCCAAGCTATTGCCCGTAGCAAAGCACGGACGAAACATCTAGTTTTAAATAAAAATTACCAATCACCTCGTGTAAACGCGACCGTCTTCTTTAAACTCACAAATATGGTACCACCCTGTAGCTACCACATGAAAACCGTATTGTAGTAGTCACAAGACATTGGACGTGTGACCAACGAAATTCAATTATTGCATGATTTCATGTGAAACAATATTATTGGCACTCAAGAGATGCGAAATACATTTTTGCAATGTCACTGTCACGAGTTTATAATAATAATTGGAATTGTCAGAACTTAATGACAAAGGCAGAATAAAATAATGAAGAAATTATCTTTGGATGTCAATGGAATGTGAAGGAATAGAGCCAGAGGTTAATGAAACGGAGAAGCAATCAGAGAAAATCATAGACTTAGACAAGAGAGGTATGTACCAAGCTGGAATATGAAGGTACAATCAGAGCAAAAAGTGAAGACATACAAATCAATAGAAATGCCACGCTAGAATGTAAAAGCATAGAAGGAAATCTATCATTTGCAAGGCGAGAAGCTTGGAGCGAGAAAAATATTGCACGCTGGAATACAATAGATGGATTGCAGACAGTGCTTCGAAACAACATCACACCTATCTTAGGAGAAATCAACTTGCTGGAAAGCTTTTATTCTCTCAACATAAAATACAAGAGCTCAGTGCAAGGATAAGTTTCTAAACGCATGTAGACTGATTTCTGATAAAATCTTATTTACAAACCAATCCCGACCTTGTCAAAGTAAGAGAAGTGCGGGTGAAGCCCCCAAGGCTGACTCCATTTATAGAACAGCACGGAACAACTTTCATTCTAATATACAAATCAAGGAATGCATTTCACAAACACGGTCAGAGAATGGACTGAGGTAGTGTATGTTGGGTCACCTCCACTCTGGAGAAGACTTAAAGAACGAACACATTTGACGACTAGACAATCTGACAACATCATTGATATACTGGTTTTTAGTCTCAGGCTGATGTTACAAACAGCACTCTTCCCAGCCAGATGGTTACATTAAGCGAGCCTCAAATTCGAGATCCCCAACTTTTCTTGGAACTACTCGTAAATCATCATTAAGAAAATGGTCTTGATACTTGTTAAGGAGGGTAATAGGTACTTTGGAGAACCCCGTACATGACGTAAACCGAATAGTTGTTATGTATAAAATATAATTGAAAGTGGAACTCAAATAGGTAGTTTGAAGAACCCCGTACATGA
Organism: Pachypsylla venusta; assembly: GCA_012654025.1. Lineage (NCBI taxonomy): Eukaryota > Metazoa > Arthropoda > Insecta > Hemiptera > Aphalaridae > Pachypsylla > Pachypsylla venusta. The sequence continues at coordinate 6,061,497 of CM022877.1, forward strand.
CGTAAACCGAGTACTTGTTATGTACAAAATATAATTGAAAGTGGAACTCACTGTGGCCACGACACAACGTCTCGACCCGATGCTTAATGAAACATTTGACAATTACTAATTGAAACTTGAATTTGAAAAAGATTGGTGATTAGTGTGGCCAAGGAGAAAGTATGTTTGCTCTCGAGAGATCATTAAAAAAGTGAACCAGAGTTTGACTCTAAGATCATATATGATGAGTTTTATGTTCAGGTACCAGAATCGTAATCAGAGAGTGATGTATGAATCAGGGGATTAAATCATATTTTCGAAATAAACATTAAATATTTCTTCCATATACCAAGGTTTGTCTGTCGAGTTAGGTAATCATTCATATTGAGGTAGAATTGCAAATCTAAATCTGGCGAGGAAGACTTTGTTAACGAAATAGTCAAAGGGTTCCACGAAATTAACCAACTAAAATCGCTCTTTAGATGGTGATATAGTGAAATTGCTCTTTGTTTCAAAAACGTTATAGCCCAGTCAAATTAGATCAAAAAAGAGGCGAGTCTAGAATAAATTAATAAAAAGCGGGAAATGATTTTATTTCACGTTTGGCATCCTGAATAATAGTATTCTAAGTTTGCGACGGTTTCTGAGGTGAGCTAAATTTTTTAGCGGCCCGTAGCCGCTTAATTTTGCCGCTAATTTTAGTTTTTGACATATAACATTCGAAGTTGCTCTATTTAAACTTAATGAGAGTTGAATTTGACGTCGAATAACATATTTAAACGTTAAAATCGGTTCAGCGGTTTGGTCAGAATGGGAAGTCGAAAACAGGCTATTTTTTACACTTTTTCGGAAAATTGTATTATACTCCAATTTAAACCCCTGTAACTCAAAATCGGTTATTTTAAATAAAAAATGATATTATGTAAAACTTGTGGGAAATCAAATTTCACGTTCGGAACATATCCACTTTCAAAATTTGCTCCTTCTTACGCATAGGTAGACGAAAAATCGAAAAGTGATCGTATATGATAACCAATTTTGAGATACAGGCGTTTAAATTGGAGTATAATACAATTTTCTGAAAAAGTGTAAAAAATAACCTATTTTCGACTTCCCATTCTGACTAAACCGTTGAACCGAATTTAACGTTTAAATATGTTATTTAAATTGAATTAATTCTCATTATGTTTGAATAGAGTAACTTTTTTCATAAAATGCATCGCTCGAATGTTATACGCCAAAAACTAAAATTAGCGGCAAAATTAAGCGGCTACGGGCCGCTAAAAAATTTAGCTCACCTCAAAAAACGTCGCAAACTTAGATTACTATTATTCAGGATGCCCAACGTGAAATAAAATCATTTCCCGCTTTTTACTAATTTATTCTAGGCGAAAATCTAATTTGACTGGGCTAATAACCAATTTAATTGAAAATATAATACTGATAGCTGATCCTAATATACGAGGTTACATAAACAATACGGTGTAGGTTCCCCATTTTTTGATGATAGCGTCAAACGACATCAAATGAAAATACACCTAACCCACTGACGTCAAACGTCAGTGGGTTAGGTGTATTTTCATTCAATGGAACAAGAACAGTAAGGATCGATGATAGAATCGTAACGACAAATTCCTTAATAAATTGATGCCCACCTTACTCATATCACCTGACTCCTTGTTTTCCCTCACTCTTCCCTAACCTAAAAATTACTTCGGAGGTATAAGACTCAGTTCAAAGGAAACAGGTTATCACTAAAAGGAAGGTTTAGGCAATATTAGAAACGACGAAATTCCTGTACAAATCGGTACAAACGAAAGCTGTTTCGATGGATCATAAAACATAAAACAGTCTGTTATCTGCAAAACAATAACGAAAGGTATACATTTAATGTTCTCCTGCAGTTCACAATTAGTCATCACTGATAATGTAAAATGTAAATGTATATTTTTAAAATGTATATGTGTTACAGTCACAATAATATTGGTCATCATAGGCTTACAAAGTATTTTCAACAATCTCTCCAATATAACTAATCATAAGTTACACTTAAAATTGTAACTTCGCGCTTTTACTTATTTTTTGACCTGTACATATATATATACAGGGTGTCCATAAAGTCTCACCCCACACCCCGTATCTCGAGAATGGCTGAAAATATAAGAAAACGCAAAAACACGTATCCCTGACATTTTAGGGGGATTAATTTTAGACTAAATTTTTTTTGGCCTCAGCCAGCCGTTTAGGCTGGGCACCGACTGACTTCAAAATCTTAAATGAGAAGGTATATCAAGTGACACCTTGTTTTAAAGGTCTCATTAAGACGAGTTCATTACAGAAAACCAGAGCTCTCTAGGATCTACCGTTCACGAATTACGGGGTGGAACATGTGATCCATTCCCNAACACAAACAACGACAAATATAAGGGACTACTTAGCATAAGATTTGGTGAGGTCAGAGAGAGGTGTCGAAACTGGTGATAAGTTATTTTGCAACCTCAATGGAGTGGAGCGTTTCTCATCTTCTATACGGACTGGATTTGACTCAGAGGACACTAAACCACGAGTCCTATATTATTCAACAAACATCTAATAGGGTGCGAGCCAAAAAAACTCAGCCCGCACAGCACGGTATTTTCCATACCGATTCTGAATCAAAAACAAATGTTGACGTCGCGTCGTCTGTTTGTTTCCCGATAAGTTTTTCTGCCCTCTGCTAGATGTCAGTCAGTGACGTGCCAGAACAACACTTCTTATTATTATATAATTCTTTATTGAATGAACTTTTTTTATAGTAATTGTTTAGAAATGGTGAAAATAAAGATAGACAAGAAGAAGAAGGCAAATAATATAAAATAAATTAAAGTTCAAAGGGCGGGGTTAATTCCTGAGAAATTCTCTTCCACCCAACACTTTAAATTCTCCCAACTTTAACGTCTCCTTATTCTAATTGGGAGACGTTAAAAAAACTATTTGGGGTCGGAGTTCCCTCCTTAATTCTACCATGCTACATCCACAACCTTTTCAGTGCCAATTCTCTTAAGCTGCATTCTTTCTTAGCACGGTAACATTCGCTTTCTTCTCACAGTGTTTCCTTCAAACCAAACATGACTTTTCATCATTGGTTTGAAGCAGAGTTTTTTTAAAGGCATCCAGCCCTTCCTAATACCGAACCTTCTGTATTTACAGGGGCTTAGGATCGTCATCTATAATTAAGCTGGCCAGAACCAACATTCTTCCATTATATCTTACTCTCTCGAAAGAATCATCCGTTTTCCTGTCGAATGTATGTACATCACATAATCATGCATGGATTCCAAGAATTTTACAACTAAATGTACAAATATTTTAAGATAATAAATTCACTTATTAAAATTATTTGGGTTACGTCAATTGATTGTATAACTGTTCATTCTAATGATCTTTATACTGAAAACAAGTCTTGCTGCATTGGGATTTAAGTTCCGGCAATGCAAATCTCACAGATCACAAGATATAATAAATCTACTGACACTCAAGGCGGTTCATTTCCGATAATGTTAGGAACCTATAGATACCTACAGAAATTCGGAATAGCAGATTTAGTCAAGCCACGACCTAGGATTCTTCCTATAAAGATGATCTGAAATTTGTGACGAATTAAAATCTTATCTTCATCCAGCGTCTATGGCACGTTAAATACACCATTTTCCGTTCGACCAATGAAGTAAAGCAACGTCCAGCGAGGTTGTTCCATGTGGGTATCCAAGTGTGTTCGCGCCGTCGTGATGTTGCTTATTTTATCGGCACAACCCAGGAGGTCAATGTGGGTAGCTTGTTCGCAATTTTCCGGCGAATGGAGGGTAAACCCCCCGTTCTTCATCCAGCGTCTATGGCACGTTAAATACACCATTTTCCGTTCGACCAATGAAGTAAAGCAACGTCCAGCGAGGTTGTTCCATGTGGGTATCCAAGTGTGTTCGCGCCGTCGTGATGTTGCTTATATTATCGGCACAACCCAGGAGGTCAATGTGGGTAGCTTGTTCGCAATTTTCCGGCGAATGGAGGGTAAAAAAAATGTCAGGCGACGTCCCCGAATTCTTTTTAGGATATTTTTGATATGGAGAGGACTTTGAATCCCATGTTTTGTGATTTTGGTAATCAGTAGATTTTATCATTTGTAACCTAATACTGTTTGTTTTTTCGCATGGATTTAAAAACAACTGAGCAATTTGTTATTGCTCAGGCCACTGTTCGCATTGCATTAGATGCACGTCATGGTGTGCCAAATGAACCAGCAACTTCAAATTTGACCAAAAAGATACTCTTGAAGCACCCTGACGTCCGAGCATCGCACAAAATGTGCTAACGGTTGCCGCAGCAGTGGAGTCGAAATGGTTTTCAATAAGGAGTTATATTTTAAAACTAGCAGTATACGCCCGCTTCGCTTGGCGCCTTAGAGGCATGGCCGTTTATAGTTTCAACCCCAAAAGTAGCCTATGTCCTTTCCTAAAGTTTAGTCTATCTCCATACCAAATTTCATCAAAATCGGTTCAGTAGTTTAAGCGTGAAAGCGTAACATACATACATACAGACAGACAGAGTTACTTTCGCATTTATAATATTAGTATGGACTAGTATGGATTGGGGAGTTGAAATCGAATTTGGTAAATGCTTGTCCCCGCGCCTAGGAGACAAAGATTTGCCAAATTCGATTTTAACTCCTCAATTTTCAAACATTGCAACTCCTTATTGAAAACCATTTCGCCCCCATTACCCTGACTGCACAACCCAAGCCCTTACACTCTCATTACGCCCCGTAACTGTTTGAACACATTGCGTATTGCGTAACAAAGAAATCCAAATGCAAAGCAGCCTAAATAGCATATGGACTGTTTAACAATTAGTTGATCTGCTTTACATGTTGAATAATAATGTTATCCACATGTTATATTTATTTCTAATAATTAATCTACAGTATGACCCAAAAGTCTTTACCTATTGCTCATAACTTTTGAAAGTGAGCGTTTTTTTTAGTAAGGAACACTATTTTTTTTCCATCGCCCGTAACCAATCCACCGATGATGTCAATATCCGCCTTTTTTTGAGAGAAGTGTCAAATCTCTAAATATTCAAATAAGAATGTATGCTTTTGATTTCATGTACCTATTTAATTGAGTCTTGGTCTAACTCCTTTTTCTTCTTCTCTCTATTTCCAAAGTCTCCACATGTTATATGAAAGATTTGCAATCAATATTTTTAAGGTCATATGTACTTTGGAAACAATCAGAACTAAGAAATCGTATCATCATCAAGGGAAATCTAGTACCAACCGAGTACCCTCCACATTTTTTCCCATCACTCATTATACCAAATTTTATTCTACCCTTCCCCTTTTCCCCTTAATTTTTCCTTCAATTATCCTCAAACAATTCCTACGCAGTATGTGTCCTAATCAAGAATCTTTCTTTTTCTTATTGTCAATAGTAATATATTTCTACAATTCACTCCATACAACTCAAGATTCTCCTCCACAACCACATTACAAAGCTCTCCAAATACTTCGATTCCCTCTTCCTCATAATCACTCAACTTTCTCATCCATACATAACACTTCGCAACTCTCACTCTCAAACTTACAGCTATCTTTTCAGACGTCACTAAACCTTTCATCTTTGCGTACAGATTGGAGGTGTAGTGGCAAGATGATCTGACAGTAGGACGTGATTCCAAACCATGGGTTGGATATTGACCACAAATGGAGGGCATGGAAGGGGCCAGGATTATCAACATCTAGTCTATTCCGAGAAGCATAATATGATACCCGATTCTCCACAATCACTTACTGTAATGGCCCGAAAAAAAAAAATAAGTAATTTTTGCATATGCTGCTTTCGGCATTCCTATTCGGGATCTAATTTTCTCAGAATTTCCTGTGAAACTATAAACAATACTCCTGAATCTTCAATACATTCAATAGTTTTGACAAATCGGCAAGGACTTCTATAAGCTCTAATGCGCCATACAGTATACTTCTAGTAATGTTATAAAGCTGTTCTCGCTGCTCTCTCCAGATTTATAGATCATTAATCTCTTGTTTCAAGGATTATCAGAGCACGAATCATTCTTCAAAACAATTTTAGTATTTTGTTAGAATTCGCTATTAGAACTTTTTATCAATTTGATTGTTCAGAATATTGCAGCGTGAAGTTCGAGAAATGGTTTCAGGCCATTGTGTAGGAATTTGGATTCCGTGCAAGCTGTAATAGATAAAAGTGCGTTCCTTGCAACCTTGGATTATAAATATTTAGAGAAACAAATAACAAAGTTATGGATCGTTATGGATCCCCCCTTTCGAACAATCAGGTGACTTAAATTGATACAAGAAATGACGGAATCCTGTTGGGGCTTGGATCTAGCTGGCTTAGATATCATTAAAAATAAAAAAATCTTGGCTTCGCATCGTGTTATTTTTTTCGCTTAGAGTCTCTTTAACATCTATTGGTCATTTCAGACGGTGGTTTTACTCTTCGTTCGCTGGAAACTTACTAACCAGCTACCTACATTGACCTCACTCACCCTGGTTGGGCCGGAAAAAAACAACATCAGGGCGCGAACCCAAGTGGACACCGTCACGGTACAACTTCGCTGAACGATGCTTAACTTCAGTGATCTAACGGGAAGTAGTGTATTCGACGTGCCATACACGCTGGCTAACTGTCTTAAAATTGAAACTCTGTGCCCTCCACACACATTTTCACCAGAGAGGTCTTTACATTTATTTCCAGAGATGTCTTCTCACGAATTTATGGCATAAGATCCGTCAGGGTCAACTACTTTTTTTGACGATGTTCTTCTGAAAAAAAATCTTCAGGACCCCTTAATTTTTGTCCCCTATGCCTTCAGCTTCACTGAAGTCTTTATTTCTTCCAATCCACCTGAGCTGATGGTGACAACACAGAAAACAATATATATTGTAGTGATTGACATGGTTCTGGGGGATCATGTCAATTATTAGACTCCCATAATGACAATTAAAAGTTTTAGCAGCAAACAACAACTTATTCAGAGCTGCGTTCTCATACATCTGGCTACTATTGAAAACGATGATGTTACTGTTGAGGTGACGCCCCCCCCCCCCTCTCACCGCGGGGTCTGCGGAGCGTGTGGGACCATAGTAATGTGTTCTCAATTACGTTGAGGGTTTGGAGGTGCGAGGGCGAGGTACCGTTATAATGTACGATGATCCATTTCAAATGTGGCGCTAATGAGGCTGACAGTCAGTTAGGTGATTCCATCTCACATCAGCATTGGCATCCTATTTACATTAGCAATGGACAATGGAGCATGAACCTCGTGGCGTGCCTCTCTATGTACAATATCCTCTCAGATTCATTCACATTCACAGAATAAGAAACTTGTAAGTTTCTCTACATTAGAAAAGAAATATTTTGCCAAAATGTTAAAAAAATTCAACTTCAACTTCGGTCCTCTTTTGAATATACAGATTTCAAATAAAACTTAGATTTTTTTATATTAATAGTTGCTAATTTTTGCAGTATGTCCCAGAAGTCCTGTAACTTTTGATAGGAAATCGAATGGTTATAGTGAGATCCAGGTTCGACCCTGTGTTTTATTGGCCAGCCTAGATACCAGTTTAGTTTTCAGTGCTCATATTTAAAATTATTATTTCATTTATCAGTAATAAAATATTATTCATTCGACAATTTGTAAACTCTAAATTATTTGCTATATTCACATGCAAATATAACGGAATTATTTTCGACAACTGGTAAACTGGTTTCATATCACAATGAGAATACTTACTCGAGTGTTTGTCAACATTCCAATAGTCGCCGCCGTTTGAATTATTTTCGACAACTGGTCTCTTATCAATGAGAATACTTACTTGAGTGTTTGTCAACATTCCAATAATCGTCGCCGTTTGAATTATTTTCGACAACTGATTTCTTATTAATGAGAATACTTACTCGAGTGTTTGTCAACATTCCAATAGTCGTCGCCGTTTGAATTATTTTCGACAACTGGTTTCTTATCAATGAGAATACTTACAAGAGTGTTCGTCAATATTCGAATAGTCGTCGCCGTTTGAATTATTTTCGACAACTGGTTTCTTATCAATGAGAATACTTACAAGAGTGTTCGTCAATATTCGAATAGTCGTCGCCGTTTGAATTATTTTCGACAATTGGTTTTTTATCAATGAGAATACTTACTCGAGTGTTTGTCAACATTCCAATAGTCGTCGCCTTATTTTCGACAACTGGTAAACTGCATTTTCGACAACTGGTAAACTGGTTTCTTATCACAATGAGAATACTTACTCGAGTCTTTGTCAACATTCCAATAGTCGCCGCCGTTTGATTATTTTCGACAACTGGTAAACTGCATTTTCGACAACTGGTAAACTGGTTTCTTATCACAATGAGAATACTTACTCGAGTGTTTGTCAACATTCCAATAGTCGTCGCCGTTTGAATTATTTTCGACAACTGGTTTCTTATCAATGACGACTTTTTCAGCCATCAGAGGCAATGAATTATTGACGGCCGTAAAGACCATGTTTTAGAAAAGAACCGCGCACTAATTTAATAGTCATTAAATTTATATATTTATTTTATTTTACGTGACGATCGAACTGCGCATGCGTTGTTAAACAATTTCTTAGAGTAACAAAAGTTAGTTAAAAAAGATACTTGGTTCTTGATAAATATGAGGGAGTCGACTTTTGGTCTGAATAGAGTCCAAAACACAAATCAACCATTTCTACGAACATAATTAATACGAATCAGGTCCGCTTATAGGGCAGAGCGAACGGGGTGGTCGCTAAGCGTACAATTTTGAGGAATGCGATGCATACAACAAAACCAAATCAATAACTGACCATGGGAAGGCTACTGGAGAAGAGAAAAAAATTGACAAGGGTTTGCCAACAATGGAAGCCAAGAAATTGAAAAGTTATTCAAACAAAGCAAAGTGACACAGGCCACAAAATCATATCAATACCGGGCATTCCAAGGCTAATGGTGAAGAGAAAATCATGAGAAGCCGAAAAATTGAAAAGCTATGCAAACAAAGCAAAGTCACACAGGCCACAAAATCATATCAATACCGGGCATTCCAAGAAGGCTAATGGTGAAGAGAAAATCATGAGAAGCCGAAAAATTGAAAAGCTATGCAAACAAAGCAAAGTCACACAGGCCACAAAATCATATCAATACCGGGCATTCCAAGAAGGCTAATGGTGAAGAGAAAATCATGAGAAGCCGAAAAATTGAAAAGCTATGCAAACAAAGCAAAGTCACACAGGCCACAAATCATATCAATACCGGGCATTAAGCTGTGCAAACAAAGCAAAGTCACATAGGCCACAAAATAATATCAATACCGGGCATTCCAAGAAGGCTAATTGTGAAGAGAAAATCATGAGAAGCCGAAAAATCGAAAAGCTATTCAAACAAAGCAAAGTCACACAGGCCACAAAATCATATCAATACCGGACATTCCAAGAAGGCTAATGGTGAAGAGAAAATCATGAGAAGCCGAAAAATTGAAAAGCTATTCAAAGACAATAAAGCGACGCAGGCCACAAAACCATATCAATTACGGGTGATCCGAGCAGATTAAGAATGATGAAGAGAAAATCATGAGAAGCCGAAAAATTGAAAAGCTATTCAAACAAAGCAAAGTCACACAGGCCACAAAATCATATCAATACCGGGCATTCCAAGAAGGCTAATGGTGAAGAGAAAATTATGAGAAGCCGAAAAATTGAAAAGCTATGCAAACAAAGCAAAGTCACACAGGCCACAAATCATATCAATACCGGGCATTAAGCTATGCAAACAAAGCAAAGTCACACAGGCCACAAAATCATATCAATACCGGGCATTCCAAGAAGGCTAATTGTGAAGAGAAAATCATGAGAAGCCGAAAAATCGAAAAGCTATTCAAACAAAGCAAAGTCACACAGGCCACAAAATCATATCAATACCGGACATTCCAAGGAGGCTAATGGTGAAGAGAAAATCATGAGAAGCCGAAAAATTGAAAAGCTATGCAAAGACGTTAAAGCGACGCAGGCCACAAAACCATATCAATACCGGGTGATCTGAGCAGGTTAATAATGATAAAGAGAAAGTCACCAGAAGCCGCGAAATTGTAAACAAACTTGATTATGGTGATTAGTCATATGGAAAATGAACGTGAGGAGATTATTATCTGAGCATCTTCACACAAACCAAATAATGAAATTCATGGCCAATGTGGTCACACCAGAACAAGTGCACGATGTTTTAGAGGAGATCAACTAAGAAAAAGAAAGTTGTCTTCAACAAGAATGAGAGTCTTTGGGGGGTAGCAGTACCACATGACAAAATTTCATTTTATTGCTAGCTGCTTGCACAAACCAATTTTTCGGGTGCTGGGTCATAACAAAGGCATTTTACATCTAATTAATTAATAGATATAACGCTCTTAAACGGATTCTCTGTTTGGCAAGAGAACATCTTATATGCCAGATAAAAGTTTCTCTAGATACCATTTTACTGTGTTCACGTGGCACGTGGGAGTTGCTCTTAGTGCGTCTTGGCAGTTGCCAAATATGTCGTGAAACCAATTTTATATCCGATCAAGATACGCACTTGTCCTTCAAACCAGCCTACTATAAATCTTTGAACTTAATTTTTTTTTTCAATTACTTCTAAACAAAAAAAAAATTGATATTTTACATTTCAAGGTACGTATAGAATCCCAAAAATGAACGACACAAGTATCACTTAGCGTTTTGGTATGCATGCCTCGTTTGGGATCTAATTGTGCCTTCTATATAATGTGACTGACCGTAATGAAATATCGGCGGACAAACGTAACGTAAAATATCACATTTTGAGGGGGGGTGTTTTTATGAAGATTCCAAAGGTTCATTATTGAAAAATAATAAAACAAAAATATTCTTCTCGGAAAGTGTATTCTAAATATCCTTTTTCATTTATTTCAATGCTAAAAGAGAGAGAGTAAGATATTTTGGAAATTCCATCTATTTTAATCGATAAATCGACATTTTTTTTCTATTTCGNCAAACGTAACGTAAAACATCACATTTTGAGGGGGGGTGTTTTTATGAAGATTCCAAAGGTTCATTATAGAAAAATAATAAAACAAAAATATTCTTCTCGGAAAAAGTATTCTAAATATCCTTTTTTATTTACTTCAATGCTAAAAGAGAGAGAGTAAGATATTTTGGAAATTCCATCTATTTTAATCGATAAATCGACATTTTTTTTCTATTTCGATTAATCGTTAATAAATCATCTCCAACTATAAGGAGTTTAATTTTGTTTGTTACTTTCAATAATACACATTTGGAATCGTCACGAGAAGGGTAGTAGAATCACTGCAATGAGAACATATTTCGATTTAACCACCACAACCGAAGGCGCTTTCCATAAAGACTTATTTCATTGCGAATGGTTACTGTGTGGTTTGTATACACTAATTGCCAATGCAATATCAATATGTGGTTAGAGGAGCTGGCACAAACCGAGTGAGGTGAACAATTTGGTGATATTGATTGCGAATATGGTTACTGTGTGGTTTGTATACACTAATTGCCAATGCAATATCAATATGTGGTTAGAGGAGCTGGNGCCTTAGGGGCACGACCATTCTGACTTTTTAGTAAATTCAAAATTTTATTTTGTCCTTTCCCAGTTTTGAACTCGTAACTCTGAAATTGCTGGGCATACCTTTGCAGAAGGACTAAAGGGCCACCTAAAACTTTCTCCCTTTGAGTTGATATGTTGTCGCGACAAATTTTAAGATATCGGACCGTGACTGTCCGATTTTGGTGAATAAATTAGAAATTTGGTCGTAACTCGAAAACGGCTTGACATATTTTAGTTCCGATAATTTTCCTGGCGTCGTAGATAATGATTTTTTTTGGGGGGGGAGTCCATTTCCATCAATTTTTCGCTATATGCCACCGTTTGGGCTGTGGTATGGTAACAAAAAAAACCCTCATATATAGTTACATAGTACATGGTACATAGATACATAGGTACACACAAATTTCTGATTTATATATTAAGATCTGGTTTGGATTATAGAGATTTGTTCCAAAAAGGCGACGTTCTTGGTAGTCAACTCTGGGCGGTGGGGTCGTGAAGGAAATCACGGCACCGGCCGACGAATGAAAAATGCTTGGCTGTTATCGCAGGAGAAATAAAAAAATGAAGTTTAAGTTTACACACAAAAAATAATTTTATTAGAAGACTATAAAAAAGGTTCACACACATATTTAGATTGAAAAAAAGAGAAAATTAAAATCTCGAATTAAAAAAAAAAAATCTTAAACTAAAAGTGAATAAAATAATTTTGACTAACAATTTATAAAAGAAAATGTCTTCCATAAATTGTTGGCCCCAAAACTAAAGTTAGAAATGAAATAAAAAGACAGGGTGGGGGAACTATGAATGTAAGGTTGAAACAATAGCGGCCCGAGAATATTTGGCCTGGAAGGACTACATTTAAAATAAATGGTACGGAAAACCGTACTAGACTTTCTCTTCCTTAATCATTCCATCCGACTACCACCGAATGCAGATTTTGTTCTTCTAAAGTTGTAAGTCCTTTAGTTATATATTTTAGTTATTGTTANCCATGTTGTGCATGCAAAAATGCAATAGAAAAAGTTTAGCTTAGGTACCTTAAAAGTATTTTATTTACAATTTTCACACTACTCCAGGCACAATTAAGTTTGAGAATTAAGTTTGAAAATCATTCGTCGGCCGGTGCCGTGATTTCCTTCACGACCCCACCATCCAGAGTTGACTACCAAGAACTTATATAAAAAGTAAAGTAAATGTATTTTTCTTTGTCTTAAATGTATTATTTTATATTTTTTAATTTTTAGATTTTCTTATTTTTCTTAAGAAAACTTAATTTTCTTACTTTTCAAACTTAATTTTAATTAAGATCTGGTTTGGATTATAGAGATTTGTTCCAAAAAGGCCACGTTCTTGGTAGTCAACTCTGGATGGTGGGGTCGTGAAGGAAATCACGGCACCGGCCGACGAATGATTTTCAAACTTAATTCTCAAACTTAATTTTCTTAAATATATTATTTCTTTGTCTTATGTCACATTTTTTAGCTATGCTAGCTACTTGTCCTCAGGAGGCTGAGCGCAAATCACCATCAGACCAAGTGGAAAATTTTGAAAAAAAAACCTTTATCAAATTTTCGACCCGTCCAGGAATTTAACCCGGAAACCTCCCTCATGACCTTTGTAATGTAGCCCTCCCAGGCCAAATATTCACGGGCCGTGGTTTTCAGGGATCAGCGGACTTCATGAAAAGAACAAGTTTTATGAATATAAGCGTTAAGATGAACGGCTCCTCTCCCAGAGAGGTTAGGAAACGTTTTGATTCGTAAAACTCGAAGTTGATCCCTAAAAACTCTTGCATCAATTTGAAAAAACTGTTGCTTCATTCGTGCCTTGCGTCGCATTCCTATCCTCTCTAATTGGGTTAAAATTGGTTTAAAAAAAATTTTGGATTGCCTCAACACAAAAAATGAAATCCCTATGAAGTTGTAATATGGTAGACAAACAGGGAGAAAAAAAATTCCAAGTTCCACGCAAAATATTTTGGACCCAGTTGAAGACAATTATAACATATTTTCAACATGTAGATTCTGGGCAGGCCTATTTCTTGGTTTTAGACGGGAGGTCCGATAATGATATACGAATATACCCGAGAATCCGAGATAAGATCAAGGGCGTAGCCAGCATCTGGCCTAGGGGGGGCAGCTGAGATTTTCATGTCGGGAGGGGGGGTCGATAAAGTAAATCGGTACTTATTTAATNTCCCCCGTATCTCGAGAATGGCTGAAAATATAAGAAAACGCGAAAACACGTATCCCTTAGATTTTAGGGGGATTTATTTTAGACTAAAAAATCTTTGTGTTCGGCCAGCCGTTTAGACTGGACATCGACTGGCTTCAAAATTTTAAATAAGAAGGTATATTAAGTGACACCTTGTTTGAAATGTCTCGTTAATACGAGTTCATTTTAGAAAACCAGAGCTCTCTAGGACCTACCTTTCACCGAATTACAGGGTGGAACATTAATTTAGTAAAAAAGATGGTTGCCTCGCCCACTTTGACCGCAGAGATCGAGCCTTCTTTGACCAAATCCAGCTGTTTTGAAAATTTTGGTCTAACAAAGCTCTCTAAGAAAGCTCGAACTCTGCGGTCAAAGTGGGTGGGACAACCATCTTGTTGGAACACTATTTTTTACTAAATTACTTATATCATAAAAAAATATTTCTAGACATTTTTACCTACCATTTCGGTGCGGCCGCAAAGGGTCCATTGTCACATGCTCCACCCTGTAATTTGTGAAGATCCTAGAGAGCTCTGGTTTTCTGTAATGAACTCGTATAAACGAGATCTTTAAAACAAGGTGTCATTTGATATGCATTCTCATTTAAGTTTTTGAAGCCAGTCGGTGCCCAGCCTAAACGGCTGGCTGAGGCCAAAATTTTTTTAATCTAAAAATAATCCCCCTAAAATCTAAGGTATACGTGTTTTTGCGTTTTCTTATATTTTCAGTCATTCTTGAGATACGGGGGTGGGGTGAGACTTTATGGACACCCTGTATACTGACTGTGAGACATAGTGATGCCATGAAATATTTTAAGCAACTCACAAATTATAGGGATATATTTTTTCAAATATTTTCGCTTGGACTGCACAATTTTAAAAGATGGTCCTCCTAACTTAATTAAAAGCCGTTGAATTTTAAAAAACACAAAAATGTTTTCAAAACTCCCAAAAATTATTCTCCTGCCACTCTGGAATTTCTTGACAGTTCCAGACTGTCTAGAAATTTCGACTAACAAAAAAAAAAAAGGTCACGTGCATGACTCGCATGAACTCGAATATTTCAGAAATAAGTCAGAAAGTTTTTGACTTAGGGATCCTATTCCGAATATGGCGTCTTACCTCTGGCAACAAAAGAAATAGTTCAAAACACCCTAATAGATTTGGAAGAAGGAAAAAAAAACTTGATTTTTCAAAACAGCAGATATTTTTTTTCGATATCTTTTTCTTCGATAGTATCCGAACAATAAGTAGATACCTATCGACACCCTACTCATCACGTTACCAAATATTTTCCTACGGATTATTTTCTATTATGATTGCCATGAAATCTTTTTGTCCCTTGATTTCCTCCAACATGTCCATTTTGGACCATAGTGTTGTGTCGTTCAGCATTTTACTTATACTATATATGACTGAGTTACAATCCTGAAATTAAGAAAACATTTACAGGATATCTTCTTGAGAATAACGGTTCAAGACACTTTAGAATCTTGATATAAAAAAGGACACCGCACAAAATAGGGTGTAAATGAAAAGAGTCAATGGACCCAAAGTAAAGAATGGGGACCAGAGAGATACAATTAATTTTTTTCTGAGCAATTAACCTAACTTAAAATATGATTAATTGAAAGTAGAAAGTTAATTTTCACGGTGGGAAATACGAGAAAACTCACTTTTAAATGTTTAAGTCACAATTTTATTGCTTGAAAATCGACGAAACTTTGGAGAAATCAAATGTTTATTCGGATTTTTTTTTTAAATATGCAGAGAATTTTATTTGTTTTTGTTTATTTAACAGGTTAGGTAACATAGAAAAAATATAATCACTAGTTACGATTTAATTTATTTTAGTTTTTTTCCGAATGGTGCAAGAGTTTTTAGGGAGCGACTTTATGAGAAGAGCAAGTTTAATCGAGGCATGGCCGATCAAAACGTTTCCTAACCTCTCTGGGGGGGGGTTATCNTTGGTACAACTATGTCTGCTTCAGTTCAATATATTCAAATAGTTTTTTTTTCAAAATAAATTAAAGTGAATTAATTAATCTCCCACCCTTAAAACGTTTAAAATTACTTTTTAAATTATATTAAACCACATTTTAAATTTGTAACTTGCTCTAAAAAAAATTAATAAATCTGTCTGGTACCAAAAAAAAATTTTTGACTTACACAGGGTAAAACTTTAAAAATAGCATTTATCCAAGCACCTTATGAATTGAGTTTTTCAGGTCAAGTCCTCTGATTTTTGGATACTAGTTCAAATTGCTGAAGGTCAGCTCGAGTTTCACTGTTCAATATTAACTCCATCAGCTGATATTACTATAGCATAATATTTTTCCCGACTCCAAGTCACTCTATTTACACTGGCGCTAGAGTTTCACGGTTCAATGGTAAGTCCATCAGCTAATATTACCGTAGCATATTTTTCTCGACTCCAAGTCACTCTTTTCACACTGGCGCTAGAGTTTCACGGTTCAATGATAAGTCCATCAGCTAATATTACCATAGCATATTTTTCTCGAGTCCAAGTCACTCTTTTCACACTGGCGCTAGAGTTTCACTGTTCAATGGTAAGTCCATCAGCTAATATTACCGTAGCATATTTTTCTCGAGTCCAAGTCACTCTTTTCACACTGGCGCTAGAGTTTCACTGTTCAATGGTAAGTCCATCAGCTAATATTACCGTAGCATATTTTTCTCGACTCCAAGTCACTCTTTTCACACTGGCGCTAGAGTTTCACTGTTCAATGGTAAGTCCATCAGCTAATATTACCATAGCATATTTTTCTCGACTCCAAGTCACTCTTTTCACACTGGCGCTAGAGTTTCACGGTTCAATGGTAAGTCCATCAGCTAATATTACCATAGCATATTTTTCTCGAGTCCATGTATTTACACTAGCGAGTTTCTCTATTCCTTCCGCCCCATACGTAGTAGCCCCGTCAATGTAGGATTCGAAATATAAATTAAATGATATAGTTCTGGAGATTTTAGAATGTTCCTCAGTCTGTCCCTTAAAAAATATCCAAAAAACCCATTTGTGGGGGGTCGGCAACAGGCCGGCATTAAAAATGCCTTTATTTGGGTTTTCCTCAATATCGTATCAACTTGGGGTTCACCATATAGAAGAACAAAAATAACGACAACTAAATTTGTTACAAAATCACATTACATATTCTTTGGAGCTTTAACTGTTGGCGAGATACGTGAGTGTGAAATGGCATTACAAAGATTCAATGTTCGGGGGTGTTGGGTTGGAAATTGGGTCTATGATATTGATATTTCCCCATTTTTTGTTTAAAATTCAAAACTCAATAACGGCTCCAGAGCCGTAGCTAGGTGAGGCGACTGAGGCACTCACCTCGGGCGCCGTCATAGGGGGGCGCCAAAACTTTTTGAAAGATAATTTGAATAATTTTGTCGCAATTTTTTCAAGATTCCGAGGATTTGTCAATATACATTTTTATACATTTAAAAAAATAATTTTGTGAAATAATAATTGATTTCAGATTTGTAGGTTTTATTAAGAATAAAGGCATGATTTTTTTTAATACGTTTTGCTGTTGAATAATTAATGTGAGATTTTTTTGGCGGGGGGGGGGGCGCTAATTTCAGAATTAGCCTCGGGGGCCAGTAAAGCTCGCTACGGTTCTGAACGGCTCTAATGATTTCGACCAAACTTGGTTTACGAGTTTTGTTTAGGCTGACAATTTGATCTGGACTGGTCCCATATCTGGAAAAAATCATCTTCAATATGTTCGCTGCCCAGTATATCATTGCAATGACCTTTTTGCTATTACTGGATGACCCCGGTATACATCCCAAAATGCACTTATATATGTGTTTGTTTGTTACGAGATACAAGCCACAATTTTCATCAGATTTTGACGAAATTTGGTATACATGTTTAGGATGTGAAGAAAATGCTGTATAGTTTTTGGGTGCCCTTGGTCCCCCGGGGGGGCCAGGGGCCCAATATTCTGTTTTTTGAAAATGATTTTTATCTTTTTAGCGATTTGTTGTAGAAATGTCAAATTGTGTTGTGTTATGGCTGGTGTTAAGGGATTTTCGATTTTTGGGGGCCCTGCCGCCCACCGGTATATGTGTATGTTTGTTTGTTACGCGATACACGCCACAATTTTCATCTGATTTTGATAAAATTTGGTATACATATTTAGGACATGAAGAAAATTTGATGTTCATAGTTTTGGAGGCCCTTTTTAGCGGTTTGTTGTAGAATTATTCTGGATTGGTGTAATGTCTCGGAAACAATTTCAAAGAAAAAGCTAAACGCGTCCATTAAGGTATGAGTGCGTTCAAAGAAAGAATCAAGCACGTGCGCTGCCATTGCTGTCGGGTATGGTGAACCTAAAGTTGAAAGATAAACGTGTCCATTAAGGTATGAGTGCGTTCAAAGAAGGAATCAAGCACGTGCGCTGCCATTGCTGCTAAGTATGGTGAACCTAAAGTTGAAAGCTAAACGCGTCCATTAAGGTAAGAGTGCGTTCAAAGAAAGAATCAAGCACGTGCGCTGCCATTGCTGCCGGGTATGGTGAACCTAAAGTTGATGAGCTATTAAGGAAAGGCATTTTAGGTAATTTCAAAATGGCGGCCGGATGCTGACCTCCTTCATACTGGGGTTTTGGATATTTTTTAAGATATAGTCCAAGGAACATTAAAAAAAACACTCCAGAGCTAATATATATATTTTTTTTTTTTTCATTTATTTGGCACATTTTGATAGTTTATTGACCGGGCTAATGATAAATAAAGGAAGTTTCTGTTTAATTCGTTATGCTGTATTTTAAACTATTTTCTTTCTTTCTTTCTTTTACATACTTACCGAATAGGTTGTGTCAGAGTTTACTTCTTGAACGTGAACATCACTGCCACTGCTTCTAATTGTATAAAAATGATTTTCTTCGTCTGTAAGCGTTAAAAAAAAACCGTCGCTCGCGGATCCATCATCACTCCGTTTGAATATTGCCCGATAGGGTGATATAAGATCATATTTGAATGAAACTTTGTCAAAGGAACAAAACGGTTTTCCTACGAAAATCAAAGGATTTCGAAATGCTCCGTGGACTATATTGACAATAATATTCGTGTTTAAGAAATTGAAATGTGTAAATATTTCGTGAGATGTCCAACCTGAAAAG
This sequence comes from Pachypsylla venusta, assembly GCA_012654025.1. Taxonomy (NCBI): domain Eukaryota; kingdom Metazoa; phylum Arthropoda; class Insecta; order Hemiptera; family Aphalaridae; genus Pachypsylla; species Pachypsylla venusta. Next base: position 6,080,517 of record CM022877.1, read on the forward strand.
AATTTTTTATTTAATTGTTGCACTGTGCAGTGACATTGTTTTTTTTTTTTTTTTTTTTTTTTTTTTTTTTTTTTNAAAGCGTAACATACATACAGACAGACAGACAGATAGACAGACAGACAGACAGACAGAGTTACTTTCGCATTTATAATATTAGTATGGATGGATTATGAGTCCAAATATAATTAGTACTATTTTTTGGAATACGATAAATGAATTTTTAAATCGAAGCCCAAAACGGGACCCCTCTAGCTCCGCCGCATATAATTGGCAATTATTTTGGTTCACGCTCATTTTTCGACATACTAATTCGACAATTGTGTCGAGGAATTTCTATGGAGCTTATTTCTAAAATTTCGTAGTAATCGCACCATTTTTGTGGTTCCCTTATAACATGGGAAATGAACATTTTGTTCGATTTTCGAATTCTTCGATTTAAAAAAAAACACTTTCCATAATATAGTTTTGTTAAATTGGGATACTATGTCCAATAAAACCATAATGAAGTAGATAATATAATACTATATCTTCACTTGACTCGCTTTTTTACAGTCAAGTGAAAATATAGTATTATATAACCTAGCTCATTACTTTCCACATGTCGAAACTCATTTGAACACAGAATTTGAATTGCCGATCTCCATGGCCGAGTTGTTAAGAGTATTGATTTTTGGTCCGGAGGTTGTGGGATCGAATCCCGCCCGGAGCGAAAATTTTCAGATCGAATTTTCTCGTTTCCGGAATGGCATGGCTGTAAAAAGGAGTGCCCTGAAATAATGCGTAACGGTTCCGGGGTACAACTTTTTTTTTTAAATTTTTATGTCATACTTGAAGTCTCTGCCATCGAAAACCAGGATTTAATTTTAGTTCGGTCACACAAAACGTTGAAAGTTATCCAAAAATGACCTTCTTCAGCCTGTAACTCGGCTATGCTTCGTCTGGCTCACTAACGAATTTCGTAAAAAATGATCCATTTGATCTCATCTACTCACCACATTCAGAGGTCCCCAGGGCCGTTCAGAGCTTTCCCGGGCCCGGGCACAAAGTCGTGCTCCGGGCCCCCCCCATTATTTTTTTTGCACACACGTATTTTACACCTAATACCTACTTTTTATTATTGGTGTAATAACGTAGGTACTATCGATATGTTGTTTATTAAATTTATAAAAAGGAAAGTATTATAATGGGCTGAAATTTTCGATGTCGAGTTTTCAATGCCAAAACACGTTTTGGGGTCCCCAGAGCCCAAATCTCGAGTTTCAGCCATTGGTCCGTGTGTGTCTGTCTGTGAACAAGATATCTCAAGAACGACAAGGTGGCAATCGAATATACCGTTGGTGGTTTTATGCCGCTTTTTAGCCTTTTCCGCACATCCTGCCCAAAATGAGAACGGTAATAGCTAGAACTTGAAATTTGGTGGCTATTCATATCAAATTCATACAAGAAATTGAAGAATACAACTTAGGTTGAAAGTGCAATATATTGTTGGCCGCTAATTAGCGGTTGATAGCCGCTTTTTATAGATAAGGA
>CM022877.1:6084328-6107700 GCA_012654025.1 Pachypsylla venusta
GATATCGTTCTTACAATAGCCATTCCAAACAGATATCGTCCTTACAATAGCCATTCCAAACAGATATCGTCCTTACAATAGCCTATCCAAACAGATATCGTCCTTACAATAGCCATTCCAAACAGATATCGTCCTTACAATAGCCATTCCAAACAGATATCGTCCTTACTACAAACATTTCGAACGGATAGCGTCCTTTTTTTAATATATCTTGCTTATTTGAAATATTTCACAGAATTTTTCAAAACTTAGAGGGGGGGCAAGTTCTTTTGGGACATGTATATGTAAATTCCTGATATTAGAATCATTATGAGTAACCTTGTAATGCTATGATGACCACAAAAAATTGTGATATAATAGCAGAAAAAAATATACCTACGAGTACATTTACATTTTAAAGTGGCGGACAAAAAAATTGAACAGTAATTTTTAATTTAAAACTATAAATATTAAACATCTAATTTAATTAAATAAAATAATTAACATCAAAAATAACATCTTTTTTACAATAATGTCCACTAATTAAATATTTACATTTACAATCTAATAATTAACATCGAAATTTAATAAAAAAAATAACATCTTTTAAATCATGTCCAAAACTATCTTTTGTAATTATTTTTCTTTAAAAAAAATATATATCACGAAAGTTTAAATACGAAATATCACGAGCGCGAGATCGCGGACACCATCAGTTCGTCGAAGTTGTTTTTTAATGTTTACCGACCAAGTGACTGACTGTGACTGCCTCTTGAAAGTTTTTGAGAATGCGACTCAGATAGTACTCGGTACTCGATACCTAGTTAGTTAGTTCAGTCTGTACAAACCTAATGTCTATTATTAGCAGAATTTGTTTATTAATACAGCATAAGCGGATTTATGGCTTTACAGAAATACAAGATACTCTATCTGGGTACCAATGTAGCCACCGAGGTGAGCATTCACACTAAGAAATGACAGTAACAGTGCCGGCAAGTTATTCGATGACCGTGCGCCCACAGTGAAGATGCACTATCACTGTCAGGTGCCGGAGATACTCTATCTGGGTACCAATGTAGCCACCGAGGTGAGCATTCACACTAAGAAATGACAGTAACAGTGCCGGCAAGTTATTCGAGGACCGTGAGTCCATAGTGAAGATGCACTATCACTGTCACGTGCCGGAGATACTCTAGCTGGGTACCAATGTAGCCACCGAGGTGAGCATTCACACTAAGAAATGACAGTAACAGTGCCGGCAAGTTATTCGAGGACCGAGCGACCACAGTGAAGATGCACTATACTGTCACGTGCCGGAGATACTCTAGCTGGGTATCAATGTAGCCACCGAGGTGAGCATTTACACTAAGAAATGACAGTAACAGTGCCGGCAAGCTATTCGATGACCGTGCGCCCACAGTGAAGATGCACTATCACTGTCACGTGCCGGAGATACTCTAGCTGAGTACCAATGTAGCCACCGAGGTGAGCATTCACACTAAGAAATGACAGTAACAGTACCGGCAAGTTATTCGATGACCGTGCGCCCACAGTGAAGATGCACTATCACTGTCACGTGCCGGAGATACTCTAGCTGGGTACTAATGTAGCCACCGAGAGGAGCGTTCACACTAAGAAATGACAGTAACAGTGCCAGCAAGTTATTCGCTAACCGTGAGCCCACGAAGATGCACTATCACTGTCACGTATCGGAGATACTCTAGCTGGGTACCAATGCAGCCACCGAGAGGAGCGTTTACACTAAAAAATGACAGCAACAGTGCCGCAAGTTATTCGCTGACCGTAAGCCCACGAAGATGCACTATCACTGTCACGTGCCGGGGATATTCTAGCTGGTACCAATGTAGCTACCTAGAGGAACATTCACACAAATAAATACCAATGTAGCTACCTAGAGGAACATTCACACAAATAAATACCAATGTAGCTACCTAGAGGAACATTCACACAAATAAATGACAGTAACAGTGCCGCAAATTATTCGCTGACCGTAAGCCCACGAAGATGCACTATCACTGTCACGTGCCGGGGATACTCTAGCTGGTACCAATGTAGCTACCTAGAGGAACATTCACACAAATAAATACCAATGTAGCTACCTAGAGGAGCATTCACACAAATAAATACCAATGTAGCTACCTAGAGGAACATTCACACAAATAAATAACAGTAACAGTGTCGCAAGTTATTCGCTGACCGTGAGCCCACGAAGATGCACTATCACTGTCACGTATCGGAGATACTCTAGCTGGGTACCAATGCAGCCACCGAGAGGAGCGTTTACACTAAAAAATGACAGTAACAGTGTCGCAAGTTATTCGCTGACCGTGAGCCCACGAATATGCACTATTGCTGTCACGTGTCGGTCTAGTATGAACATGGTCCTTCAAATGCCAGGAAGAATATTTTTAGTGTTGACGGGCGGATCACTTGCGGGTCCTTAACAGTAACAGTGCCGCAAGTTATTCGCTGACCTGCGGATATCTCAATCGGCCAGCAAGTGATATCCACAGGGAGCAGTCCGGGAACTAGAGCCGAGTGAGATATCCACAGGAACAGTTCGGGAACTAGAGCCAAGTGAGATATACAGAGGAAGCAGTTCGGGAACTAGAGCCAAGTGAGATATACAGAGGGAGCAGTTCGGGAACTAGAGCCGAGTGAGATAACCACAGGGAGCAGTTCGGGAACTAGAGCCGAGTGAGATATACAGAGGGAGCAGTTCGGGAACTAGAGCTGAGTGTTGACTTGATGATACCGTACCCCATAACATTCAGTACTGGCACTGATAGCTGCTGTGAGATTTAATTTATTTTCAGGCACGTCCTAATTCCTTTTTCCATCAGATCGGTATGCATACAGGGTGACACACGAACAGTAAATTAAAACGACAATAAGTAACTATTGGGCAAAAAAATTAAAATGCTTGACATGCAGAAAATTTAATTTTTACGGAGCCCTTTACAGGGTGGTCCATTTTAATTTACACACTATAAATATCTCCGAAACTATTGGAAATACAAAAAATATAATCTGACCAAATATAACAATATCAAGAGCGACATAAACACTTCAATAGCAAAGAATGTATATGTGGCTGCAGCCTCATCATACATCTGGCTACCATCGGATACGATGATGTCACTATTGATTGAAGGATGCATGTGTTAGTGTGTTAAGCATCAAATACGTCATTCTGGATCGAATGGTAAGAAGAAAAAGAAATTAAAAAAATCGACCTACCCATAATAAAGTATATTATTTTTTTCCAATTATAAATTCAAATGTACTTTTCCTGAGCTGGTTATAGCTAAATTTAGAATGACGAGACCTTTTGTTTGATACGTGACACATCCATCTTTGGAATGGAAAAATTCCCGACACTAAAGAAAAAATAAAATCAAATAAATTATTCCATTGAGTGTAGAATTTGATGGAATGACAGAACTACCAAGGTCACCACAATATGTCCTCCTAATGATATCGTGACATTTTGGTGGAAATATATTTTTCATATTTCCAAAAGTTTCGGAGATATTTAAACTGATAGTGATGAAAAACTTGGAGGACCATTTATACCCCCAATGGGGCCTTCATATTACCTCAAGTAGGATCTCACAATCTCAAGTATGACCTTACTATAGAAGTCAGTAAGCCGTAATTGGTTTGAAAGAAATTACGCCTTCGAAAGTTATAATTTGATATATATTACGTTTGATATTATATTTAATAATAGCATCCCCCGATCGCGGCTTCGCCCGCGCATATTTTCAATGATGTATCATGCAGGGTGTCTACCATATCGTCAAAGCGAAATTCCCTGACTTTTCCAGGTTTTTCAATCTACTTTTCCAGATTTTCCAGTGTACTTTTTCAAGATTTTGTCTCCCCCATCTGGTTTCAAAAAACACAGTATTGGGGCCCAGGGACCCCAAAAACTATGCAGCAAATTTCCTTCATACCCTAAACATGTATACCAAAATTTTAGAGGAAAACGATAATAAGCGCCGCAGGCGAAATTTTTCAGGAAAAGCATGTTCACGCATAAAATTGGCTATTGAGCTAAATAAAAATTCCCTGACTTTTGGCGTTTTTTCCTGAATTCCCTGACTTTTCCAGTCTCCTAAAATTCCCTGACAATTCCAGGTTTTCCAAGATTTCCAGTCTGGTAGACACCCTGTCATGCTCTCTCGCTCCAATGTATTTCTTATGGGGATTGTTTACTTTTCGCGATTTCTACCCTTAAAATTAAAATTTTGCAAAATCTTTTCTTAGTGCACACTTAGATGGTGCAACGAAGGTCTCTACCAAATTTCAAGTCTGTAGTATTAATAGTTTCGGCTCTACGTTGATCAGTCACTCAGGACATTGCCTTTTATATATAAAAATAAGAAATCTACCTAAATACGAAATATTTTCTATATTTAAAAAAAAAAAAAAAAATTAAAAGATTGAATATTTTCTTCGTATGAGAACTTGTGTCTTGTACCCAAATTTGAAAAAAATATTGATAAAAACAAGCTTTCTACTTTCCTCGTCAGACAGCGTTAGCCATTCCATTTTCTATCATTCCACTTCGCCTCCTCCTTCTCCAGGGGGAGGGTGTTCTGTTGCACAACAATGACGTTTGACTACTTAATAGAGATATAACTATACCCCCTCCCCCGTGTCCTCTACTAATAATATAGGCCACTTGGGAGCTACAAAATGCATTTATAATGACCGCGTTTGCTTCTCTCAGATTAAAATTTTAAACATTAGTTTATGGCGGTCTATAAAATCTGGTTCCATGAGATGCGAGATTTATCAATTATGCAACCGGGTTACATGAGATGCGAGATTTATCAATTATGCAACCTGGTTCCATGAGATGCGAGATTTATCAATTTGGTAGAAATAATATTCAGAGTGTAAAAATTGTTTATGGCGGTCTATACAACTTGGTTCCATGAGATGCGAGATTTATCAATTTGGTAGAAATAATATTCAGAGTGTAAACATTGTTTATGGCGGTCTATACAACTTGGTTCCATGAGATGCGGGATTTATCAATTTGGTAGAAATAATATTCAGAGTGTAAACATTCTTTATGGCGGTCTATACAACTTGGTTCTATGAGATGCGGGATTTATCAATTTGGTAGAAATAATATTCAGAGTGTAAATATTCTTTATGGCGGTTTATACAACCTGGTTCCATGAGATGCGAGATTTATCAATTTGGTAGAAATAATATTCAGAGTGTAAAAATTGTTTATGGCGGTCTATACAACCTGGTTCCATGTGATGCGAGATTTATCAATTTGGTAAAAATAATATTCAGAGTGTCGTTTGGGTAATTTATGTATAAGCAGGCCTGCCTCTGTCAGGGTGCCTTGAACAGTTTGTGTGTGTTCTGAAGATGTATTCGCGCAATTCTTATTTGTATGACCCAGGGGCAGCGCAAATCAATCTGAGCCAATTGGAACTTATTTCTAACATCGTAATCGGTCTGATTTGATCGTAATCGGACCATTTTTGTGGTAAAACAAAAAAAATGTTCGATTTTTCAAAATCTTTTTACACAAAATGTCAGAAAAAGAAGCATTTTTCGTCGAATAACATTTGAAAACAGACCAAAAAGTTTGATAACTTTTCAGGTTTTCCATTTCGCTTTTGATTATTTTAAATTTTGATGCCATACATATTTGAAATCATCGCCATCAAAAACTCGGATTTAGTGTCCATTCACTTTTTGTGCGGTCACACCTTCTCCACCCTATAACTCGACTATGCTTCGTCTGGCTAAATCTCGTAAAAAAAATGTTCTTTTAACTAAAGTTAAATAAATTATTTTTCAAAAAAAAAAAAAAAAAAAAAAAAAAAAAAAATAGCTTCACAAAAAAGAGGCACTTACTGGCAACACCATTTCTGACGTCACAAAGCCTCAAAAATCGATGTATCGACAGGGAAGACATTGTAAGATCTTCAAACGCGACTTGTTCCAAATTCGTCAACTTATGAGCATGTCGTCATACGTGATCTCGTATAGCAATTAGTTGTAAGTGCTCGTTAGGTGACTGTGGATGGGTGTACCTATTTGTATATGTAAATACAAACACTGGGTCTCCGGTGACGTCATCAAGATCATAACTTGTTTCTTTTTATACATGATGTGCACAAATGTTCAAAGACCTTCAATAATGATAGGGTCGCCTGGATATTAAGATACGTATATGCAATGTGCATAGACTTTGTGTAGCAATACTATGATGATGCCAACGATCATACCACGTTGAATACACCAGTTCCCGTCAGATCACTGAAGTTAAGCAACGTTGGGCGTGGTCAGTACTTGGATGGGTGACCGCTTGGGAACACCACGTATCGTTAGCTCATTTTTCCGGCCCAACCCAGGCTGGGTGAGGTCAATGTGGGTAGCTGGTTTGCAAGTTTCCAGCGAATGGAGGGTAAAACCCCCGTCTTGAATGACCAATTGATGTTAAAATGACGTTAAGCCAAATTAAATTAAAAAAAATACTATGATATTATAGCCAGCGTCTATGGCACGTTGAATACACCAGTTCCTGTTAGATCACTGAAGTTAAGCAACGTCCAGCGAGGTTGTACCATGTGGGTTCGCGCCCTCGTGATGCTGTTTTTTTTCCGGCCCAACCCAGGCTGGGTGAGGTCAATGTGTGTAGTTGGTTTGCATATTTCCAGCGAATAGAAAAACCCCGTCCTGAATATGTTAAAGAACCGTTAAGCAATTTTTTTTTTTTAAAAAAAAAACACATGTCCTGCTTTTTCATGCGAAAAGTCCTGTTTTTGAAAAATTTCATCTGGTAACCCTATCGAAGATGTAACTTCTTGGAATTACCGAGTGATCGGGTGAGCGGATTTTGAAATATAGATTGTTTTTGATGTTCCAATTTTTTTCCTTCGATTTACTGGATGTACCAAAGTGCATTGCTTTTATACGAATTATCGAGAGAATAGCAAGGAATCTGACAGCAATTTTGAATTATCGAGAGTCAACTGAATATGGGATGAGCATAGACGTTCAATGGTGTGATATCATACTCTCGAGTTGCCCAATAGGGTCAGCTAATTCTATGAACGTCATGAATCACCACAACAAGTTTTATAAAAATCGGGCTAGATTTTCGAGAGTTGGTACAAAAAGACGAATTAAAAGAAAAAGCGTTTTGATAAACTAGCGGCAGAGGTAGGGCGATGTAAATCAAGTAATCGCACAAGTATTGAGATATATACAATGTGCAGACAAACAAAAGGAAAAGCGTTTTGATAAACTAGCACGAGAGGTAGGGCGATGTAATTCAAGTAATCGCCCAAGTATTAAGATATATGCAATGTGCAGACAAACAAAAGGAAAAGCGTTTTGATAAACTAGCAGGAGAGGTAGGGCGATGTAATTCAAGTAATCGCTCAAGTATTAAGATATATGCAATGTGCAGACAAACAAAAGGAAAAGCGTTTTGATAAACTAGCGGGAGAGGTAGGGCAATGTAATTCAAGTAATCGGCCAAGTATTGAGATATATGCAATGTGCAGACAAACAAAAGGAAAAGCGTTTTGATAAACTAGCAGGAGAGGTAGGCCGATGTAATTCAAGTAATCGCTCAAGTATTAAGATATATGCAATGTGCAGACAGCTAACTCATGTACCCAATACAAGCAACTATTGCTACGACAATTTCACGGCGCTCACTCAACCAATAGAAATAGACCTCTGCATGGTCGATTAGATTGGTCAGTGAAATGCATTTCCACTTGATACACTAATGCATGATACAGATTATCTTAGTAGATCCAACATGTGTGCAGCCAGTCAAAGCTTCATTTGAAGATAGTGCACCAAACGCATGCAGTCACAGTAGAGTTGCATTCTGTATTCATTTACATAGTATGGCTAAACTCAGCCTGTGACCACGTCACACCGAGGCCTTCAAGTAATTTCCAGAATATTTACCAAGAAATTACTAATATGTAAATGAATACAGAATTCAACTCAACTCTGACTGTATGCGTTCGGTGCACTATCTTCAATTGAAGCATTGGCTGGATGCACACATGTTGGATCTGCCAAGAAGATAATCTATATCATGCATTATTAGTGCATCAAGTGGAAATGCATTTCTCCGATATGGCCATAATTATATAATAAGGGTTTGGTACCTAATGATAATGTCTTTTTTCCAGTTAGCGTGGGTCTAAAATATAGACTCTATATCAAAGGATAATGGGCCTTTTGACAAAAAAAGTTTGATAATGAAAAGGTGAAAAGTTTTTCACCCGATTTCAAGTTTCAATAACATTTACTAGTTTTGGACGCGAAGCCGCGAACGCAAAAAAAAAAAAAAAAAAAAAAAAAAAAAAAAAAAAAAAAAAAANAAAAAAAAAAAAAAAAAAAAAAATAGGTACTTCACGGCACTGTTGCGCCGAGGGAGTGCATTTTTATGAAGCAAAGTGCCCTTATATGAGATCTAGTATACGCGCTTAAAGAGATATATTTTTGGCCACCCTGTATTAAGATCTGCTAAATCGGTAAATATTTTTTTCTTTTTCGATTCATAAGTTTGATGAATGAAAATATCGAACCATTCTTAGAAGCTATAATCAGCTTAGGGAAAGTTCCTTTGAATTATTATAAAAATAAAATTTAATAAAAAAATAAGAGTCTGGACAGTGACTTTGGAGGTCAATAACTCCTTCCCCAAATTAGGAGGTCAATACCCCTCAATTCTCAGTTGTCCTTCCCCTGGTTAAGAATCTGCATAACACTACTATAATCGGAATAATTTGGTAACAGAGTAACATTAAAACAATTTGGCTAACGAGTTCTACCAAACCACAATTTTGCGGTTTTTTTTAATATCTCAATTAACTGGCACTTTAGTTTCCGAAATATTGGCACATCGTTCGAATCGCGCTTTAGACGAATTTACTTGTAAAATGATGGTAATAAAAAAATGTATATGGCCATGCCCCGATTGTTTAGTCACTAATCAAACTGTACCTAAAATGGGCAGATATAGATTTTAGAAATGTCTCAATAAATTTGTTCCTCCACGCAGTCAGACTACATAATTGTCTCGAGGACAATAAGTGTATGTAGAAGCACCGAGGAGAGCACGCTAACTTCATTAGGTGACGGTCCTAAACCAGTACAGAAGGTTTGGTGTTAGGAATAGCAAACAGCCTTTAAAAATACTCTGCTTCAAACGAAAATTGGAGAGTCATCAGCAAATTGCGGTTTCTACGAATAGATACTGTGAGAAGCAAGCGAGGGTTGCCATAACAGGAAAGGGTGCAGCTAAAGTGAGTAGGCATTGAACAGAAGGTTGTGGCATTGTAGAAAGGCGGATAAGTCAGAAACAGGTGAACTTTGGCTAGTTTCTAACTATCCTAAGCAAATCGCAATGGATACTATTGCTAGAGAAGTAGAAAGCCAACACGGACACCAAAATGAATTGGGGAAAGGTGAAGTTAAAGAAGAAGATGAGAATCTACCATCCAAAATTGAAGATCTTACCTTTGCGTCCTGCTCGATCACTTCTGGACTCCCTGTGTTTAAGCCTATGATTTGATCCTTTTTTGATATCTTCTAGAAGCCTCTCTCGAGGGGTGTACTCATAAGATCTGGGTGGCAGTTGTCTGTCCGAGGCCTGAAATGGGAAATGTTGGTTACTATTAGTTTTGAAAATTGGATCGGTAAATCGAATGAGAAGCCACACTGCACCAAACGAAATGTGATCACCTTGCTCAATGCTCATCTAACACTGAGAGTATTAAAACACACACAGAGAGCATCACAATACTTTCTCCAAAACATAGAAATCTTGTCCTGTGAATTTTGGTACGATTATTAACGACCTTCCCACGCCCGTTTGACCGTCGCGTCGCCGGCGCCTTCCGTCAGAAGACATCAAAATGACACAGAAAATATATCTTTAATATTATAAATTTTTAATTTTTTTTTTCTTTTTTTTTTGTATTCTGAAATTCGATGGTTTGAAAATTTGGATGAGAGCCTTCAACTTGCAATTATAGAAAATGGATGATAATATAAGTATTTAGATCTGAATCAGTCTCATACCTCTAGCGAGCCTCAGAGACGACGAGTCACCTTAATAATGATGCTGATGACACAAAGCCTCCTCCTTCATATCAAACAGTGAGCAATAAATGGAACCGGAATTTGAAAACGTAAAACACGCTCGAATTGTGTTGAGCGAACATTAAATGAAAAAATAAAGAGTTAGTAATTATTATGATGTTGGGTAATAAAAAGAAATGAAAATAATTGAATACAGCAACGACCACCGTTAGAGAAAAGTTTGTGGGATTCAACATCATAAACAGGTAAGGTTGCAGTACCCAGAAGGAAGTTTGAAGCTGCGAGAGATTCAGCAAAATCGAATGAAGGGAGATATGCAGAGGGCAAGGTTGTAGTACCCAGAGGGAAGCTTAGGAGCCGCGAGAGATTCAGCATAATCGAATGAAGGGAGTTATGCAGAGGGCAAGCTTGTAGTACCCAGAGAGAAGCTTTAGAGCCGCGAGAGATTCAATAAAATAGAATGAAGGGAGTTATGCAGAGGACAAGGTTGTAGTACCCAGAGGAAAGCTTTGGAGTCGCGAGAGATTCAGCAAAATCGAATGAAGGGAGTTATGCAGAGGGCAAGGTTGCAGTACCCAGAGGAAAGTTTTGGAGCTGCGAGAGATTCAGCAAAATTGAATGAACTATGCACTATTTTTTCAATTTGATTTGGTAGTCTAGGGGTCATGCTACATACCTTCCTCAGAGGCGGCCTCGATCTAATAAATTCTAATATAATGGCATGAGCGTCTTTCTTGACATGACGAGGTATGCTCCCATCCACCATGACTTTGTTCAGTTTGTACCGCCTCGATCGGATGTCATCCATTAAAATCTCGTACGGTGTCATTTGATACTCGATGGGGTTTCGCGTGTGGGAGATTTTCTTCAATTGTACTCCACGACGAAGTTCCCGTAAAACTTGGATCCAAAGACGAACCTGTCAACAACAGAATGGGTTTTACATAATATAATACTGAGAATAGAGACGTCTTCCTGGCAGAGTGGTTTACACCAGGGAGGAACCTGTCAACAACAGAATGGGTTTTACATAATATAATACTGAGAATAGAGACGTCTTCCTGGCAGNGTCCAGGCAGGAGATGTTCCGCCTCATCTAGTACTAGTGGACCAGTCGTGTCACCCAGAGTGTCTACAAGGATTTCACCTCCTTAACTATCTTCTTTAACTTCACCCTTTCACAATTCTATCTGGGGTCGGTCCAGGCAGGAGATGTTCCGCCTCATCTAGTACTAGTGGACCAGTCGTGTCACCCAGAGTGTCTACAAGGATTTCACCTCCTTAACTATCTTCTTTAACTTCACCCTTTCACAATTCTATCTGGGGTCGGTCCAGGCAGGAGATGTTCCGCCTCATCTAGTACTAGTGGACCAGTCGTGTCACCCAGAGTGTCTACAAGGATTTCACCTCCTTAACTATCTTCTTTAACTTCACCCTTTCACAATTCTATCTGGGGTCGGTCCAGGCAGGAGATGTTCCGCCTCATCTAGTACTAGTGGACCAGTCGTGTCACCCAGAGTGTCTACAAGGATTTCACCTCCTTAACTATCTTCTTTAACTTCACCCTTTCACAATTCTATCTGGGGTCGGTCCAGGCAGGAGATGTTCCGCCTCATCTAGTACTAGTGGACCAGTCGTGTCACCCAGAGTGTCTACAAGGATTTCACCTCCTTAACTATCTTCTTTAACTTCACCCTTTCACAATTCTATCTGGGGTCGGTCCAGGCAGGAGATGTTCCGCCTCATCTAGTACTAGTGGACCAGTCGTGTCACCCAGAGTGTCTACAAGGATTTCACCTCCTTAACTATCTTCTTTAACTTCACCCTTTCACAATTCTATCTGGGGTCGGTCCAGGCAGGAGATGTTCCGCCTCATCTAGTACTAGTGGACCAGTCGTGTCACCCAGAGTGTCTACAAGGATTTCACCTCCTTAACTATCTTCTTTAACTTCACCCTTTCACAATTCTATCTGGGGTCGGTCCAGGCAGGAGATGTTCCGCCTCATCTAGTACTAGTGGACCAGTCGTGTCACCCAGAGTGTCTACAAGGATTTCACCTCCTTAACTATCTTCTTTAACTTCACCCTTTCACAATTCTATCTGGGGTCGGTCCAGGCAGGAGATGTTCCGCCTCATCTAGTACTAGTGGACCAGTCGTGTCACCCAGAGTGTCTACAAGGATTTCACCTCCTTAACTATCTTCTTTAACTTCACCCTTTCACAATTCTATCTGGGGTCGGTCCAGGCAGGAGATGTTCCGCCTCATCTAGTACTAGTGGACCAGTCGTGTCACCCAGAGTGTCTACAAGGATTTCACCTCCTTAACTATCTTCTTTAACTTCACCCTTTCACAATTCTATCTGGGGTCGGTCCAGGCAGGAGATGTTCCGCCTCATCTAGTACTAGTGGACCAGTCGTGTCACCCAGAGTGTCTACAAGGATTTCACCTCCTTAACTATCTTCTTTAACTTCACCCTTTCACAATTCTATCTGGGGTCGGTCCAGGCAGGAGATGTTCCGCCTCATCTAGTACTAGTGGACCAGTCGTGTCACCCAGAGTGTCTACAAGGATTTCACCTCCTTAACTATCTTCTTTAACTTCACCCTTTCACAATTCTATCTGGGGTCGGTCCAGGCAGGAGATGTTCCGCCTCATCTAGTACTAGTGGACCAGTCGTGTCACCCAGAGTGTCTACAAGGATTTCACCTCCTTAACTATCTTCTTTAACTTCACCCTTTCACAATTCTATCTGGGGTCGGTCCAGGCAGGAGATGTTCCGCCTCATCTAGTACTAGTGGACCAGTCGTGTCACCCAGAGTGTCTACAAGGATTTCACCTCCTTAACTATCTTCTTTAACTTCACCCTTTCACAATTCTATCTGGGGTCGGTCCAGGCAGGAGATGTTCCGCCTCATCTAGTACTAGTGGACCAGTCGTGTCACCCAGAGTGTCTACAAGGATTTCACCTCCTTAACTATCTTCTTTAACTTCACCCTTTCACAATTCTATCTGGGGTCGGTCCAGGCAGGAGATGTTCCGCCTCATCTAGTACTAGTGGACCAGTCGTGTCACCCAGAGTGTCTACAAGGATTTCACCTCCTTAACTATCTTCTTTAACTTCACCCTTTCACAATTCTATCTGGGTCGGTCCAGGCAGGAGATGTTCCGCCTCATCTAGTACTAGTGGACCAGTCGTGTCACCCAGAGTGTTTACAAGGATTTCACCTCCTCAACTATCTTCTTTAAGTTCACCCTTTCCCAATTCTATCTGGGTCGGCGTTGCTTTCCTTAACCTCCTCAGGCCCGATATACGCACTCCCGTGTAGTGCTCGGCACCCGGCTGTCAAATATATTTTGTAGTGGCCGACGCTCGAAGTAAACACCTGTGCACTTTGAATTTTGAACTTAGGCGCTTATCCTAATACAGAGAAAAATAAAAATTCCAAAGTTTTAATTTTACTCACCAGAAAATTTTGTTTTCAATCATTTTGTTTTGTTTACATTTTGAAATTTTCATTTGGCGCAGAGATTTTTTGATAAGAGTGAAGGAAACATAAAATGGTGCGGAATTGGGGCACTACACAGAAAGGGGTACACAGGTGTGTACGTCGGGCGTCTAGCACTATAAAGCACTTTTTACGCTTGGGACTGAGGAAGTTAACTCTACCATCTTCTATTCAGTTACTACTTTCTTTGGCTGTACCCTTTCCTGGCACCATCGCTTGCAGTATCAATGAAAACTGAAATTTGCTGATGACTTTTCATCTTTGGTTTGAAGCAGTCTTCTTTAAGGCTGGATGGCCTCCCTAACACCAAACCTTCTGCATTTCCTCAACTATTCTTTCTCTTTCAAAATATGAGTGATGTAAATCCCCAAAATCTCTTTTAACCATAATGAGATTTGGATAATCCCAGTGAGAGCTTCTCAAACAAAATGTGGAGCATACACATTGGCTCAACCACAGGGTGCGCCAGAATAAGTTGACGAGTTTAACATTTTTGTTAACAATGGCCTCCCTGACACCAAACCTTCTGTTTCGTTTATGTTAAACTCGAGTTTAACATTGTTTATGTTAAACACGAGTTTAAAATAATTTCTCGTAGATTGTTGATGTTGGTCTCATATTCTTCCAACAAAAGGGGATTTCGGTTTATTTATTTAATATTTATTTCTTATTTATTTTTTATTCAGTGGCGTACCTAGAACATTGAGCGCCCGGGGCAAAAAATGAAGATGTGCCAAATTTCAAGTCTCTAGATTATCAGTCTGTGAATCAGTATAACCAACTGGGATTTGCGTTTTATAAGTATAGATAGATGAAAACAATCGATCGATACTATCGATAGTTTTGAAAGACAAATTGATTAAATCTTACTTGAGATCAACCATGAGTCAAAGCAGATTAACAAATCTTGCAATTCTTTCAATCAAAAATGAATCTGCTGCAATGTTGTATTACGAGGATATAATATGTGCATTTGCAGCGATTAAAGCGAGAAAAGTTAACATTTGAGTTTTTCAATTGTGATGGGGAAAAATTTTTAAGTTTGTAATGTTTCGAGATTATATAAATCAGATAAAAAAATCATTCTTCATAAAAAATTGAGATCCAATGTTGACGTAATCTTTCTATGGATGAAAAACTCGATTTTTCAGTAATAATTTTTTTTTTTTTTAGTGTCATTTCTTTATCTTACGGAACAGCGAAAATCGTATTGCCGCCCTCAAATCATTGCGCCCGGGGCGACCGCCCCGCCCCGGCCCCACCCTAGGTATGCCACTGTTTTTATTATTTAATATTTTTAATTTATTTATTTTTACATTTTTCATTCTTCATAAGTAATTTAGTTACAATAGAATCGTGGACCCCTGAGCATTGTTGTAGAGACATTTTTCAAAAGTGGTGATTCAGTGGCCATTTTTAGAGAAAGGTTTGTTCTCCCTACCGGACCACATCTGAGTTTTCCCACAATACCATTCTGCAAAGGGTTCCAAATTTCAAATTGAAAAAGGATAAGGCTAAAAGGAGAAAAAGTACTCTTCGAACACATGAAAACGTTGAAGCTGTGCGACATGCAATATGATTCATATGCTTCATATCTTGCATGAATGATTCATATGCTCAAACGAACATCATAATAAATCCCCATTTCTTTTCTTTCAAATGAAACACAAATTTTGTTCAATCTAATCATCAGGTTTTTCTGACGCACCCTGTATTTAATCCACAGAATTACATAAATCTTAAAACAGATCAGAATTGAAATTGGAAAATATATCTCACAAATATTAAAGATATCCATAGTCTATGGCACGTTAAATACACCAGTTCCCGTCCGATCACTGTAGTTAAGCAACGTCCAGCGAAGTTGTACCATGTGGGTATCCACGTGAGTTTGCACCCTCGTGATGCTGGTTTTTTTTCCGGCCCAACCCAGACTGGGTGAGGTCAATGTGGGTAGCTGGTTTGCAAGTTTCCAGCGAATGGAGGGTAAAACCCCCGTCTTGAATGACCAATAGATGTTAAGCCAAATTAAAAATAAATAAAAAAATAAGGATACGGACCAAATTGAAAAATTTGGTTTTCGAACCAAGTTGGTGAAGCTGCTGTACTTACTGTCCGTGCCCATCAAGGAAAATGATAGTGGTGGAAGGGTTGGATAGCATATTATGCTACTGTGAGGACGGCGGACTAGATGTTGATAGTCGCCGACCCCCTTCCATGTCTTCCAATAGTGGTAAATATACCTAATTAATGAGGATGAAATTCCTCAGGTTAGCTTATAGTTTTGAAGCCACGCTCTACTATTTACCAGTAATAGCGTCTTACCACTACAACACCTATTACACCACATATATCTCACAAATATTAAAGATAGACAGCATCTATGGAACGTTAAATACACCAGTTGCCGTTCGATCACTGTAGTTAAGCTACGTCCCGTCTTAAATGACCAATAGATGTTAAAGAGACGTTAAGCCAAATTATAAAAAAAAANATTCCTCGGGTTAGCTTATGGTTTTGAAGCCACGCTCTACTATTTACCAGCAATAGCGTCTTACCACTACAACACCTACAAATTTGAAGCTGCTGTACTGTGACTTTCACACATATCACACCTCTCCGCGTCGACACTGTTGGAAGATATTAATTTTATTTCATTTTTTTTAACGGGAAAGTACGAAATTTCTTAGATTTTGATGTTTTTCTTCGAATCTACTTTTAAAAGAGGCCATAAAATAAATATTTGGTGCTTAATAGCTTTATCAGCAGCATTCATCGCATTCACTGCAAGGTGAAGGTGATACGTCAGATCGTCGACTACTATTAGAGCATACATCGAGAGCTCCCCAATAAAACATTTAAATCAGTATTTACATACGAAAAGTCCTCAATTACAAATTTTAAGAGCGTTACTTTTTGAGAGATTTTCGCAATTAGTGAACTTTGTTCTAGGACAAATTATTTTTATCAATCAGGCTCCAATGGCACGTTAAATACACCAGTTCTTGTAAGATCACTGAAGTTAAGCAACGATGAACGAGTTTTTTCTTGCTGGCTGACACGTAGGTTCGAGCCTTTATGATGCTGGATATTACCGGCCCAACCCAGGCTGAAAGTACATAATTGGCAAATAGATGTTGAAGAGACGTCGAAGAAAAAAATTGAACCGTGTCAAAGCACAGCGTACACCTAATGTTTGTGTGCGTCCTTTTCGTGACTGTAGAACTCCATGAATCAAAATGAATGGTCACATTATAGAGATTCTGATTTATTATGCTCCGCTAGAAATGGTTTACTTTACGAAAATGATTTGATAAACGACACAGAGTATATATTTCTTAATGTTCATACTATGAGAAGAAAGCGAAGGATACCGTACTAGTGGATCAAGATAATCAGGTGTTCACGTTAGTGTTGTAGTCATTAATAGAAAAAATATCTTAATCAAATTAAAAAAAAATCCCCCCCCGGGGGGGGAAGGGTCCCCAAATTTTTCAGAATCGAAGAGCTCTTAACGCCAGCCATCACATACCAACCGCTAAAAAGATAAAAATCATTTTCAAAAAACACAATATTGGGCCCCTGGGGCCCCCAAAAACTATGCAGCGAATTTTCTTCACACCCTAAACATGTATACCAAATTTTGTCAAAATCGGATGAAAATTGTGGCTTGTATCGCGTAACATACATATATACACATCTATACACATACACATATACAAGTGCATTTTGGGATGTATATGGGAGTCAAAAGTGGAGTTCACTAACGTTCACAACCAGGAAAGGATACAGTTAAAGAGAGTAGGCACTGAACAGAAGGTTGTGCCATGGTAGAATTAAGGCAAGCAACGTCGACCAAAAATAGAATTGGGAAAAGGTGAAGTTAAAGAAGAAGAAGACAAAGTTTATATTTCTTGAGCATTTTGGGGAAGCCGATATCATACAACCCAAAACCCGAATCTACACTTATCAAACGCAAAACCCAGTTTATATTTCTTGAGCATTTTGGGGAAGTCGATATCATACAACCCAAAACCCGAATCTACACTTATCAAATGCAAAACCCAGTGTATATTTCTTGGGCATTTTGGGGAAGCCGATATCATACAACCCAAAACCCGAGAATCTACACTTATCAAACGCAAAACCCAGTTTATATTTCTTGAGCATTTTGAGGAAGCCGATATCATACAACCCAAAACTCGAATCTATACTTCTCAAACGCAAAGCCCAGTTGGCATACTAATGTAACTCCACGATGGCTAAACGTAGAGACTTGAAATTTGGCACATAGATTTCTTTTAGTATGTAGGTACGTAATAAGAAAGGAAAAGTTATACTAGAAGCGAGATAAGGCCAACCACAGTGACAAAAAGCCCCTGCCGGGATTCGCACCCGCATCTCCCGCGTGCAACACCATTGTAGTGGCCACTAGGGAAAAATCGGAAGCGAGTATCCGTAAAAAAGACAAAGGCAATTTTTTCTGGGCAAACTAAAGGAGATAACGAAAAATGTCCGGTAATGGACCACCTAAAACCGTACAATAAAAAATATGAAAATTTAATATGAATTTTTTTTCTTTCTCTTATTTATGATCGCTTTTCACCATGGAAAAATCGGAATTGAGATGTACTACTTTGGGATGAGTAAGAAAGTTTAAATTTGATACAAGAAGGTAATAGCCTTGAGTAAAATATTGAACATGGCAACCAAAGATCCACCGAAAATCTGTAATTGAGAAATACCACACCGGCATGAGCGAATCATGAAATTGTTGTTGAATTTCTTATAACCAGCGGAACACGGACAAACAGCTGGTTTATATTATGAGTGTGTCACTGTGACGACCCGGACCAATATCAATTCAGGCTGATAGAAAACTCGTACATTGTGTTCTAGAGAACAGAAGCCTTTGGGGAGCAGACAGATACTATTAATTCTTTTCTGAGCAACTAACATAACTTAAAATAGGATTAATTGAAAGTAGAAGGTTAATTTTCACGATTAAATGGTGGGAAATACGAGAAAACTCACTTTTAAATGTTTAATTCACAATTTTATTGTTTGAATTTTTGGAGAAATCAAATAATTATTCGGATTTTTTTTAAATATGCAGAGAATTTTTTGTTTGTTTATTTAACAGGTTTTTGTTTATTTAACAGATTATGTAACATGAAAAAAAATCACTACGATTTAATTTATTTTAGTTTTTTCCGAATGGTGCAAGACTTTTTAGGGAGCTTTATGAGAAGAACAAGTTTAATCGAGGCATGGCCGATCGTTTCCTAACCTCTCGGGGGGTGGGGACGTTCATCTTAATGCTTATATTGATAAAGTAAACAAATTGCACTGGACTTTTTTCATGTTGGTACAACTATGTCTGCCTCAGTTCAATATATTCAAATAGTTCAATAAATACGGAAGAAAAAGTTTTTTTCTTTAATCTCCCTCCCACCTCTAAAACGTTTAAAAAGACTTTTTAAATTATATTAAATCACATTTTAAGTTTGTAACTTGCTCCAAAAAAAATTAATAGTATCTGTCTAGAACCTGCCTTTGATACACCCGAACCGCTAATAGAACCCTCCACTAGAAAAAATATAAAAGTGGCATACTAACTTGTAACGCTCTCCATAACCTTTGGTTACACTGATGCGTGAAAAATAAAATGAAAGATAAATTTAATAGACTGCCACTAGGAGACGCTCAATCTGTGAAGGTTCAGATCTACACCAATCAAATCACAGCCCAAACATTCGATCTAAGGTGTCTAATTTTAACGCAACAAACTTTATTTTGTTTGTATGTTTGTCTTTTTGTATCACAATAACTCTCGAACGCCTTAACCGATTTAGATGAAATTTAGTAAGGTCATTCATTATACTCATAGGTGATTCGTTTTTGGGCCACCCAGTGATAGCCATTTAAGCGAGTGAGGTCTACAGAACTACTAGTCTGAAAAACAAAGTTCAGTTGGTATTCTGACTGATTGATAAATCAACACGGCTTGAATTTTGAAAGACAGTTTTTTCTTAGTACAGAATTCTACAGCCACGGGAAATAACGTATACGAAGTTGTGGACATCAGCTGTAAGAAAGAAACACATGGAACATACTGTTTATAGCCAAAGTCGGTGAGATGCTTGGTTCCCACGACAGAAGGCAGATCAGTCGAGCGTATCTAATGATGTGATCACAATTACAGTGTTGATTTTCCTAATAACTAGAGATGAGAGCGAACTAAATAAATTCGTTCACCTGACTGAGCGACTCAATTGAATCGATCTTGTCATAATCAATTCACAACTGGACAGTTTTAATAAACGAAAAGTTGAAATGAATGAATTCGCTTGACTGAGCGATTCAATTGGATCAACCTTTTCATAATCAACTCACAACTGGACTGTTTTAATAAACGAAAAGTTGAAATGAATGAATTCGCTTGACTGAGCAATTCAATTGGATCAACCTTTTCATAATCAACTCACAACTGGACGGTTTTAATAAACGAAAAGTTGAAATTGAGAACTAGTTCGAGATGTGCAAGAAAGCGAAATTCAATACAAATTTGTTCCGCAGTACGAAAATAATATTCTTGAGTAATTTTTTGTTGATTTTGCAACCGTAGCGAATAAGCACGGCCATAAAACAGCTAGTCAAATATATTTTTCTAATTTTTTTCTGTTACCCAAAAAAAATATCGATAATTTTTTTTGATTTTCTTAAAGTTTAGCCGAAATCGATTGATGATGTTTACGAATGTACCAATTCAATTAAAATGTTTTTTTTTTTGCCAAAGTGACACACTTACCCAATCCGAGTTGTNTTAAAATGTTTTTTTTTGCCAAAGTGACACACTTACCCAATCCGAGTTGTTCAACTGTTCGAGATCAGTGTCAGACGCAAGAGGAATTGTTTTCTCCCGCAGTCCGTTGGTACCCTGTCGTACAACGTCTAGGAACATTGATAATTCAAGCGCTTCCGTCACGAGAGCCCGACAAACCGCTCGATATTGACTATCGGCTTCTTGAACTGACTTGGCTCCCAGATGGCTGGCACATTTCTGAAAACAAAAGGACGTACAATTTTTTTTTTTTTTTTTTTAAATCTGCCAATGTAAATTAACCCTCCACCCTCCCAAAAAACATAGAATCCAAAAATCGAATAAAATAATAGTTTCGACAGCCGCGCCACCTCTTAATCTAAACATCACACACCGTCCGCCGTATTGGGCACTTTTGTCACTTTCGGTGTTGACCGATTTCGATGTTATAGCAGTGACGTCGTTTCAGGACTCCTTACCATAATCTCTCCCAATTGGTAAGTCCAGAAACTCGGCCACCTGGGCAGGTATATTCCAGATGTCTACAGAAATAAACCTCTCCAGTTATGCGGAGAAGGCTCTCTCCCTGCTGAACTAAACCAATTTTGATGTAGGTCCATTTGGGGTCTAATTGTGCCCCGAATATCTTTTTCTAAGACTTTTTGTGTAAAAAGATTTTGAAAAATCGAAGACAAAATTTAATTCCCATTCTAGGGGAGAACCACGATTGCCCTAAAATTTTAGATCTTAGCTTCAATTGAAGTCCTGGAGCGTGAACCAAAATGGCAGAATACCGAAGTCTGAAAAATGCTCGATTTATTACATTTCTTTTACTTTTTTCCACCCTTGAAAGCACCGTTAAGTTGTATTTTAACAGTATCTCAGCATGGCAAATTTAATCTGAACCCGAACAAATAAAATAAAAAAATAAAAATAATAATAAAAAAAAAACCCCTCTTCCAAATTAGCACGATATGACAAATTGTTTTTTTCTCTTTTTTTGTCTTTTTAAAAAATCTGAACTCATACTTGCATTTGTTATAATCTGGTCCTTACTAAAAGAGAAAAAAGACTAAAAAATCTAACGAGAATTAAAAGAAGAAAAATAAAACTTAATCGAAGATTTTTCAAATTTTGGGAGGCTGTCATTTTGGTTCACCCTCTTTTTTTGAAATTCTAATTTGACAGTTTTGTCCAGGATTTTAATGGGAGCTTATTTCTAAAATTCTATCGTAATCGGACCCTTTTCGTGTTTCCTTCTTAACATGGGAATTCAATTTTGTGTTCGATTTTTCAATTTCTTTTTTTTTTACACAAAAAGTCTTAGAAAAGGACGCACTTTTCATAATATGTCGAATCGCATTTGAAAACAGACCAAAAAATTTAATCACTATCAGGTTTTTCCCCATTTTTTTTCAAAAAAAAAATGCCATATTTGAAATCACCGCCTTCTAAAAATAGGTTTTAGTGTCCATCCACTGTTTATTCGGTTACACAGAACCCACCAAAGCGACGTTGAAAGTTGTCCAAAAATGACTTTCTCCACCCTGTAACTCGGCTATGCTTCGTCTGGCTCACTAGCGAATTTCGAAAAAAATGTTCCATTTGATCTCAGCTAACTAGCATATTCAGGGGTCCCATTTATATTAACTATTAAATAAAATTGTTAAGTCCCATTTATAGCCAAACACCCTGTATAGGGTTCCTATACTAAAAATTTAAAGCTTCGACGCACGGCGGACTCACCGATTTTTTTATTCGATTTTTGGATTCTACGAACTTTGAAACATAAAATATCAATTTTTGTGTAGAGATTTTTTTTCGTGACGATTTCAAACATTCATTATTTTTATAATAAACCATAAACTCTGCCAACTTAGCATAGGACTGTATTATTTCGTTTTGACTGTTGTTGACTTCGTCAGGGTTCAATCGTTCCCGTGAAGACACGCGAGTAGCTACATACAGGGTGTTTCAAAAGGTTATGCAAAAAAAAGAAACCACGTAAAGTAGAGCTCAAATAAAGGCCACTTTGCTTAATAAACCCCTATACGGAAATGGACCCCAAGGTAGCTAGGGCCACCCAAAGTTGGCACTTAAAAATCGATAAATAATTATTAACAATCGAATTATTTGTCGGTTTTCACAATTACTACCTTTTTTGTGTGCAGGAGACTTGAAATTTGGTTACTTTTTGTGTCGTGTTAAAGTAAAGTTCGCATAACAATCGGAGACGTCATGCAAAAAATGAATTCAATCGCCAATCAATTCGATTTTTAATAATTATTTTTCGATTTTTAAGTGCCAACTTTGGGTGACCCTATCTACCTTTGGGGTCCATTTCCGAATAGGGGTTTATTAAGCAAAGTGGCCTTTATTTGAGCTCTATTATACGTGGTTTCTTTTTTTGCACAACCTTTTGATACACCCTGTATATTGAAAAGAATAGCTTCATCAAGGTTCACATCAGGGTTCAATGAGTATCTACATTGTTATTACAACAAAACGGAAGGCTATGTCTCAGTTGCCTGGTTGTAAACAAGAGATGCCTTTTTTCGAGACAGTTGTTGTTGCGGTGTTCCTCTTAAAATCGTCTTCGTGGCAGTGTGCATCACACTCGGCATGAACCAAGGAGTTCTGGGTTCGATTTCTGGACGAGTCGAAAATTTGAAAGAGGTTTTTTTGAATTTTCTATTTGATCTGTTTGTGCTCGGGGGTTGTTGTTGTTGTTAACGTTCTCAACGACTCTCACTATGTCTCCAGGCAAAGAAAGGCGGCCTCTCCAACATCTGCCCATAATGCTGACGGCTCTAGATTAGTTGGGTTTGATGGATAGTTGTTGGCTGCTCATGATTTACATCATGAGCAGCCAGAATACATAGACGACAACGATCAGATACTTCAGGGTTTAGCAAGGATTTATATA
>CM022877.1:6111741-6145174 GCA_012654025.1 Pachypsylla venusta
TTTTTCCGATTGTTTGTTGTTTACTGAACGAAAATTATGTTTTTTTCTGATAACGATTAATTGTGATATCTTTTTAATGTATTCACCGAAGTTGGGGACGTTTATTTGGTAGATACCACTTCTGTCAATTGGTTTTATTATGTCTTTCTGATCAAATAAGTTGTTTTTAAAATTAGCACTCGAAAAGAGTCGAGATCGAGAGTCGACTCATATTGAGGAGTCGACGAGCGAGTCGACTCATGTAAGTGAGTCGAAAATCCCATCCCTAGAATGACACAAGAATTTACGTTGGGCCCTTTGGTGTTCGGGCACTTGTATGATTAGGTACATTCTGATGTTATTAGGAGACACGCCATGTCACTCTATTACGGAAGGTCTTTTCTGAATGACACAAGAATTTACGTTGGGCCCTTTGGTGTTCGGGCACTTGTATGATTAGGTACATTCTGATGTTATTAACATGTCACTCTATTGCGGAACGTATTTCCTGAATGACACAAGAATTTACGTTGGGCCCTTTGGTGTTCGGGCACTTGTATGATTAGGTACATTCTGATGTTATTAGGAGACACGCCATGTCACTCTATTATGGAACGTCTTTTCTGAATGACATAAAAATTTACGTTGGGCCCTTTTTAATCTAAAGCAGCCATTTCTCAACTATAGCAATTTTGACAAACCTCTTCTTTATGCCCTTTATACAAATTTTTTGAAAACTCATTTGTTTGGGGGTCTGGCATCTTATAGAGCTCTAGTTTTTAAACCATAAACCGATAAAATTCGATGTCAATTTTTGATTTAGAGTCGGTCTATTCTAATCCATCGCAAAACAGTATCGGACCAAGCAATCCATTCATGTTTACATTAGGGTTGTACAATGTACAGTCTTCAAGTTAATCTCAATTTTTTCATCGAATTTTTGAAGAAAACAAGCAACCCCTTTTGGTTATGGTTGTTGCTATTGTCGAATGGTAGAACTGGTTGATACGAGGTTACCGAAAAGATTTTCATGGTATTCGCTGGAACTGTGATGGTATGCGCTCCAAGTAAAAAATGATAGAACTGGTTGATACGAGGTTGCCGAAAAGATTTTGATGGTGCTCGCTAGAACTGTAGTGGGTATGCGTTCCAAGTCATCCCTTTATACGTAGAATCAGCCATAGTTAGGACCTATCAAGGAGATCTCTTTTAAGCCCACTCGTATCATTAGGCCTGTTTTTTTAACTTATTTAAAATAATTGAAAGAATCGAACCTGTGAGGAATTTTTTTATAAAAAGAGAAGAAATTCTGTTAAAATAGTGGAACATTTTCAAGATCAAATTATTCTCTTTTCTAAGACAAAGAAAATTTCTCTATATTCTCCAAGATTTTGGCTAATTTTATAACTAAATTTTCTCTATTCTTCAAGATTTTGGCTAATTTTATAACTAAATTTTCTCTATTTTCCAAGATTTTGGCTAATTTTATAACTAAATTTTCTCTATTCTCCAAGATTTTGGCTAATTTTGTAACTAAATTTTCCCTATTCTCCAAGTAACTGTTTTTGGCGCTGAATTAAAAAGCCTTGTTTCTCTTTGTCTTGTCCAAGAGAAATAAAGTATTTTTTTTCATAAATAAAATGAGATAAATCAGTTAAAAAAACATGCCTATATTAATTCGGCTTATTCTTTCACAGTCATTTCATCTTCAACTTTAAAAGATTTTAATCAGTGTAACCTCAAACTGAAATATTATCTTCCAATGAAAGTGAGAGACCGGGCGCGAGCAAGTGACCACAAATAATATACCCGCCAACCAACTGAATGCTTTAATTAAAATATCAAACACCAAACATTCGCCAGAAATAGATTGCTGAGGAATGTACTAGATGCAAGTNAAAATATTATCTTCCAATGAAAGTGAGAGACCGGGCGCGAGCATGTGACCACAAATAATATACCCGCCAACCAATTGAATGCTTTAATTAAAATATCAAACACCAAACATTCGCCAGAAATAGAATGCTGAGGAATGAACTAGATGCAAGTGAAATGATCAATCGACTTAACTGTCCGTGTCCATCACGAAAAGTGATGGTGGTGGAAGGGTTGGGAGAATGCTGAGGAATGAACTAGACGCAGGTGAAATCATCAAACGACTTTACTGTCCGTGTCCATCACGAAAAGTGATGGTAGTGAAAGGGTTGGGAGAATGCTGAGGAATGTACCAGATGCAAACGAAATCATCAAACGACTTTACCGTCCATGTCCATCGCGAAAAGTGATGGTGGTGGAAGGGTTGGGAGAATGTTGAGGAATGTACTAGAAATCATCAATCGACTTTACTGTCCGTGTCCATCACGAAAAGTGATGGTGGTGGAAGGGTTGGGTAGCATATTATGCTACTTTGAGGACGCCGGACTAGATGTTGATAAGGAGGAATCTCTTCCATGTACTCCAATAGTGGCAAATATCTCAAATTCATGAGGATGCAATTTCAAGGTTTGGCTGGGTTTTTCTCACGCCCTACTGTTTACCAGTCAGAGTGTAACCATTCGGCACGCAATATTAAGATTTTACGAGTTATAAAAATGAAATGAACGCCATCTATCAATAAACGTGAGTCCAGATAAGTAGAACCAAATTATAACATACAGCATGTCCTAGAATGACAGGTTAAAGGGGGGGGGCTCTTTTGAATTGCTTTGAATTTTAAAATTCTGTAAAGATCGGGGGATAGAAAAAGGACCATGGCCAATTAAGTTCTGGTGAGAACAATGATCGGACGCCTTATGTTTATTGGATTAAAAATCTAAATAAAATTTGGCTTAACGTTTCTTTAACATCTATTGGTCATTAAAAACGGGGAAACATGCAAACCCACACTGACCACACCCAGCCTGGGTTGGGCCGGAAAAAAAAACCTCATCACGAGGGCACAAACCCACGTGGATACCCACATGGTACAACCTTGCTGGGCGTTGCTTTACTTCAGTGATCTAAAGGGAACTGGTGTATTCACCAGTTCCCGACGCTGGCTAAAATAGTCCTTCTAAACATTCATTTAATTTTTTTTAAATAATGTGGGGCGGACCTAGTGGGGTCCAAAGTTATCGAAGCCAGTGGCGTGTAAAGTTTGATAATTTTAGACCCAACTAGCAGATTAAGTGTCTCCGTTTTGAGCTTTGATTTAAATTCACTTATTGTGTTCCAAAAAAGATTTCTGAAGTATCAAATGTCCACTATTTATACTTCCATTATACTGTCGTAAGCTGACAAAGGCGAATCCCATTTCCTTTCTGGACGTTAAAGTGGGCCGTTTTCAGATAGTATGTCTGAACGAAGGTGGCAATTTAGGACAAACAATGAAACGTCACCTAAATCACGAAACATTTGGGCAACAATAACATAATTTCTTTCATAAGGTCAGAGAAATGAGAAAAAGGAACTTATTCAATTCGGCTATTTTTACGACTGGTTGGGTTACTTCTGAGGATACTGATTCTCTCAGAAATCAAAGTCTTGCAAACCGGAAATATTTTCAAACCGGATCGTTGACTAAAATTAAGTGATTTTATTAGAAATTTTCAATTATTTAGATCACGCAATGAGCATACATGCGTGTTCCAAAATAAAGAAATCAACCGTTCAGCTTTGTGAGAATCAACATAACGCGCAGTATACCTCATGGAATCTAGTCTTTGATATTTTAATTAAAAGTCAAATGAAGAAAAATGACTTCCAATTTCATAGGAAGAAGTATATTTCGATGGCGTATGGGGCAAAAAGAAATTTTCTAGGTATTTCTGTCTTTTTTTTTCATCAGAAAAAGATGCCAGAGAGTTGTAAATGTGTTCAATACATCCAAGGCAACTGGTACAAAAGAACAAAGTTATTGATAATAAAGGGAGCAAAAATAAATTGATTATCTATTTCTCGGAATAAAGCTCCTTTTCCTGAAGTAAGAATCAGAATTTTGGAATTTGTGTTAAAAAAGCCACAACTAGTAAAAAAAACCCGAAGATTTCGAGAGCGAGGGGGGCAAAAATATTTTTTCTATTTCTCGATATTTTTGTATTTCTTTTTCATTCTTCTCCCACAGATCCTAGACATTTTTCAAATAACTACAAGACCTTTCGCTAAATTGTAAGATTCAACATTCGCCACTGTGGTTGTGTTTTTCAAGCAGTATCAATCACCCGCGACCTCTTTTTTTCCTATTCTTCAAAGCTCATTCAAATGTCTTTCTCTAATGATGTATTCGAGTATCACATTTCGAAGATCACAAAAGATATGTAAATAGAACCAAATATTACTTTATAAGGTAAAATGGAGCACGACATTGCTCGGATGTGTGTCAGTTGTATACCAAGAAGAATCCTAATTAAATAAAATAGAAAAGAATAAAGCCACCACCAGCAGCAACAGCACAAGCAACAACATCAACATGAGCAACATGTTGTTGGAGAATAATGAATATGCAGAAATATCATGATCTCGCGGAGCTCAAGTAAGAAATTTCAACCTGCTCACTCGGTGATCTAAAATATCATCGAGCATAGAACAGCAAATTCACAAGACAGC
This sequence comes from Pachypsylla venusta, assembly GCA_012654025.1. Lineage (NCBI taxonomy): Eukaryota > Metazoa > Arthropoda > Insecta > Hemiptera > Aphalaridae > Pachypsylla > Pachypsylla venusta. The sequence continues at coordinate 6,116,305 of CM022877.1, forward strand.
ATTACGTACATTAGCCGAATTTTATTTATTGGAATAAAGATGAAGAAAAAATTATTCCAATTCACTTCGAATTTTATTTCGTGAATGGGGAAGAAAAATTGTGAAGATGAATAATTGTGACCCAACTTTTTCTTGATACACAAATTCGCCATTTTTTTCTTCACTTTTATTCCAATTCTGATTGGCTGTTCGGATTCATGTTTTTTGTTTTAAATTATTACCTCTGTTTACTTTTGTAGAGTCTAACCTCATTTCTATCACATGAAGGTTCTACAACCGGGGAGGAGTGTCTAGCCAACTATTGTAACCAATTTTAACCCAATTAGAGAGGTTAGGAAACGTTTTTACTGACATGCCTGTATTTCGTATGTACAACCGTCCAAAAGGGATCCAATAAAAATCGTTGTTTTTTTAAAAAAAAAATTCTAAATTTTTTAAGAAGGGTTGCCAGACACTCCTCCCCTGTTCCAGACCCGTCTTTTGAGATGAAAACGCTTGAAGCCACCTCTAGTAGTCAAATTGGTAAATAAAACATGAATAATCAGCTGTTTTTTCGAATTTTATTTATTACTGAATATAATGGAACAAAAGTGACCCAAAAACAAATAAAATTTGGCTATTGATTGCTACAGTTCAGCCTGAAACACTGCGTTCACACAAAAATAAAAATTACAACAACAATCAATAGTGACATCATTCTTTGCGACCGTAGCCGAGCCGGATGCATGAAGCTGCAGCTCTAAAAAAATCGTTGTTTGCTGCCCAGAACCATGTCAATCACTAAAATATACATAATTACGTCCATAACATATTGAAGAGTTGCTTTCATTAGGGAAGTTAGCAAGTTCTTCCAATTGGATTAGAAGAAATCACGCCTTCGGAAAATTGCAAGAAAAAATAATATCGTCTAAAAGCTATTGCAATTCACAAAAACAAAAGTTCGGAGGCCCAAACTCTCAAATTCATAGCTGAAGCAGAAAAAAACTTTAACAAAAAATGGACACCTACTATCCGTTGCATGGAAATTATATTATGCTGTTTTACTTTCTTTATAAACTCGGAAAAAGCTTCTCCAACAAAACACAAGCCCTGGAAACATCAGACACCAGGAAACTCTCTACCTGGTCCGAACTTCTAAACCCCGGATCACAAAGTAAAACCTCACCCTTGGTCTAAACTTCAATGTGCAACTTGGAGATCCTTTGATCGTCACCGCACGGGCGTGATCCGCAATGTAAATCAAGTCACATTAAGATACAGAACCGATATAACACCCGCGACCGCCGCCAAAAACAAACATCACAACACCTAAAAATATCTCCCAACGAGCAAATGAACGCGGGATTTATGTGGCTAATTATTCTAGGAAATTCACATAGATGGTCCCTGGACACCGAACGTAAGTATTCATCCTGCATGGAAAGATATTTGGAAAAAGAGGAACAGGAAGGAATAGAATATCACATTTGAAGAACCTTACAACTTGGTTAGGCAAAAGCTCCCCAGAACTCTTCTGTATCGCGGTCGACAAAATGTAGTTCTGGCGGCAAAATCTCCACAGAACTCTTTTTCAAAAGCTTCCCAGAACTTCTTCTGTATCGCGGTCGACAAAATGTAGACTTCCAATAAAATCGCCAACATTTGTAGAGTCTTCTGTGGTCTGGGATGATTTACTTACAAATATGCACAATAAAAATTATACTTTTCATTTAAAATTACTTTAAAAACGTAATAAAAGCCTTTAATGAGAACCTGTGGAATCGACCACGAAAAAAATCAAGTAAAATATTATACGAGGTTTGTTTCAAGGAAAGATATTTTGAGGAAGGGACCCAGGAAGGAAAAGAATATCACATTTGAAGAACCTTAGAACCTGGTTGGGCAAAAGCTTCCCAGAACTTCTTCTGTATCGCGGTCGACAAAATGTAGACTTACAATAAAATCGCCAACATTTGTAGAGTCTTCTGTGGTCTGGGATGATTTGCTTACAAATATGCACAATAAGAATTATACTTTTCATTTAAAAATTACTTTAAAAACTTAATAAAAGCTTTTGCAATAAGAGAACCTGTGGAATCGACCACGAAAAAAATCAAGTAAAATATTATAAAAGGTTTGTTTGAATTAAAACAATTTTCTAGACCAGCTTTCATCTAAAGAGGAGACAATCATCATCAGACCGGGTCCACTAATGCAGGTTGTATAAAGATATTTGCCAGCAATTTTGTTTCTGATATGTCCGACTATGAAATGGGAGAGAACATTGTGCCAACTTTATCATCAAGTATTAACCAAGTTACTATTTTTAGACAAGGAAGTAGCCAGAAGTCATTTCTGATGTGGGTGCAAGTACTTTCTTTAACATTCCACATCAGACAACTTTCATAGCAAAAGATGCTTCGAGCATCAAGTTTACCGCGCTGCGACCATGACTGTATTGAAATCTACCTCAGATAGGCAAATTCGTTTGTTTGGATAACGCAAAATTTACCCCCCCCCCCCCCCCNTATACGTTTCAAGATACGTAGAATCCAAAAATCGAATTAAAAAAAATCCGTTTGTCCGCCGTGATGGGCACTTTTGCCACTTAGCGTTGACCGAGTTGGATGAAATTTGATATATATTATAGGTCCCATCTGGGCTCTAATTGTGCCCCGAAACTTTTGGGTGCAATCGAATACACCCTTGGCGATTTTTGTCGCTTTTTAGCGGTTTTCAGTATTGCTGTCTAAAGGAAAATGTTAAGAGCTAGAAATTTGAATTTTTGTCATATTCGGGGTCTCAGTTAGCTCCGAAACTCTTGGGTTCAATCAAATATACCGCTGGCGGTTTTTACCGCTTTAAGGCGGTTTTCATTAATCCTGTCTAAAAAGAGAATGGTAAGAGCCAGAGACTTCAAATTAAGTAGGTATGTCAAATTTAGGGTCTAATTACACCCCAGATTTGGAATCGTCAAGGGAACCCCTCAATTTTGTTGCCCCCCCCCCAATTTTTTTTGATGGGGCCAAAAATGGTTTATTATTTTTTGCAGAAAAATAATTAACCCATGTGTCACATTGGCACAGTTTTTTTACCTTGAAACATGAGTTGTGAAAATTCCATATAGATTCAAAGGTTCATTTTATTGAACATTTTTTTATGTAGACCCAAAAGGAACAAAAGTAAATAACTAAATTTCTGTTCGAAGATGGCCCGAATGTCATGCTCAATAAATAGGTGGTGGAGAATATGAGGTGGAGATTGTACAAGAGAATAGTGAGACCAGAATAGAAAACTGATAACAAAATCAAGGCAGGGAAATCGGGAACTGATAACAAAATCAAAGCAAGGAAATCTGGATGAGAATATTGCGTTTAATGTGCACTTGAACAATCTTAAGTCAAAACGGTAGCCGATAGCAAAAAATTGATGGGAATGGACCCCCCCCCCAAAANATCCCCTCAAAATCATAGTCTACAACCCCAAGAAAATTATCAGAACTAAAATATGTCAATCCGTTTTCGAGTTACGGCCAAATTTCCAATTTCTTCTCCAAAATCGGACAGTCACGGTCCGATAACTTAAATTTTGTCGCGACAACATATCAACTCAAAGCAAGAAAGTTTTAGGTGCCTCTTTAGTACTTATTTTAGGACATTTTTTTGCAAAGGTAGGGCCAGCTATTCCATATAGTTACGAGTTCGAATCCGGGAACGGATGAAATAAAATTTAGAAAATACTAAAAAGTCAGAATGGCCGTGCCTCTAAGGCGTCTGGCGAAACGTTTAAATCTTAGTTTTTAAAGGTTGCAACATACAGGTTTGACACACACCAATACCCCCCCAGACCCCGCCAATTTCCGTTGTCCTTGAATATTTAAGTTGTAAAAAGATGTTCTAAGTTCGACTCGGTGAAAAAGGTAATAAAGATGGGACTTACCAGGAGATCCTCTGTCTTTCTATCCTAGACTCACACTAAAGTTCCAACGATCATCCTCCCTTAATATACCATCATTGTTTATGATCGATAATCTGATGTACGTAACTAAATCATCGCTCTCAGGCGGCTCGTCGGTTATATCATCGGGCCCATAGGGGAAAATAACCGAGGTGCTTTGCCATTGGGAAAGACAAGACATTATTGGGAAAAAAGTATGAAGACCCAAATAATGTCTCTCTATTCCCAGATGTAGACCAAAACAAAGATAAAAGGATGAGAGTCAAGCGATGTAACACCGACCTTTTTTTTCGCGGTCGATTCGAAAGGTTGAATAACCAAAAGATAGACCTGTGGGTCTAGGACACTTTCAGTAAATCTTCTTATTGCTTAAGACTTAAAGAGAACATAATAAAGTGAAACTCTCGTATTCAATGGTAAAATTTAAAAATATAATTTTTTGCAAAATCTGAAAGAGTCAAATAAACCAATTTCTGGGTAATTGTTCAAAATTGAACGAAGGGTCGGGTCATACCATTAAGTAGAAGTGAATAACCTCTATCTGACCAACAACATTGCCAAACCTAACCTAATACCTCTAAAGCCTATAATAATAAAATATACGAAAACCACATGAGCAGCAAACAACTTTACATTACCATAATAGACTTGAAGAAGAAGGATGAAAGAAATAATAGACATTTAATGAAATCATAGAGAGAGAGAGAGAGAGAAAAGCAAGAAGATAATTGAAAGAACAACAGCCAATCATTACGCGGAGGCCGCAAATATAATTTGAACCTAACTGGATTTGGTAGAAACAAACAAATGTACGGTAAAGATAAATAATAAAAATTAAAAATGGCGAATATGGCGGATGAGAGATTTGGCTTGAGACACAAGTTTGAAGTCTTTGAAAAAATGTGATGTCTATACAGCGTGTCCCAGAATGATCGATCATCTAAGGAGACTTTTAAACTTCGGGTAGAAGGTGGTGATAACCCAAATAAGAAAACCATTTAGCGGAAAAAGAAAAACATTCACCTTCTTAATTCTATCACAGCGGGGCCAGAGGAATGGGAAAATGTCAATTCAATTACAAAGGAAATACCACTAGTTTTAGATGCAAGTTATTTCCTAATTGCAATGAATTTTTCTCATTCCTCTGGCCCAACTGTGAAAGAAATGAGAAGGTTAATATTTTTCTATTTTTGCTAAAATGTTTCCTTTTTTAATTTACTTATCACTGTTTGTCCTAAATAACCTCTTAATGCAGATTTTCTACCCAAAAATGGCCTTTTTGCCAACGGCCCATTTTTAACTGTCGTTAAGAGGACAAAGTCAAATGAGATTTGACATTGTCCTCTTACGACACTGATGAAAATAAAAATGTACACTCTTGATGGTTTAGTTAGATGAGAATCCTTTTTTGAAACACAATAAGGGAACTTTCACATCAAAGTTTATAATGAACACCGTTATAGAGGGTGTAATAAAATTAAGATTTAGACCCCTCTACATCCGTCTCTGATTTTGTTTTATGAAAAGGAAAGTTTTTCCTTTTTTCATTTGTACTTTTATTTGAACATAAAATATCTGTACCATTCTATTTAAATTTCTAGAGAAATTGACACTTTTTGTCAATGGATCTCACCATAACCATTTAATTGGCCATGACCTTCCTCCTTTCCCCAGAGCTTCTCAAATTGCAAAAATTCCAAGCCGTTCAAAAGTTATGGGGGGGGGGGTGATCGGTCATTCTGCGACACACTGTATAAAGATTCTCAAACGATCGGTGGGACGGAACAAAAATTTTCACCCAAAAATTTCAGGAGACAACAAATTGTTTTCTTTTTGCCATTGATAGAATATTTGTGACTCAGCAATGGGTACCTGAACGTAGTTGTAGCGATCGCGTCGATAAAGATTTCTTCAGGGGGTCTTTTTGTCGCATCATTACCCCGGCCGACACCTGCCCATCAATACCATCCAACTAATCATTTCATCGATCTGCCCCCATTCTCTCTCCGACATCCGCAAACAAGAGACCAGCTTGAAATGGGTCCGGACAGGCATCTAGTGACTAAACAGTTCTCACTCCTCCTTGGCAGGCCTTTATCCTCCCGGACTAGCTCGCCATGGTGCACCAAGATTTTATCAGCCCATCAAAGTTACGACCAGTCAACTGCTAAATCAAATAATTGCCTAAGTGTCCGTCCCAATGTCCCAATTCGTAAAAAAAAGTTAGAAATAGGTGCCGCGCCCGGAAATAAGCTCGTTTACACTAGCTACATTAAATCACAATTGTCATTGAATTCCTACAGTGATAATGTAAAGCTTAGTCACATTGGGTGCTCTTATCGTCCTTAGAGACACAAAAAGTAAAGCCATGTGTTTTTTCTTTTTATTTTTTAATTAAGTCGTCTACGCCCCATCACTTCTATATTACAAGCAGTGTAGAGCAATTGCTGTATTATGTGTGAGTAAGTGAAAGATGAGTGTCGGGTGGAGGTATGAATGAAAAATAAAAGCATGAGAGTGAATGGAATATAATGATGGGTGTGAATGAGAGATGGTGAATGATGAGTGAGTATGACAGATAGATGAATTTGAATGAAGCAATCTATGACATTTTGTACGTTACTTAGTCACTTGAAGAGGACTGGCTTTGGATCCATGACATTATACAAATCTATAATAGGCTCTGATAATAGGAGACTTAAATACGAAAATCTGTCTCCTGTGATTGTTTCCTTAATTTGTTGGCGGGTACTTTTTGCCAACCCCCTTGGCAATGCACGCAATTGAATAGAGTTCGGCAAACCTATTAGGGTTAAAAGTGTCTCATTTGACCCCCAAAACAAGAACGCACTTCAGATACATCCTGAAGTAAAATACTAGTCAACCTATCAGTTCCACACATAGATTAACTCGATACATTAGTTAGTTATGTATTTAATGTTCACGTTGGGTACACCACACCTGTAATTTAGGTTACCCCTATACGGACCGTCCCAGCACATAAATAAACCACGATAGTTAATAGTATGCTGACGACCAAACTCTGATAAGAGATAAGAGTACTACAAAAGCCAAACTCGACATTCCATATTTACTGATTGCATAATAAGGGGTCATGCGTGTTACGTAAGAGACGACTCGTTCAAGGTTGACCCATAAAATGATCAATATGCGGTTGTGTTATTAGTCACACTTATAATGGAATTTGAGAAAAATAGAGAGGAGATATTATCACAGGACTTGTGGTTTGGGGTCCCTTGAGTCAAATCTGGACTGTATAGAAGATGATGGAATGAGGAACGCACCAGTGGGGTTGCACAATCACCAGTTTGTGATCACGTGACACCTCTCTCCCTGAATTGACTAACCAAGAATTAGTCAAGTCAGAGGATGCTAAGTAGGCTTGTTATATTATTTGTCGTATCAATCTTTAAATGGAAGACTGTACAGAAGATGATGGAATGGGGAACGCACCAGTGGAGTTGCACAATCACCAGTTTGTGATCACGTGACGCCTCTCTCCCTGACTTGACTAACCAAGAGTTAGACAAGTCAGAGGATGCTAAGTAGGCTTGTTATATTATTTGTCGTATCAATCGTTAAATGGAAGACTGTACAGAAATGGGGAACGCACCAGTGGAGTTGCACAATCACCAGTTTGTGATCTCGTGACGCCTCTCTCCCTGACTTGACTAACCAAGAGTTATCAAGTAGAGTCAAGTCAGAGGATGCTAAATAGGCTTGGCTTAAATAAATTATTTGTCGTATCAATCGTTAAATGGAAACATTATTCAATATCTTTCATCATTGCATCTTATTGATGGTTCTTTTATTGAGTGTTGAAAAAAACTATAAGCCAACTGCGGATTAAGAAGACACCTCTGTAAACGAGTGTTTCCTCGAAAACCTCTGTTACACAAGATAGCAGATAGCGAAAAATAGATGGGAATGGGCCGCCCCAAAATCATCGTCTACGATCCGAGGAATATTATCAGAACTAAAAAATATCAAGCCGTTTTCGAGTTACGGCCAAATTTCCAATTTCTTCTCCAAAATCGGACAGTCACGGTCCGATATCTTAAATTTTGTCGCGAAAACATATCAACTCAAAGCAAGAAAGTTTTAGGTGTCTCTTTATTCCTTATTTTAGGACATTTTTTGCAAGGGTAGGGTCAGCTATTCCAGAGTTGCGAGTTCGAAACCGGGAACAGGTAAAATGAAATTTAGAAAATACTGAAAAGTCAGAATGGCCGTGCCTCTAAGACGCCTGNCCGCCAATTTCCATTGTCCTTGAAAAACAAAAATAGCAATATAAGAATCGTAGCGAAGCACGGGCGAAACAGCTAGTTGATACTATGAGAAAAAAGCGAGAATTACCCAGCCAATAAAGGGTACAGCCAAAGAGGGTAGGCACTGAAAAGAACGTTGTGGCATGGTAGAATTAAGGAAGGCAAAGCCGACACCAAATAGAATTGCGGAAAGGTGAAATTAAAGAAGAAGAAGTAACCGGTTTACAAGAGTCATCCTTTTTAAAAAAGATTTTTTTTAAGGAACATTTTGATATTGACCTTTAATAGCTGCCCCAAGTCATGTCCATTCCTTTCCGACAATTCCAAGTGGTCAAACAATTAGACAATCCATTGCACAACTATACGTAAAGCTTATTAAACAGAATAAATGCATCCGTTCAATGCAGAATGCAACCTGATCTAAATGCATACTGATTAAGAGAGTTGAATAGAGATAGAATTGAAAGGCAAACAGGGTTGCCTTATCAAGTGAACAACCTTGCAGCTATGTCCTAATAATGCAACACATTCCAAACTGACATTTTTCTTCAGTAATAAGTCACTTAATGAGCCAATTTGAAAGCACTACTATATGTTTTAAGATGGCGGAACCCATAAAGATCATGGCGGTCAGCAAGATAATTTAATCATTCTACTCCCCACTACAAACCTACGAACGGAACCAAAGAAGCTGGCTTGCCTGCAGCTATGTCCTAATGCAACACATTCCAAACTGACATTTTTCTCCAGTAATAAGTCACTTAATGAGCCAATTTGATAACAAGCTATGGTTTAAGATGGCGGAACCCATAAAGATCATGGCGGTCAGCAAGATAATTTAATCATTCTACTCCCCACTACATACCTACGAACGGAACCAAAGAAGCTGGCTTGCCCCCCTCGATGGCTACATTGGAGTCTACAATATGATCATGCAATGTCTCCAAAATGGAAACTGTTCAATTTGCCAGATGCAGTCGAGGCTCATTGGAGTCTACAATATGATCATGCAATTTCTCGAAAATGGAAACTGTTCAACTTGCCAGATGCAGTCGAGACTACATTGGAGTCTACAATATGCTCATGCAATTTCTCCAAAGTGGAAACTGTTCACTTTGCCAGATGCAGTCGTGGCTACATTGGAGTCTACAATATGATCATGCAATTTCTCCAAAGTGGAAACTGTTCAATTTGCCAGATGCAGTCGAGGCTACATTGGAGTCTACAATATGATCATGCAATTTCTCCTAAGTGGAAACTGTTCAATTTGCCAGATGCATCTGTTTTGCATAAATTAAACACAATTGGTCAGTCAGTATTGTTTTCACCTTGCAGTTCGGACAAGGCCACAGTTTCAAGTTCTCATCGTACGATTCTGCTAGAACTTCCGTTCCAGAAAAAAAAGAAAAAAAATTACAACTAGAAATATTAATAATCTGTTCTGAAAAACTTTCCAATTTTGAGAATTTTTGAATTTTAATCAACCTTCGTGGGAACTTTTTGGGTGTGAATTTTCTTGTAACTATTCATCTCGAATATAGTACAAAGTCCTCACGATGGCCGGTTTTGCACGCCAGAACGACTTGAAACGCACATGTTCGCAGTTCCAGCCTTTTTGGGTGTGAATTTTCTTGTAACTATTCATCACACCGAACAGATTGATATCTCGAATATAGTACAAGTTTATTATTCTATATTTGTTTTGGTCGTCCTCACGATGGCCGCTTCTGCACGCCAGAACGACTTGAAACGCACATGTTCGCAGTTCCAGCCTATTTTTTGGTTGTGAATTTTCTTGCAACTATTAATCACACCGAACAGATTGATATCTCGAATATAGTACAAGTTTATTATTCTATATTTGTTTTGGTCGTCCTCACCATGGCCGCTTCCGCACGCCAGAACGCCTTGAAACGCATACGTTCGCAGTTCCAGGGGGGGAGGGGGGGAAGGAACATGTCAACCTGTTTGTGTCATTTTTTTATGGTTGCCCTTGATGCAGAAATCTTAGAATGTGTAAGTATTAAAATAATCTGGTGTGCCACTAATGGAAGCTTCGAGTCGAGTCTCATACGTGATGAAATTGAGAGTTTTTGTTCACAGACCAAAAGACATACACTGACCTAATATGACTGAAACTCCAAATTTTGGGCTATTTTGGGGCTTCAACTTTTGTTTTGGCATTGAAATAGAGGCTACTATTAAACAAAGGAGACGTCTCCGTGGCAGGGTGTGCATTACACTCGGGTTGCAACATGGATGTACCGGGTCCGAATCCTGGAGATTTTTCGCATTTTCTACTTGGTCTGCTTGTCTTTGGGGGTAACTCAGCCCCCTCCTAAGGACTACTGTGTAGCTATGCTTTAAGCGACAAGTGGAATATTGGAAAGTATTTTGAAAGGTGCATTGGAACTGTCGGATAGGAGAAGTGGAGAATAAGAAGACAACAATGCAAGGATCCAGGTAGAACCTTTGAGAAGAATTCATCCCTGTTTCAAATAGTGAAGAACCAAAATAGATGGGACAACCTGATATAGGGGAAGAGGCGAAAAAGAAGACAACAATGTAAGGCTCCAGGTAGAACCTTTGAGAAGAATTCATCCCTGTTTCAAATAGTGAAGAACCAAAATAGATGGGACAACCTGATATCAACATTCAAGAATGGACAATTGGACATGATTTTTCAGGCAGCAGTTGTTTCTGTTAAAGGAGATTCCAGAATGTCAAACTCCGATTAATCACTCTGGTTTAAACCGCTCCATGTGTGAAAGATTAAGAAGAATTTGAATGCCGTGCATTTAGAGATTCTCAAAATCTATTTTATCTGTCCTAATTGCTATGATTTTACAATTTCAATCGGATTATTGGGAGTATTACAGCGTTTTCATACGAGCTTCATTTAAATATATTGTATTGTTATAATATAGGTACGATTTCAATCAGATTATTAATAGTATTACAGCGTTTCCATACGAGCTTCATCTAAATATATTGTATTTTTATAATATAGGTACGATTTCAATCAGATTATTAATAGTATTACAGCGTTTCCATACGAGCTTCATCTAAATATATTGTATTTTTATAATATAGGTACGATTTCAATCAGATTATTAAAAGTATTACAGCGTTTCCATACGAGCTTCATCTAAATATATTGTATGATAATCAAAACAAGAGATGAATGAGAGAAGACTACAGATTAGTTCTCGAAAACGGAAATGTACTTCCCCGGATGAAGGGTTGGCTGATTCCTGGCACCGGATAATCTACATGTACACTTCACATGCCAGTGTCTGGTCTCATTACCGAGCTATTCTTCCGTCAGGTTGATTTATTTATTTATAATAGGTGTTTCTTGTTTGTTCTCTCTCTCTTCATTTTGTTGACATCTATGTATCTTCGAGGTCGCACGCTGGATGGTATGTCGGGAAGTCGACATCAATCTATACTAATAAAGCTCAGCGACAGCTGTATATACTTTGTAGTTATCACAAATGCTTCATTCTCCTGAGAATCTACCAACAAACTAATCTTAGAGTCATGTAAAAGCATTTTCTCGACTCTTTAGTTTACCCTACCCATAGAATTTGGACCTTCTGTAACTATTACCAAAATCTGAATAAAATATGATGTCATGAATGGGACACAGAGTCAAATGTCCGGCATGATCCTTTAAATTATTACGTCCATAAGTGGTCGTGCCCCATTATGTATGGTGTGTCCAAATATATACCAGGCTAACTACAGTTCGCAGACAATATTAAAATCCCATCAACGGTACTCGGGGTGTTTTGGAGTGGAAATGTTGAACTTTGTACGAATTTGTAAGCATCGTTAAAGTTCTCACGATAACCAGGACAACCTTTTTTTATATATATAAAAAAGTTGTGCCCCGGAACGGTTTTCGCATTACTTCAGGGCACTCCTTTTTACAGCCATGCCATTCCGGAAACGAGAAAATTCGATCAGAAAATTTTCGCACCGGACGGGATTCGTACCCACAACCTCTGGACCAAGAGTCTTAACAACTTGGCACTTGGCCAAAGGAGATCGGCTAACCAGGACAACCTGGAACGCATACTATACACTGGAATCTGGCATTGTTCCAGATTCCAGCCAAGGGCCATCAAAATGTTTTCGGTAACTTCATATCAAAAACCTATTTCTAACATTTTTATAAGAAAAGATGGAAGAGAATAATAGAACAACCTAAGGGTCCTGATATAATAGACACCTAGATTTTACCTGCAGAAACCATTCTGAAAGGACCGAACGTCACGTTACTATTACATAATACAAACACCACATCCATCTCCCACGGACAATAGGCAGTCTGTTTATTTGGCCCGCTGATAATAATCCAGAACAGTCATTGCATGAACATCAATAAATGTTCGCCCGCTTCAACATGTACTGCGTTAGGACGTGTAGGTGTCGAGAAGTGTTGTCGCGTGGAAACAGACTGACTATACTAACTTAGTCCAAGGATATTCAAGATGCTGTTCGCGCCAAGAATATTCAAAGACGTTGTGGGCGGGCACTTATAAGAGATTTCACGAACTGTTCGGGAAAACGGTGAAAGATAACGAAAAATATCCGTTTCTCCGTTTCGTGATTCGTAATTTGAGTACTGTCAATTTCTGCACTCGTGTCTTACTTCTTCGTCCATAACTTCATCTTTTCCAAGGTTGGCGTTACCTTCCTTAATTCCATCCTGCCACAATCTGCTGCTCAGTACGTTCTCTCTTTAGATGTATCCTTCCTAGCACGGTAACTTCGTCTTTAACTTCATCTTTTCCAAGGTTAGCGTTACCTTCCTTAATTTCATCCTGCCACAATCTTCTGCTCAGTACGTTCTCTCTTTAGATGTATCCTTCCTAGCACGGTAACCATTGCCTGCCTCTCTTCAGAGTATTCATGCGTAGAAACTGCAATGTGCTGATTAATTTCGTTCTTTCTTTTGAAGTAAAAGGCTGGATGCTCTTCCTAAGACCAAACCTTCTGCATTTACACGGGCTTAGGGCCGTCACCTAAAGATCTCGTCTGCTCCCGTCGGTGTCTACATTCGTATAAACCGGTTACTAATGGTTCACAAAAAGGCGTCACATAAGAGGATTTTATTCCGCGACATGCCACATTACTCGGGGTGTGGTTCGGACACAATGTATGCGGCTGCGTACACGCCCTCTCAATTTGAAATCACTAATTAAGATATTATATGTATCTTAACAGTCGGCATTGTGAGCGGAGCACGGAGTATGATGTTTGTGTTACATAACATCCGCACAGTTGACTTGAGAATATTCTGCGGAATTATTAATTGAATCATATGCTAATCTTTGATTACACTCGTCTTAATCAATTAGGTGTAGAAAGGCGGCTTCTAAAAGCAAACCGAACAGAATGAGAACGGAATTGGTCCAGATAGCTGACACAGTTGTAGATCTTCTCTATGCTGGGTGCAACCAAAAGTGTGACGTTTTTGTAAACCAAACATGTTCCATGAATTAGAAAGAGCAAGACAAAGTCTCCTAAAAATGACGCAGTTATGTTTGGCCTGTATTTATATATGACGAGGAAAGCTGGGTTCAAAGCCAAGCTCTAGAGAAGAAGATGGAAGCTTTGAAAATGTACATTTACAGACGTAGACATGCTTAAAATATCATACCCCAATCATGTCAGAAACGTGGAAGTATTATATAGAAAACAGAGCTCCTCTACACCATTAAAAGAAGAAAATTGGAATATTTAGGTGAAATGTTCCTCACCCTGATAAATTGTCTTTAACGGAAAATTAGAAAGCCATAGCCGTCTTGAATGAACAATAGATGTTAAAGAGACGTTAAGCCAAATTAAAAAAAAAATCTAATTTTCTCGTGTTACACCATTACCACAATAAAATGGGAATATTTAGGTGAAATGAATCCACACCCTGATAAAATGTATTTAAAGAAAAATAAGAAAGCCATAGCCGCCTTGAATGACCAGTAGATGTTAGAGACGTTAAGCCAAATTAAAAAAAAAAGCCATGGACCCCCAGGAAGACGCATATGTCCTGGCACGCAGATCTGAGGACATGGTATAGCTATCCAGCCTCAGAACTTCAACACGTCAAATTTTGGAGTCCACAGTACCTGTGAACAAAGTTATGTTTTTTTTTTTTAAGTTCTTTGCAATCAAAAGGAAATTTAGATAAAATGTCGATCAGAAATATCGCGCCATATGAAATTCAAAGAATCAGTAAATTCCGTAGGATTCGGTTGTCATTCGGCGAGTACGGAACCCTAAAAATGAATAATATAGGGATGGACTAGTCATCCACCAGTCGAACATCTTTTTGAAATGAGTCGACTCTTTAAAGAGTCAACTTGCGAGTAGTTTTTTTTTTTGTTGACTGATAAAGATTTTTGTCAATTGGTTTTATTATGTCTTTCTGATCTTTGAAAAGTGTCACTCGATGCGAGTCAAGATCAAGATTCGAGTCATATTTGTGAGTCGAGTCGAGTCATATCGACTCACCTAAGTGAGTCGAAGTCGAAAATCCCATCCCTAAAATAATAGTCATGACCAAATTATTTATGAATGCCATATATTATAAGCACGCACACGCGCGCATTGATCCAAGATATCAAATCGGTTCTAACCTTCAGATTTAATTTTCATTATAACCCGACATATATGTATAATATTTGGCCTGGCCTAGCTGCGCCAGGTAGAATATTGTAATGCAAATGAGGAACTTGCATCGAATTGGTCTACTGGTTATCAACTGGTTTCTTCTGAGCTGAGTGTTATGAATTAATCAAACTGATTATGTGATTATATAACCGACACAAACAAACACTTCACTAATAAATTGGCCTGCGGTGAAATTTCAATTTTCACGTCACAATCATTATCGACCAAATCATGGCACGTTGAATACACCAGTGCCCGTTGGAACACTACACCACCAAACTGGTAAAAATAAGATTTGATTCTCATGCATTTGAGATCATCATCATCAACCGTGATTATTCCATTGTTGGATGAAGGTCTCCTCCATTTCCTTCCACACATTTCTATTCATTGCAATTGATTGCCATCGTATTCCTGCCATCTTTTTTATTTCGTCTTTCCATCTGGATTTGGGTCTTCTTCTTGGTCGAACTTCATTTCTGGGGCACCACTGTAAGATCTTGTTTGTCCATCTGTTGTCTGTTCTTCTTGCTATATGCCCCGCCCATCTCCACTTTAGCTTTTTAATTCTGAGTAAAACATGTTCCACTTTTGTTCTTTCTCTAACCCATGTATTTCTTTTTCTATCTCTCCTGGTTATGCCCAACATACTTCTTTCCATACTGCGTTGTGTTGTTTGCAGTCTTTGTATTTCCCTCTTTGTAAGTGTCCACGTTTCACAGGCGTAAGTTAGTGCTGGAGTGACACATTGGTTGAAAACTTTCCTTTTGAGGTGAAGGGGCATCTTACTTTTAAGCACAATGCTGTTCCGGCCAAACGTACTCCATCCTATTTTAATTCTTCTTTCAATTTCTGATTTTATCTTTCCATCCATCGTAATTTCTTGACCAAGATATATATAACTTTTCACCATTTCAATTTTTGATTTTTGAGATAAATACCACTATTAGAGGATATGGAAGGGGTCAAGATTGACAACATCTAATCCCATATCCTCAGAGTAGCATAACATCTTATCCAACCATTCCACCACCATTATTTTGCGTGATGTACACCGAAAGTAATTACTTGAATTACTTCAAGCAATGTCCAGCAAGATTTTACTAAAGGCCCATTTACAATGCCTGAACATACACGAGCATCGAGTATTCGTGATCGTTGCTCGCCAGTTTTCGACGAGTACGAACACAAACGAGCACTCTGTTCACACTGCTCGAGCATTTCTGACGATCAGTTACTCGAGATCAGGCTCGAGCACGAACGAGCATTCGCTTCGAACATGATTGGCTCGCGGCGACTGTTTGCACTGCCTGAGCCTCGAACGAATGCTCGTTCGTCACCTCTGTTCGCGACGAATGCTCGGGCAGTGTAAATGGACCTTAATAGGCCTCGTGATGCTATTCATGATTCATGACCCAAACATGGCTGTGTAGCTGGATAACAAGTTTCCAAGTGAATGGAGGATAAAATCCTCGTATCGATTAACCAATGGATACAAATAGATCTATACTTATCGAAGAGTTTGTTAACAAAGTTTTCTAAAGTAAGGTTCAATGAGACCTTATACGACAGATGAATGATTAAATCATCATCCACGACAGATATAAGGACCGTACGGCATGCCAAGAGAGGTACATAGTCACTGTTATACTGTTGGAAAGATCGTTGGTAAAGGTTTGGACATATTTCAACACTCATCAAAAGAATCAACAATAAGGTTCAAGGAGACCTCATATGGCAGATGAATGATTAAATCATCATCCACGACAGATATAAGGACCATACGGCATGCCAAGAGGTACATAGTCAAGTCAGAGAGAGATGTCACGTACATAATTATACTGTTGTGAAGATCGTTGATAAAGGTTTCGACATCTTTAATTGATTGTGCAAAGAGACCTTTAGTTGAAGTTCAATCTACTGTTTGCAGGTTTTTAGCAGTTTTCTGCTGCTTTTTGGCGGATCCTACCTAAAAAGAGAACGGTAAGAGCTAAAGCTTCATGCATGGAATGCAATATGACAAATAGCGATTTTTGCCACTTTTTAGCGGTTCCCACATGGAAAGAAAACGGTAAGAACTAGAGATTGAAATTTAGTGCCTATTCATATCAATTTTATGCATGACTGCCGCCACCACATTTTTGCTTGAATTTCAATGGCGTTCGAGGGTTATCGTGGTACAAAAAGACAAACAAAAATTTTGATCTTATAACTAGACGTTTATTGCGTCCGGTCAATCATTGATAACAGGATGTTTTGCAGTACCACTTGCATATTTGGTTGATATAGTCCAATTTTGTTTTCACAAGATCACCAAAAATAAAGGCAAATGTAAAATCAATTGATACCATGTTATTCAGCAGAAAAAAACAATGCCATTTGATATGTCACACATATGTTTGGATTTATCAAGAAAAGCATAAAAATTAGATCTGAATCACTTACCAATATAGGTCATGTCAGAAATGAGTTGATCCAACTCTGGACTCAGCTTGACCTCCTCATCTTCTGCATTCATAAAATCTAAAGCTCCATACACAATGGCACCCAGTTTGAACAGAAGCTGAAACAAAATCAAATTGTCAAAATTATAGTTATTTCATCCGGAGGCGTAATTTCCTCCAATCTAATTATGACTTACAAACTTCCGTAGTAAAAATAGGTTATAATTGAGATTGTGAGGTGTTACTGGTGGATGATATCCTCACGGGCCGAGTCCACATGATCGGATGGTTTAAGGCTACCATCAGAAATGATGATGCCACTATTGATTGATAGACTTTCTGCAGTTCCAACTAATAACAACGTTGCCGCTGTCATGTTCAAAAAGAAAACAATTGAAAACATCGGTTAATTCGAATTTGCGTGGGTAGACGAAAGCATTTTGATGAGATTCCCATAATTTTATCGACAGGATTCGGGAACGAAATGGCAGTTTGGAATGTATTGTACTAGCTGTTTTTTTGTGCTTCGCTACGGTTACAAAATTCTACAACAATTTCGAGAAGGCGAAATTTAAAGTTCTCAATTTTAGATTTTTGGTGGAATCCATCCCACAGTGAGCACCTCTCCTACTTAGAAAATTCAATATTTTATTCAAGGATATGACTTTTTGTACTGCGGAATACCGTTGTATCGAATTTCAGCTTTCTCGCTCATCCCCAAGTGGTACCTCTCAATTCCGATTTTTTGGTGGAGAAAACCGTCCATATATCGGGGAGAAACCGGAAAATTTCAAATTTTATATTTTGTGTCCTTATATACTATTTCAAGGGGGTCCATTCTCAGTCATTTTTCGTTATCTCCTTTAGTTTGTCCAGAAAAGAAATGCAAAAAGATCCGCTAAAAAGCGTCTTTTTTTGTCTGTAACTTGCTTCCACTTGAACTTTCGATTTTTTCCTTACATACTAATAGAGATCTGTGTGCCAAATTTCAAGTCTCTCGGTTGAGCCATCGTTGAGCTACGTTGATTATCAGTCAGTCAGACAGTTTAGGGAAAGAAAGCTCTTTGTGATTAAATTCCCTTCTATTCTAAAGCGTCAACAACACAATATACAAGGTCTCTTGAATTCCACCTGGAAAGTTTCTCAGGTAAGACTTGCTGCCTGGGTACATTGAATTTCATTTTGCTCTATGTTGGCGGAACCTAAATCAGTCAAGGTTTACAAAGCTCTATTATTGTCCGTCCTGAAGGCTAGATTATCAATCAATCCCACATCATAGATGAATCACAATCATAGCGTTAACAACACAATTTCAATGGGGAATTTTCTCTTGAATTCCACAATCTTGTTCCCTGGAAAGTTTCTCAGGTAAGACTTTCTGCCTGGGTACATTGAATTTCATTTTGCTCTATGTTAGCGGAGCTTAAATCAGTCAAGGTTTACAAAGCTCTATTATTGTCCGTACTGAAGGCTAGATTATCAATCAATCCCACATATCATAGATGAATCACAATCATTTTGAGATTTCACTTTTAATTCATACAGGAGGATTGTCACGTTTCAATCATTTTTGTATGCATATTATGATACAGAATGCATTTCTAATTACAAAATGCAATACGCGGAAAGTGCATTTTGATATTACTTTTATAATATAATTATCTTTAGCAGACAGATACATGAGACTGCAGATCTATAAACCTTTTTTTTGCCTGCTCCTAAAGTTTTCAATTACCGCCACAGACAAATCTATTACGTCGGCCAAAAACTAGATACGTCTTATAGAGAAGTAGCTGTTTCGCCCGTGCTTCGCTACGGCCTATAGCTTGGCGCCTTAGAGGCATGGCCGTTCCCATGCTAATAGTATTTTTTCTCTTTTTTAAAATTGTGAAAGTAGGCGTGTACGCTCTCGCTACAATGTATTTCTTATGGGGATTGTTTACTTTTCACGATTTCTACTCCTTAAAAATAAAATTTTGCAAAATCCTTCCTTAGTGCACACTTACATGGTGCAACGAAGGTCCCTGCCAAATTTCAAGTCTGTAGCATTAATAGTTTCGGCTCTACGTTGATCAGTCACTCAGTACATTGCTTTTTATATATAAAGATATTTGGAGTACTAATTTGTGAACGGTGCGTCGGACGTTTTAGAATGACGGGGTTCTACGAGGCGTAGCTCACCAGCTGTCAGGAAAACGTTGCTCAATCGGTTAATAACAAGGCATTAGTGACTCCAATCCAAACCAGGGGTCTATTATTTCAGGACCTTCAATGCTATCACCAACTTGGCAAGCGCACAAATATTGATTACAATTTCAATGATGAAAAAGTGGTGATATCATACATACTACTGTAGTCCACAGGAATGACACGGTTTTATGAAATGTCGAAGGAATGTTTCACTGACGACATATAAGTACAAGGTAGCCCGTTTATAGTCGCCGGATTTCCATAAAATGAAAATTGATCATAATGATTTCCAATGGATTGGATTTTTTTAGAAATTTTGGACGTTTAAGAATTTTAAAATATCTTTTTCTCTTGACCAGGAGAAAGGATAGCGCACTGTGCTCGCTTTTCGGCATTTTTCATCACTTTTCTCAAGGTTTCGGGCTGAGAAGTCTTCCAGGGTTCTTGGCAAAGATTTTCAGCGATCTTAGATTTTAAGTAACCCCACAGAAAGAATTCTGGAAACGTCAAATCGGGCGATCGTGGTCTTTGTATCCCGGACGCCTGATATTATGACTATCCTGCGCGGTCGCCTGATTTGACGGTGCTAGAATTCTCTCTCTGGGTTTTCAAATCTAAGCTCTTTGCCAATAAGCCACACGACCTCTGGAAGCCTTAAAAACAACATTCGACAAGAAATAGCGGCTATTCACCCTGAAACCTTAGAGACTGCCAAAAAACGAACACATTGTGCCACCCGATCTCATGACGGCCACCTACGCGTTATGATCTTGCACAACTTAGAGAACAAATTCGCAATGTCCAAATTTCACAAAAATTATCATCTTGCACAACTAAGAGAACAAATTCGCAATGTCCAAATTTAACAAAAATCATCATTTTGCATAACTAAGAGAACAAATTCGCAATGACCAAATTTAACAAAAGTCATCATTTTGCACAAATAAGAGAACAAATAATTCGCAATATCCAAATTTAACAAAAATCATCATCTTGCACAACTAAGAGAACAAATTCGCAAGGTTCAAATTTAACAAAAGTCATCATTTTGCACAACTAAGAGAACAAATAATTCGCAATATCCAAATTTAACAAAAATCATCATCTTGATGCACAACTAAGAGAACAAATTCGCAAGGTTCAAATTTCACAAAACTTCCACAGAAATGCCACTGTTTTACGAAATGCCTCAGGAATGTGTGTTCATGCAGAATGTAGGAGTAAATTATTGATCTATTATATTCACTATTGTGTAATATTCTGATTGAATTTAAATTTATTCTCCACGGACACTGAACACTAATCAATGTATCTACATTGAAATTTAAATTGAAAGTTGTTTTGCGTGTGACCGTGCTCGCGCTCGTAATCCATGTTCCAACGAGAGCCAATGGAATTTATAGAGAAGATCTGACCAGAATATGAAATTCCTTTTTTACAGACTAATTCGAAACTATAAATTATTATTAATGAAATATTTGCCTCTCCTAACATTCAAATTGTCGCCTCTCTATTTGAACTTTGAACCCAGGATGAATCCCAGATCAGTGAAAAGTAGTGTTCCAATATTCCGTTTGCGACCACCTTCGAGATTTTAAATCCCATGATCTAAGTAGTAAATCATACTTGAGATTGTAAAAAGTTACTTGAGGTTGACATCGTCAGGGGCCGAATCCACCTTACCTGTAAAATAATACAGGAAGCAACACTGTAATATATTGTTTTTTTTTTGGAGAAACTCATTTTTTTTTGGAGAACTGACGTAACTATATTACAGTGATTGTCATGGTTCAGGGGGCCCATGTCAATTATCAGCCTCCAGGAACAGATGTATAATGACAGTTGAAAACTTTAGCAGTAGACTACAACTTATCTGGAGCTGCTGTCTCATACAATTTGGCTACCAACGGACACGATGAAGCCACTATTGAATGAATGAGCACAGTATATTGATCTTATGTTTGGTCTCATGTCTGCGCATGCTTTGGAGAGAAGTTACACCAACTTTAGTGACACTACAAGATCATGGTGGGAAGATAATTAAGGTATAACGATCACGATGGAACTCTCAAATCACTTAGGGAACGTCTATAGGGTTCTATCGATCAAAATTCCCTTGCCAATGTCAATTGAACAAGTCTTCGGGAGAACTCCCAAGTCATCGAGGGAACGTCTATAGGGTTCCATCGATCAAAATTCCCTTGCCAACGTCAAATGAACAAGTTTTCGAGAGAAATCCCAAGTCATTGAGGGAAAGTCCATAGGGTTCCATCGATCAAAATTCCTCTGCCAATGTCAAATAAACAAGTATTCGAGAGAACTCCCAAGTCATTGAGGGAACGTCTATAGGGTTCCATCGATCAAAATTCCCTTGCCAATGTCAAATGCGCAAGTATTCGAGAGAACTCCCAAGTCATTGAGGGAACGTCTATAGGGTTCCATCGATCAAAATTCCCTTGCCAACGTCAAATGAACAAGTCTTCGGGAGAACTCCCAAGTAATTGAGGGAACGTCCATAGAGTTCCATCAATCAAAATTCCCTTGCCAATGCCAAATGAACAAGTCTTCAAGAGAACTCTCAAGTCATTGAGGGAACGTCTATAGGGTTCCATCGATCAAAATTCCCTTGCCAACGTCAAATGAACAAGTCTTCGAGAGAACTCCTAAGACGTTTTCTCAAAGCCATCTTCATTTGACCTTGGTCAGATAAACGAACATCAATTGATTTCAAATTGGAAATGATAACAAAACTATCGAGCAAATCATTCTGACTCTTTGTCGTGAGTAACGAGTCAATGACTTATCATAGCTCTCCTCTAGGTATAAATTCAAAGCCTTCATTATAAACTCACTTATCACAATGGCGATCACAGGAACTAAAACTCATTTTATACAAACATTTTTTTTTTTTATTACATGACAATTTGTCTTTTAGCACAAGCCAGCTTCATTAGCAAGGGACCATGCCCGTGTAAATACAGAGGGTTTGGTGTTAGGAAGAGCATCTGGCATTATTAAAAAAACTCTGCTTTAAAAAAAGATGAAAATAAAGACATTCGCACAATGCAGTTTCTATGGTTACTGCATTTGGGATGCATTCGAGGGTTACCATGCCCGAACTGAACAGAATGTTGTTATAATGCAGAATTAAGGAAAGCAACGCCGACCCCAAATAGATTTGGAAAAGGATGAAATTGAAGAAGAATTTGTATTTTTGTACCACTACCACGATAACTCTCGGAAAAATAGCCAGAATCACAAGGGCGCGAACCCACGTGGACACCCAGATGGTAGAACCTCGCTGTACGTTGTTCAACGTGAGTGATCTAATCGGAACTGATGTTTTCAACGTGCCATAGACGCTGGATAACCTGTGTTCTTTTACATCTATTTAATAAATAAATTTTAAATAAATGCTGTTTCCTTGTGTTATTATGTCACAACTTTGGTGCTCACTGCAGCATTGTAGGATTTTTCCAATATCAATCATTATCTTATTAATTATATTTTGGTTTATTATTTTCAATAATGGACCTTTGGAATCGTCACGGAAAAAAAAATACCCCCCCTCAAAATTTGATATTTTTTCCAATAACTCANATCGCTGTCTAAAAGGAGAATGGTAAGAGCTAGAGATTTGAAATTTTGTATGTATGTCATATTTGGGGTCTCAGCTAGCTCCAAAACTTTTGAGTTCAATCAAATATACCACTGGCGGTTTTCATTAATCCTGTCTAAAAAGAGAATGGTAAGAGCCACAGACTTCAAATTTGGTAGGTATGTCAAATTTTGGGTTCTAATTACGCCCCAGATTTGGAATCATCACGATAAACCCCCTCAAATTTTTTGCCAGAAAAATAATAAACCCAGGTGTCACAGAGCTTTTTCTTTACCTACAATGATGCCACCGGGTCGCTATGTACATTTATCTCTATAGCTACTCATTGTCCTCACGAGGCTGAGTGGGACCCGAAAAGATCCAAACCACAGTGAAATTTTTTCCCCTGCCACAGGATTCGAACTTGGGTCTCCCGAGTGCAGTGACCACTGAGCCATGGGAACTGGCTTACATCTATTTTTCTATTAATAGATCATTAAGATCATTTTCGCCTTTCCCCAGTCCTCCCGTTCGGGTTCAATTCCCGGCGGAATCGGAAAATTTGGCGACTTGGTTCTTGTGATTTCGGGGTGCACTAATCCTCTTGAGTGGCTACTTTAAGGTGAGTAGCAGGGTAAAAATATTTGATTTGGTAGAAGACTGAAAAGATCATTAGTACAGGGCACGGCAATCAGATCTCCCACATTTTAAATCGTGGGAGGGGAAGTAATTGTGGGAGAAGCGTGGGATTTGTGATATTCAACACGAATTGACATCTAGTTTTTAGGTGTCGCAATGGTTTGGTCGCGCGAGCATCGTGCGTTCGTTGTCAAGCTGTTTTTTTAAAAAAGTGAATCCTTTACAGCCACTCAGAGGGCGATCCGCATAAGGTATAGTTTGCACTCCACAGATCCAGTTCCTGATCGAAAAACAATTTTGAGTTGGGTTCACAACTTTAGGACCATATCATCAGCTTTAGGTTGTATGGGGCTACGGTCCATGTTCCCCGGTCACGAGATCTCCTAACGGCATGGCATTTCGTGGGCCTCTCGCTCGAGTTCCTGCGAGTTCTTCCTGTGGGGTTACCTCAAGGCTGAGGTCTTCAAACATCGCCCTGGGACCTTTGAAGATTGAAAGGTGGCAATTCTGGAAGAAATCATCCAAATTGATGCTGGTATGCTGACGAGTCATGGATCACTCGCCAAGGCCGCCATTGGACGACATTTTTTACAAAACATAGATGAAAAAAAAAAAAACTAGAATACACAAGCTTTCAGAATACAAAATAATTTTTCAAATACCTCATTTCATTTTTATTTACCAGCTCCTTCAAATGTGGGAGAACTAATTGTCGCACCCTGTACATGAGGCACTTAGTAATGCTGAGATAGCCACAATAATTGTGAAGCATTCTAATAGAGTCGACCATTTGGGCTCTAGGTGACTACCCGTTCTAAAAGTGACGAGGTTTCCTATATATGCACTTAACAGGTTAGACTTTAATAATCTTGTACATTAGCAAGGTTTTGTGACACGCACAAATATTAGTTGCGCTTTACCACAACTAGGTACCTTTACATACTTTACATCATTTACGCCCTGAAAACCCCTAAAAGAGCATTCACACTAAGCGGTGAATGGCGGCAAGTTATTTTCGCTGATCGTGAGCTCACAGTAATGCACTCTCACGTGCCGCACTAGTATCAACTGCCTGGAAAAATATTTTTAGTTTTCCTGTACGGATCACTTGCCGGTCTTAGTGTGAATGCTCCTTAAATATATTTGGCCACGATTTTAAGATCACCCTGTGTTATTCTTTGCTGCTATACTTCTTAATCACCCTGTAGACATTGAACACCAAATTTCATTTGATCTTGAAAATCAACTCGTTTGGTTTCTGATTAATTATTATTCTTTACTTTAGTTTACATCTGAAGACGAGAGTTTGTTTATAAAACAAAAACCACATTACATGACCAGTTAATATCAATGAATCTGATGACCTTGAAGAAGATTTGGATTCCTTAATATAAAGTTTTATGGAAAAAAATATGGACTTTTTTTAAAAAAAATTGTTTTGGAAAATATCAGATTTCATTGGCTAAGATGACCTTGAAAAAGATTGGGATTCCTTTTATAAAATTTTCCGGAAAAAAATATGGACTTTTTTTTTAAAAAAAACATTTTTGGAAAATATCAGATTTCATTGCCTAATTTTACAGTGAATTTTAGGATCAAACGTTCTGGCACTCCTAGAATGACCAACAGATGGTAGTGAGAAATACAGAATAACTGACCTCCGCCAATGTGACACCCCCAAAAATTTGACATTTTACATTTCATGGTACCACGTCGAATCCAAAAATCGAATAACAAGAAAAATCTGTTGGTCCGATGCTCCCGCCCCCGGTACACCGTCCGCCGCACTTTTGCCACTAAGCGTTGACCGGTTTTGATAAATCTTTTCGTTACGATCACATATATAGGGTTCCATACTAAAATTTTAGTTTGGATCCCTATATATATTACTGACAGTGGAAAGGTGCCGCGACGTAGTGCGGTCCTTTTTTAATTCGATTTTTGGATTCGACGTACCTTGAAATGTAAAATATCAAAAATAAGGAACCAAGTACATGAGCATCGTTCTACCCTCCGGAACAACCTGGGGGGTAGAAGGTAACATCACAGTTCCAGCCAAGGGTTATTCAAAACCTTTTCGGCAACCTCATGCCAGCCTACTTCTACAATTTTATCATAATAGAATTGTAGAGAACAGCCGACTGCATTGCGACTTTTACAATAGAAACAACGCTACCACAATAACTACTAGGTTAAGGACCGATTCTGACTATAATGCCGGTTAGAGTTCGGTCTCGAGTGCGAGATTCTGGGTACATCCTCGTCTTTCCTTTTCACGACACCCTGTATGAGAAAGGTTCCATATTGCAAGACAATAATTTCCCAATCAATGAAATAGATTCAGTCGTGCTGTTTGATAGATCATGCCGTAACATTCATTAGCCATTAACATGACTGACCGACTGTTCAACTTGGTAAATACCTCTCTCAGAGAACGACCCAACCCAACCATCGATAACATCTTCCTTGCCAAGGTTCAAAGTCGAACACACAAAAAAACAACTAATTCTGTGGATTCTTGAACCAATGAACACTTGAGAGTTGATTTGAGTCGACTCCGCGGCTGAGTTTATCTTTACATTCGTTTTTAAACGAAAGTGTAGAATATTGATTTTCGGTTGAGTTGACATTCTTAGAAAGGTTAGGTTTTGTTTTTCTTTCCTGATGCAATACACCGAAATTTTGCGTGCCAAAAGCTTTCACCTTCGAGAACTTGTTTCTCTTTCGTGATGAATGACACCGAAATTGTGCGTGCCAAAAGCTTTCACCTCCGAGAATTGGTCTCTCTTTCGTTATGCAATACACCGAAATTGTGCGTGCCAAAAGCATTCACCTCCGAGAATTGGTCTCTCTTTCGTTATGCAATACACCGAAATTGTGCGTGCCAAAATCTTTCACCTCCCAGAATTTGTTTCTTTTTCGTGATGAATGACACCGAAATTGTGCGTGCCAAAAGCTTTCAACTCCAAGAATTTGCTCGAAAAAATATTTTTTTTTTCATTTGTAGAAGCATGTGCTGTTTAAAGGCAATCCAGTAGTATCAATTATCTTAAGAAAACACCCAAACTCCTTAACTATCTCAAAAGTGTGAAACTGTTGAATGTTGATCAAAGGATAAGTTGTAGATTGATTTCTAATTCAAAAGTTTTTCCAACTCCTTAACCATCTCAAAAGTGTGAAACTGTTGATCAAAGGATTAGTCGTTGATTGATGTCTACTTCAAAAGTTTGTCCAACTCCTTAACCTCAAAAGTTTGTCCAACTCCTTAACCTCAAAAGTTTTTCCAACTCCTTAACCATCTCAAAAGTGTGAAACTGTTGGTCAAAGGATTAGTCGCTGATTGATGTCTACTTCAAAAGTTTTTCCAACTCCTTAACTATCTCCAAAGTGTGAAACTGTTGATCAAAGGATTAGTCGTTGATTGATCAATTAACGGTTCATCATTCAGCGTTTATTCGGAGAGTGACCGTCCCAATACACCGATGTAAATACCTTGAAACGTAAAATAGCAAATTTTGAGGGGGGTATTTTTTTTCCGTGACGATTCCAAAGGTTCATTATTTGAAACAAAATATGAAGATTCACTCGTAATTTACAATGTACTCATTGATGAGAGCGAGTCCTAACAACCTCTCCTTCAGCCGTACGTGTGGATAGAAGAAGAAGATCCACGGGCAAGTTCTACGCACTGCTAGATAGAACGTGAATTGAGAGACCAGATGAAAGTCATATCTTACTGATCACCCTCGCCGAGTTGGCTATTCTTAGCCATAATCTATGGGAACCAAAGATACACTTGTTCACCTGCAGACTCGTCTGATATGTCCTATAGCCACGGGCAGTAGTACCGTTGCGTAGGTCAACACCATCACTCTAAGGTTCCTTACTTACTGACACTATCTTATGAGTTTAACCTTACCCCCTAGCATTCTACTCAGGAACAGAACTTCTTCTCGAAATATGGAAAAATTACGTGTTGTGGAAAATTATAAAACTCTGCCAAATTATAAAAGACATGGTTTTCTTATTTTCTTTTTCTTTTTTTCGTATAGCAATCGACAAAGAAAATGGTATTTTTTCATTTTTTTTTAGTAGGGAACCCTTCATGTGTCTGAGTGTAACGAACATTTTCAACGACCGTTAAGATAAGACCTACATAGAAAATTTCATTTTTTTTTTTTAATTTGGCTTAACGTCTCTTTAACATCTATTGGTCATTCAAGACGGGGGTTTTACCCTCCATTCGCTGAAAACTTGCAAACCAGCTACCCACATTGACCTCACCCAGCCTGGGTTGGGCCGGAAAAAGCCAACGATACGTGGTGTTCCCAAGCGGTCACCCATCCAAGTACTGACCACGCCCGGACATTGCTTAACTTCAGTGATCTGACGGGAACTGGTGTATTCAACGTGGTATGATCGTTGGCAATTTCATTGTTGTTACTGAATTTAAGGAACGTTTAGCGAGGTTTTAATAAGTGGTTAGCACGTAGATTCGCGCCCTCGTGATGCTGGCTATTCCCGAGATATCCCATGTAGGTTTAGTCAATGTGGGTAACTGTTTTGTAAGTTTTCAACGAATGAAGGGTAACCCCGTCTAAAATGACAATAAGAAGAAAAAGATGTACGTATTTCTCATTGAGGACGATCAAAGAGAAATCGGCGGTGAACTAATTTTGAACAGTAGAGCATGGTGGATTTGTTTATGTCTGTAATTCGGACATCCAAACCATTCATCTACAAAGGAAACTTAAAAGTCAGCATCTGAAATAGTATTGAGCTCACAGAATTCTGTATTGTAAGTAGTCAGTTGACTCTACTAGAGACTGTGTGCATGGGCGTAGGAAGGGGGGGGCAGGTGGGGGCAGCTGCCCCCCCCCTAGAAATTTTCGAGAGTATGCAGCAAGGAAGGGGCAACTTAAATTTACACTAGATAAAATGATTTTTGGAAGCAAAAAAGTCATCAAGTACCAAAATACGATAAATGCCACATTTTGTCCCTAATCCAACAGCCCCACTGTGAACAATCAAATGTAACTGTGGCAAACTTGTCGCATCGTTGAATCCCATTTGGTAAATTTGGTGGGAAAATT
>CM022877.1:6145343-6214915 GCA_012654025.1 Pachypsylla venusta
ATAAAATTAACATGTAATATGAGGAATGACCAGTGTCGTCTTTCAAATAAAATTAACATGTAATATGAGGAATGACCAGTGTCGTCTTTCAAATAAAATTAACATGTAATATGAGGAATGACCAGTGTCGTCTTTCACATAAAATTAACATGTAATATGAGGAATGACCAGTGTCGTCTTTCACATAAAATTGACAAAAATGATCTTGCTGCGGGTCCACACCGATTACGATGCGCACTTAGCCACCGATTCTTCTGATTGATTACGTACCTCAAAAACGAATGGTTACAAAGAGAAGAGCGTCCACCAATGTTCAATCGCCTTGTAAACACTCCTCCCAATCTACGGCACTAGGAAATACACAATCAACCATGACAGCAATTGTGTTCACACTTGTCTTCAAGATATTTGGTTCCGGTGTTCAACCAAAACCTTGAATCAAATTCAATTTGTGGTTCAACGGGTCACTGGAATGTTACACCGCCCCCTCCCACATCGATCTGAAGTTTTAGATCGAGACTTTAAACCCTTTGTCAGGCTTTATTCTCTACAATATCAAATAAGTAGTTGACTCTGCATTCGGGTTTCTTAGTTGTCAATAGATCAATAAATACTCGTGCCCGGAAGCTATAGAAACTTCTAGAGACTCTTCTCGTACAACTAATAGTAGACAACATTTCTCTGTCGTCCCAGCAGTATGGTTCTCGAAAGAAACATAGCACAGTCACTGCTTTACATACTATACCTAAATGATCAAATATCCAGAGGCCTCAACCGACCCCAAACCTGCCATAGAAATGTTCTAGTCGCCTTGGATCTCTCCAAAGCTTTCGACTCAGTCTCCATCGAAATTCTGCTGAATGATATAATCGAAACCAGTATTCCTTCTGGAATCGATGGCTTTACAACTATTTAAATGGCTACATAAGTGTATGTAGAATTTAGAAACACAACATCAAGCCGTCGTAAAGTGAAACAAGGAGTCCTCAAGAGGAGTCTTATTCAATCTCTATATAATCAAAACTGCACCACCACCTCTCGATATCAGACAGGTATCATATGCCGATGATTGCACTGGCCCTAACGTAACAATACTTTGTAGAAACATTCAAATCTACCTCAACACGCTAACTGAATGGTTTAAAAGTAGAAATAGTGACAGATCTGAAAAATCTTCTGAAAAATCATCGGCAACTCTGTTTACCACCTCGACAAAGGAAGTCAACCGTCATCTCAAGAACCGCATTGAAGGAAATAAAATACGAACCATTAAAGATCTAAAAATCCTAAGACTCACATTTGTTCTATTATTGAGTAGTTGGAATGCAGAGGCTACCGACGTACCTTCTTTTATCAATGACGTTACCATCAAATATAGTCAATAAGCTGTCCATACAATGATAGTAGAGAGAACCGTGAGCAGCTACGACAACAACAGAGTGCTTCAATCACCCCCACCTGAAGAAAAGAAACTTCCTCGCAAAACACGAGCTACACTGTCCCAGCTCCGTTCTGGATGGTCGCATATGTTGAACGCGTACCTAAATAGAATATATCCTGAAATCGAAAACATATTTGACAAATGTGGGGCTGTACCACATGACACTCGACACCTCTTTAGCTGCTCGGATTGACCTACCTCGCTTACACAATTGCACCTAGGGGAGGTCGCTGAGTTTCTCGATCTGCTGACATAAGAGATAGATCCTGGATGAGAGTTAGAAGAGCCTTTAATGGGGGCTACAACAACAAAAGTTCTATATTAGGGCATTCATGTAGCTAGCATTTACTAGCATTGTTTGGGGTACGTAACTTGTTGACTTCAGTCCACACTAAGAAAGTCCCTCATTTTTGAGGGGTGACAATGTTTGATCTTTTACCAACGAGTTCAGAAAGATCTATAGTAAGAGAAATATAGTAGGATCTATAGGAAATTCAAGCAACTTAACCCGTATCGCCTCTTTCATTGCATCCTGCAGGTTACTCTAGTGTCCCACTGGTTTCCACATTGGATCCTGTCATTGGGCCAGAGTTGGTTAATCTAGTGTCCCACTGGTCCCTACATTTGATCCCGTCTTTGGGCCAGAGTAGGTTACTCTAGTGTCCCACTGGTCTCTACATTGGATCCTGTTCCAATGCACTTTGCCTCTAGGAAGTAGAACGAGTCTTGTTCCAAACAAAAAGTTATGTATGCACGCGAATTGCAGTTTCTCTCAATTCAACATTTCATGTCCAGAATTGCATATAGCCGCGCAACCAAACACTTCCGAGATCGAATAGAAGTTTAGAATTTCACCTTTCTGCATAATTCTAACAACGATAATAGTTTATTTGAAACTTCTCATCGACATT
Organism: Pachypsylla venusta; assembly: GCA_012654025.1. Classification (NCBI taxonomy): domain Eukaryota; kingdom Metazoa; phylum Arthropoda; class Insecta; order Hemiptera; family Aphalaridae; genus Pachypsylla; species Pachypsylla venusta. The sequence continues at coordinate 6,147,696 of CM022877.1, forward strand.
GGCAGGTTTTGAATCTTAAATTTTATTTATGAAGGGTGGGCGGATTCATCAATTGTTCAGTAACAGTGAGACAGAAACGTTAGGCTATGTGTGCCATGGTAGATGAAACTGTATAAACCAGTTGAGGAGAACATCTTACGAGGTTTTCTAATTAGGCCGAAGATATCTGAGAAAGTCAATTACCTGTTTTTCTGTTGACAAACTGATTCTGCAATGACTCTCTGAAACAAAAAGAAGAAGCACATTAATCAAAAGATGAAGGATCCTCTGTCGACCCTACTGCGTTAATGACCAGGCTCTCCCTTTTCTCAAGTTCACTTTCACAACAAAAAAGGTTTGGATAACTGACACCGAAAAAACAGGGAAGGAAACAAATTTATTTTCATCTATTCTTTTGTTGAACTCCGCGGAAGTACCTACCTTGAAACGTAAAATATCAAAACTTTTGGGGGGGATAGTGATCGTGGCTGGACATTGAAAATAATAAATTAAAATATTAACTGAAAATCCGTTTGACCGTCTCGTGTCACTTTTGACACTTAAAACAATATTTTTTATTAAGATTTCATATACAAAAAGTTAAAAAATCTCGGGGGTAAAAAAAAAAAAAAAAAAAAAAAAAAAAAAAACATTCCCCTAATACCAAAGATTGATATTTTACGACTCAAGCTACTCTAAATCCAATAATAATAATAAAAAAATTTAAAAAATACATCCATCCGCCGCTATCCGTACCATTACACCGCACGCGGTACTTTTGTCAGACTGTAACAGTTGCGGGACATAATTAGAACCTAAAACGGACCTACAAATCAAATTTTTATAACATATTAGGTAGAAAATGCCTTTGGAGCAAGAATTTAAAGTGTAAGGACCTAATGCCAGCGTACTAGCTATATGTACTTGATACGGAGGAACTCTGAGACGGAGATTGTTTACCTAAATAAACTCGCACGACGAATTCACACAATAGTTCTTATGATGAACAAGATTTCACGCACGAGTTGGCAGGAGATCAAGACCGTCAGTCCATCACCAACACTGTTCATATGGTGATTTGCATTTCTAGAAGAGGTACCTACTTAAGTTGGCAGGAGATCAAGACCAAAGACCGCCAGTCAGACCGTTTCACCGAAGATCTCCAGCGAATGGAGGATGAAACGGTTCACAATGGCCGGTTTTACGCACCAGGACGACTTGGAACGCATACCATCACAGTTACGGCCAAAGGCCGTCAAAATCTTTTCGGTAATCTCATATCAACCTAGTTCTTCAAATTTCCAAACCCTGAATTAAAATATGGGGAGAACAGTTCATTTTAAGCAGAACACCGCGCAACAACAACAAAACGACTAGTTAATGGTGGGCCATTACAGATTAATCATTCCCCGCATTTAGAAGTGTCAGCAATTCTGGTCCTGTGACATCGGCACTCCGAAATCACATTAAGGCCACATTATATCGACCGAATTTGTCAATCGACCGGGGCGACTGATGCTCGTCCACACGTAATATCAGTATTTGGACGTGTTTGGAATCAGTCTAGCCAACGATCATACCACGTTGAATACACCAGTTCCAGTCGGATCACTGAAGTTAAGCAACGTCGGGCGTGGTCAGTACTTGGATGGGTGACCGCTTGGGAACATCGTTGGCTCTTTTTTCCGGCCCAACCCAGGCTGGATGAGGTCAATGTGGGCATCTAGTTTGCAAGTTTCCAGCGAATGGAGGGTAAAACCCCCGTCTTGAATGACCAATAGTTAAAGAGACGTTAAGCCAAATTAAAAAAAAAAAAAAAGAATCAGTCAGCATTGAATTAACCTGTTGCGGTAAGATCACTGAAGTTAAGCAACGTCCAACGAGGTTTTTTTATGTTCTAATTTTCATTAGAAACTGAGTGAGGTCCACATTATTAATGCATGATTGCATCTCATGTAAAGCACACGCTTTGTAGCATTGACCTGCATTTCACATGAAATGCAATTTAACATCTGCAGAACTACTTAATGCACGCGACTTTGTGAAGGAAATCATTGAGCGAAACAAAACAACTTCTTATACAGTGAAAATGAAGAAAATCTAATATAGTCCAGTCAATCCGGTGGAAATGAAGAAAATCTAATATAGTCCAATCAAGCCGGTGAAAAGGAAGAAAATCTAATATAGTCCAGTCAATCCGGTGGAAATGAAGAAAATCTAATATAGTCCAGTCAATCCGGTGAAAGTGAAGAAACTCTAATCCGGTGAAAATGAAGAAAATCTAATATAGTCCAGTCAATCCGGTGAAAATGAAGAAAAGGTAATATAGTCCAGTCAATCCGGTGAAAATGAAGAAAATCTAATATAGTCCAGTCAATCCGGTGAAAATGAAGAAAAGGTAATATAGTTAACCTATTCCCGTAAGATCACGTCCCGTTCTTTTCACAATCCAGAAAAGAAATATAGTCCCGTCAATCCAGTGAAAATGAACAAAAACTAAATTAGTCCAGTCAATGAATGACTAAAATAGGGTTGTACTTCAGGTAGATGGATTTTGATCCTCATGAATTGAAGATATTTACCACTGTTGGAGGACAATGAAGGGGCTGGAATTATCAACATCTAGTCCGGCGTCCTCAAGAGTAGCATAATATGCTATCCAACCCTTCCACCACCATCACTTTCCATGGTGGGCACGGAAATTAAAGTCTGTAAGAGTATAGGATACTAATTCGTCTGAGAGCCACAATTGGTAGATTCCCCTAATTTAGAATATACTGTTGGATCGGATAATGTCAAAAGCTAATCTCCAAACTCTCTACGGAGATCAGTCACTCTGCGTACCTCCCACGAAGACAACACCTGTCAACACATGATACACATCAATTGGTACCTCACACCTACTTAGCTCCAAAACAGCAAACATTGACATGGCACCACTCTGTTGACATCACACAGAGATTCCGAAGACACCTCTATTGTCTGATTGTCAGTCAAGTCGTGCCGAACACATCAAGTGTGGATCAAGAATGATGGACTTTATACAATTGGTTTGTATTTATTTCTGTTTATTAACTTTTAAATAAATTAAATTAAAACAAAACTCTTACCAAAAACACTATTTATTTTAATTTATGAAGAAACTAGTTTCGAATCATTCTATTCATCATCAGTCTAGTCGAGTCTAAGGATGGAAGTTAACCTAACCTAACCTGTCAACTAGTTTCTTCATAAATTTTATCCAGTTTCTTCACTTACCAAAAAAACTATTTATTTTAATTTACATCAATAAATCAAAATAAATAGTGTTTTTGGTAAGTGTTTTGTTTTAATTTAATTTATTAATTAATATTTTTTAACACTTATAGTAATTAACATGTTATTTAAAGATTTATTTCTGTTTCTCTATGGCGGACCACATTGTTATTGACTAAGAAGGACCAGACGTGCCATTATGGACTGGACAGTAATTCATTTCAGGTCTTGGTAACGACCTGGATACACCAATCATGGACCCCAGTGGTGCACCCAGGATTCAAAACTTTCGGCCTTGTAGGAATTTACCTAATCAGTTCGGTACCGAAAATTAGCCATCAATAAAGGTAATCCATTCAAAACTTTTGGCCTTGTAAAAATTGACTCTATCAGTTCGGTGCCGAAGGTTAGCCATCAATAAAGGTCATCCATTCAAAACTTTTGGTCTTGTAAGAATTGACTCTATCAGTTCGGTGCCGAAGGATAGCCATCAATAAAGGTAATCCATTCAAAACTTTCGGCCTTGTAAGAATTCACTCTATCAGTTCGGTGCCGAAGGATAGCCATCAATAAAGGTAATCCATTCAAAACTTTTGGTCTTGCAAGAATTGACTCAATCAGTTCGGTCCCGAAGAATAGCCATCAAAAAGGTAATCCATTCAAAACTTTTGGCCTTGTAAAAATTGGTTCTCTCAGTTCGGTGCCGAAGGATAGCCATCAATAAAGGTAATCCATTCAAAACTTTTGGCCTTATAAGAATTGACCCAATCAGTTCGGTTCACTACAGTTGAAGGTGTCACTGGACATTGTCTCTGGCCACATTCTTTTATTACAATCTCAATTGCAATTTCGTTCGCCTTTGTGATATAACAGCAGTTGTTTTCAACAATCGACAAATTGCCTAAATCTTTTTGTATGAAATTAAATTTCAATGGAACGAATCGATAGGAATGTCAGATTTCTTCATAAGCCTGGAGTGTTCTGGTGACGTGACGGTCAGCTCTGTCGAATATATAACCAACCAGCAAGTCAGTCAAGATACATGGACCTGCCGAGGCACCACCTCATACGTCTGGTGAATTCTGGAGACGGCCAGCTCAGGGGTTAAGTGGCAAACACATTGGCCAAAGAAAGACTATACCTGTTGAGGAACAAGTTTAAGAGCCGGGGAGAAGTTATGTTGGTGGTGAGCTCAGTTGAGTGGCAATCTCATTTGTCTGTTACGACACATGAACATGAAGCACCTTGCACCAAACAGTCAGAAGTAACTGTATCCTTGTGGATGCAACATCTTTAAGAGCCGGGGAGAAGTTATGTTGGTGGTGAGCTCAGTTGAGTGGCAATCTCATTTGTCTGTTACGACACATGAACATGAAGCACCTTGCACCAAACTGTCAGAAGTAACTGTATCCTTGTGGATACAACAAAATATAAATCTCAAAACAAAAACTTGAAAAAATTCCGTTGTGAGATTGCCCGAGGCTGTGATGCAATCCAAACTCTTAGAGAGGTCCGTTCAAGTTTAGAATTTCAAATATAACCTCATAAAGAAATGGGCGAACCGAAGACTTTGGAGAACAAAAAAGTACGTGCGTTCAAGCACGAATTTTTGGATTCTCAAATGTCCACTAAATTGTAGAGTTTTGATAAATTTTTGAGAAAGGAGGAATTTTTTTTGCCATGGTCGATTCCTAAGGTTGAAAATAATAAACCCAAATGTGCAAAAAAAGGTTTCCATAACAAAATTTCTTGCTCTATATTAGCTCTCCCATGAGGTGTGGAGTAAAATGAAAATACAATGATAATATTGCATTACTTGAAGAAACATAAAATACAAGTTTGTTGGGTAGGACGTGTTGGGGGTAGTATTGGGTTAGGTTCCAAAAAAATTAAAATGCGTGTTGGAGGCTGCGCAAGGTTAGGTCTGTGACTCAGCCTAACCTTGCGCAGACTTCAACAGGCATTTTACTTTTTTTGGAACCTAACCCAATACTACTCTTAACACGTTCTACACAGATTAACATCCCGTTACTACTCACCATGTTCTACATAGGTTAACAAACGTGTAGGTAATATGTAATCTATGTGTATGCTCTGATCGCGTTTAAATGGTTGTAACTCGGTGATTATTAATGTAAAGGCCCATTTACACTGCCCAAGCATTCGTCGCAAACAGAGGTGACGAACGAGCATTCGTTCGAGGCTCAGGCAGTGTAAACAGTCGCCGCGAACCGATCATGTTCGAACGCGAATGCTCGTTCGTGCTCGAGCCGGATCCCAATTAACTGATCGTCAGAAATGCTCGAGCAGTGTGAACAGAATGATAGTTTGTGTTCGTGCTCGTCGAAAACTGGCGAGCAACGATCACGAATGCTCGATGCTCGTGTATGTTCAGGCAGTGCAAATGGGCCTTTAGACCCTATCAGATTTATTATGATTTTTTCTCTCATCTTCTCGAAACGAATTTTGGACACACAGCTAGTAAAATATACATTGAATAGAATTAAATTTTAATAGTTGCACGAACCTTGGTTAAGTTCTGCTCCTTCATTTTAAGACACCCTGTATGTGTCCTATATTATAACTTGACGGTTTGCACAACCACCATTGTTTTCGTTACACATATATGTTTTTAGTGTAGCGAACTTTGCTCTACTGGTGATAGCATTGTGAACAATGAAAGTTGTGTCTCTCATCTCGAATGAGAACTGGGGAGATTATAATTTGCATGCATTCATTGCAGAGTGACCATTAGGCCAGGCCAGGTCGGGTCGTGAGGCACACTATATGTCACTCACAACAGGAGAGGGGCGTTCATGGGAACAAGGACAAGTTGGAAATTTACATAAGGGCTTCATTTTGCAATGATTTCGCCACTAAAATTACAAGAACAAGACTGGTAGCCCAATATAATAAAGATCGTAAACAGGCCCGAGCTTTTATTAAATGCCGTAAATGGGTTTTTCGGTTATTTTTTGGTATGGATGTGCGTGATGTAACTCTAAATTTGAGACCTCTAACATGGGCGTAGGAAGGGGGGGCAAGGGGGGGCAGCTGCCCCCCCTTAGAAATTCTCGAGAGTATGCAGCACGGAAGTGGCAACTTAAATTTACACTAGATAAAATGATTTTTGGAAGCAAAAAAGTCATCAAGTACCTAAATACGATAAATGCCGCATTTTGTCCCTAATCCAACAGCCCTACTGTGAACAATCAAACGTAACTATGGCAAACTTGTCGCATCGTTGAATCGCATTTGGTAAATTTGGTGGGAAAATTCAAAAAAATTAACAAACGTTACAAACGTACAGGTTCCATCTGTTTTTTTCGGCTTTCCGTATATTTTTCCATTGTAAAATTCCTCCTGCTAGTTGAATTTCGCCGGTTTGGCACTTTCCTTTATCGATATTTATCACAGGCCCTGGGGTCGCCCCTCCCCAATAACTGAATCATCAGTTACCCCTGGGGGTTTATTATTAAATAAGTACCGATTTACTTTATCGACCCCCCCTCCCGACATGAAAATCTCAGCTGCCCCCCCTAGGCCAGATGCTGAATACGCCCTTAACCTCTAAAGATCGTGCTGGAAATTTTGGCGGCCTTTTAAGCGCAAATTTTGTCACAAAATGCTTCGGTGTTAATAGCTCAAGAACAGTTTCCCTGATATACATAAAAAAAAAATCCTGTAGGATTACTTAATAGGAGCTCAACTCCAGGTGTAAAATGAAGCAACTGATCAGTATTTCATGACTGCGACTTTAATTTTGATGTTTATAAGGTTTTGTATCTTTTTTAGAAAATACAAGATACAAGTTCATTTTTGTAAAAGGTATCATTTTACGGCAAAACGGCGGCGCCACCTGTAACAGCGTTCCTCTACTTCCTACAGAAAAAAAATTGTTGCAATTGGAGTTACAGGAAATTTTAATAGTTCGTCTTTTTTTAGAAGCAATTTTTTTTTTTACATTAAGGGAACCATTCTTGAGTTATTTATTTACGCCAAAGCAGGTTTTTAAAAAGCGCTGCCAAAATTGCCCTCGGCCCCAATCTTCAGAAGTCGCAAAGTTAGTGTTACATTCACAGCTAAAATGCTATGTATTTAATGCAAGCTCAAATGCTATGTAGGTATATTAATATTAGGCTATTGTAGTTTAAACTTTTTGTGTAATGTGTTCCAGATACCTGGTATCTCCAACCGTGGGGGACATACCTCCACCAGGGGTGAGATTGAAATTAAAAAGAAAATTCGTATAAAATCTTATTCTTATTTCGTTTGTCGCCATTATGATTGCTTTGACCGATTTTAGTGATATTTGGTAAGTCCTAAATTGGCTTGCAATAAATTACGTCTTCGGAAGTTAAAATTCCGTTTGAAATGTCAACTCATAGTATTCGTTAAAACCGTAAATACACGTTGATGAAATCGAATCGAACAGTCGTCGTGTGAACGTAGTATCTCTTTCTCTCTTTGAAAAGGTAGAGCAAACAAGGCTTTCACATAATTTATTAGGTTCCAAGTTCCAATTGCTTGCTCATGCTCAGCGGAGCATAGCTGCTTGACTGGTGACGATGCTCACTGCTCACTAATGGAGAAACCACGCAGTAATTATCAGCACTGTGAGAGTTTACCAATAGTAGCTCAACTGTGAATCCGGGCGAGATGAGAAATGTTGGCGAGAGATTTTTATGTTCAACAGGACGCTCCGAACAGGCGGGTCTCTTGAGGACATTCCATGAGCAACGAGGGTGGATCCGGCAAGATGAGAAGTGTTGGGGAGACCATCGGTTACCAAAGCAGAGACACTTTAATGTTCAACAGAACACTCCGAACAGGCGGGTCTCTTGAGGATTTTCCATGAGCACCGAGGGTGGATCCGGCAAGATGAGAAGTGTTGGGGAGAGCATCGGTTACCAAAGGAGAGAGAATTTAATGTTCAACGGGACGCTCCGAACAGGCGGGTCTCTTGAGGACATTCCATGAGCAACGAGGGTGGATCCGGCAAGATGAGAAGTGTTGGGGAGAGCATTGGTTACCAAAGCAGAGAGATTTTAATGTTCAACAGGACGCTCCGAACAGGCGGGTCTCTTGAGGATTTTGCATGAGCAACGAGGGTGGATCCGGCAAGATGAGAAGTGTTGGGGAAGGCGTCGGTAACCAAAACAGAGTTATTTTAAGGTTCAACAGGACGCTCCGAACAGGTTGGTCTTATGGGGACATCATTTGAGATGAGAAGTATTGAGGAGATTGAACAGGCTCATTTTTCTGAATACACTCAAATTGGAGTCAAGTTCTGGGAATATGTTTACACCCTCATTGGTTCTTCAAAATATAATGAAACCTGTTTCCTATTGATAATGAGGGATGCCTCAATATAATGATCTTTCTAATTCCAACTGCGAGAAGAGTGTCTGACCTAGGTTCACCCGGTTCACTTAACAAGTCCTATTCTTTCTTTCATTGTTTTGTTTTAACACAGCCCCACCCTTTGATTTGACACAACCCAAGGACTTCTTATGAGGGTTGATGTTGTAGCGGTGTTCCCCTCAAAATCAACTGTTCCATTTACTTAACTGTTTCCTACAAATGTGATGTCACATAAAGTGACGGATAAAGCCCAGTTGGTATACTGACTGACTGACTGATAATCAACGTAGCTCCACGATGGCTAAACTTAGCTAGAGACTTGAAGTTTGGCACACAGAACCCTTTAGTATGTAGGTGCGTAATAAGAAGGAAAAAAACGAAAGTTCAAGTGGGAGCAAGTTATCGCCATAAATGACGCTTTTTAGCGGGTCTTTTTGCAAATTTTTGGACAAACTAAAGAAGATAACGAAAAATGACCGATAATGGACCCCCCCCCAAAATAGTACATAAGGACCCCATGAAAAATATGAAATTTGAATTTTTTTCTGTTTCTCCCCGTTTTTTGGACGGTTTTCATTACCAAAAAATCGGAATTGAGAAGTACCACTTCCGAATGAGCGAGAAAGATGAAATTCGATACAAAGACCGCAGTTCAAAAAGTCATATCCCTGCATAAAATATTGAATTTTCTAAATAGAAGCGGTGCTCACTCTGCGGGTCGGTTCCACCAAAAATCCAATTTCGTAACCGCAGCCTGATGACGGTCAACATTGCCCATTCGGCAGCAACAATACGGCTATTAGTGAAAGATCTTAGGTACATCTTCAATAGCATTGGATAATGCCATCGCAGACACTGGAGGGGATTTAAATTTAAACGTTTCATTTCTATTAGGGGTCTGTCAAAAGTGACTCCTCTTATGGGTCTAAGTCAAATATTGGGGGCTTTAATGGTAAGTTTGTCCAACATATAGGAACTGTTAAGGGCTCCTCAAGATGTTTTGAAGCTTAACCTGTTCCCCCAATCTCTTATTCTCAAGGTCTCGGGGATAGAATCCATTTTCTTTCCAAAATAGTTTCTAATATAGCGTGCCTGCACTCCCTCAATGGAGGTGGAGATAGATTGATACTAGTCATTCTGAGAACGGTAAACTTCGGGTTGCAGCTCTATGAGTGAAATATCCTACTAAATTTCATTAAAATAGGACAAAGCATTCGAGTTATCGTGATACAAAGAGACGTTTAAAGAAAGGCGTATTATTAAAACTAGACCTCACTTCTTTCGTCAATGAGGTTACCGAAAAGGTATTGATGGGAGCTATTGCTGAGATGGTATGCTGAAGTTAAACATCGACCAGCGAGATTTTACAAAGTGGGTGACCACGTAGGATCGCGCCATCATGATGCTCGCTATTCCTGGCCCAACCCAGTCTGGGTGAGGTGACAATGTGGGTAGCTGGTTTGTAAGTTTCCAGCGAATGGAAGGTAAATCCCCCGTCTCGAATGACCAATAAGTGTTAAAGAGATATTAGGCCAAAAAAAAAAAATCAGTTAACTTACCAGACGGATCTGTCTGTGAGTCCTCACCACTTTGCAAGATAGATTTTGAATGAACAAATCCATCTCTATGTAAAAATAAATCCTTTGGGTCGGTCACTAATTTACACTTGTTAGTTATATTTAAATTATCACTCACTTCACTACAAAAACATTTGGCGTATTGATAAAAAAGTGCCCATGCATGTTCTTCACTAATTGGTGCATTAAATGATCGTAATATATTTTTTAAAGAAACACACAAATCACTATCTAAAATACACTTTTTTCCGCGTTCGTTTTGTCTAACTTTAACATCAGATGCCATAATATTTCACGGACCTAACGTATCGGAATAACAACCAGATCAAACTAAACTGAATTAAACAGCAAAAACTTGAATTTTGAATTTCAATTTTAAGATAAAAACATTGGATTTTTTATTTATCTCTCTCACTCTTTTCTCCCAACTGCCATGTGTTTTCTGTTGATAACAAACGCATGCGCAATGTGTTTTATTGTATAGGGATGTTACCAATATTATAACGATAGTCGATATATCGAATACTTCTGTTTTGATATCGGAAATCGAGATATAAAAATTGAATATCGATAATCTTAATTTCTACAGGGTGTAAAAGAAATAAGTGAGTTCGTTGAAACACAATATATATTATGTTCTATGGATCATAAAAAAATAATAAAATATATAAAAAATAATAATAATTTATATTTTTCTTATACTTTTTAAATACCTGTTTGTAATTATGTATGTATGATGTAAATATAAAAAAAAAAATGCTATACGCTAAATAAATAAATATGGATCATAAGAGAGGGGACCTTTGTATCTGAGGGGTTAGTATCATTGACACTTTTTCCTGAGGTGAAGGTTCGAATTCTGCCCGGAGCGAAAATTTTCAGATCGATTTTTCTCATTTCCAAAATGTTATGAAAGGGAGTATTCTGAAGTAATGTGTCTTCTCATGTCCAATATAGACCATCTACATTCTCTTACGTGTCAAGATTCATACACTGATGCTGGCAGAACCTGCTCTCTAGTCACGTACCAACTCATCCAAACATCGATCTAATCAATACACCCTTACCAAAAAGATGTATCAGGTCCTCTATTAAATTTTTTATAACCTAATTTGGAGATGTAATTTACCTCTCCTACTATTGATCCTGACCACTACAAGATCTGCATCAAATCGTATACATACCCGCACAATAGAAGATGCCATAGCAAGGTTTTATTCTAGCCAGCGTCTATGGCACGTTGAATACAACAGTTCCCGATAGATCACTGAAGTTAAACAACGTCCAGAGAGGTTGTACCATGTGGGTGTCCACATGGGTTTGCGCCCTCGTGATGCTGGCTATTTTTCCGGCCTAACCCAAGCTGGGTGAGGTTGTTGTTGTTGTTAACGTTCTCAACGACTCTCACTGTGTCTCCAGGCCAAGAAAGGCGGCCTCTCCAACAGGATCTGCCCATAATGCTGACGGCTCTAGATTAGTTGGGTTTGATGGATAGTTGCTGGCTGCTTATGATTTACATCATGCGCAGCCGGCATACATAGACGACAACGATCAGATACTTCAGGGTTTAGCAAGGATTTATATACCAACTCTTTGAGGAAGTATCTGGAGCAGCACGGCTGGGTCCAATTGAGAAAAAACACAGTGAGTTGTCATCGGAACGGTGTTGATGGTCTTTGGCTGTGCCCGAGGGCACGGGTAGCCCCGGTACGAAGAACCAACCATCTTGGGGGCCGGCTGGGTGAGGTCAATGTGGGTAGCTGGTTTGCATGTTTCCAGCGAATGGAGAGTGAAAGTCCCCTCTTGAATGATCAATAGATGTTAAAGAGACGTTAAGCAAAATTATATATATAAAAAGGCTTGATCTAAATCGAGTCCTTGGCCGATAACCTCCACATGTTGTCAGTGAAGGAAAGGATCTACCTAGAAGCTCGAGTTCCCACCTAGCACAACTCCGCTCTGGATGGTACAGGATGCTAAATGGCTACCTCAATAGATTGGACCCAACATATGTAATTTATGGAACGGAGAGCCTCATGACATTCATCATCTATTTAGCTGCCCAAAAAACCCTACAACCTTATCAGTCATTGACCTCTGGATGAAACCCACGAAAGCTGCAACATTCCTTGGACTGGACACAGATTGATCAGATCTTGCCTGCCGCTACTGCAGCAGTATCGATTTTTTTTTTTTCGTTAAGCAACCATTTTGAGACGGCATTTTAAATTTAAATTAAATTTGTACCACCAATTATTGAAAACGATGTCTTGATAAGATCAAAATATGACAACTTTCCTAACTCATAAGTAGCAGAATTATTGCATAGTATGTACACAATAGCTGACCATATGGGTCGGAGAAAGTCTTTCTCTGCCAGCTTTTGTGGGTGAATATTTTTTGTGTTCCGCTAAAATGTCACACCTGCCCTCGAAGAAAAGAACACCACCTAAATCACTTGTTTTGCGGTAATTTTATTTGGTAGGACATTCAATTTTTTCCTGCGAGGTAAAAAAATAAAAATCCGTCAGTTCCACATTTTATCGTTCATAAGATATTTAATGGTTTCCAAATTATAGACTCTGTTTAATTATTTTATTATAGATAGCTTACAAAATAATAATATCCAAAATAAATAACGAAAAAACTTTAAATACGCTAAATTAGAAAATATATCTATTAAAGAAAATAAAAAAGGCTTTCTGATCTGAAGTTTTAAAGGGTGTAACATAATTCGATGTCAATCCGTTATCCATACATTCTTGAGTCACGAGCGCTTTCATATACGAAGCTTTTCTATTTTGAAATTTATTTTTACTTTCTCTTCCATAGAAGATAAAGTATTGTATTCGTGCAGAAATTTTAGACATAATTTGGCTCAAAAAATTGTTTGACGGGAAGCCAAAGGCCAAAATAAAGATCAAATATATTCGGCCATATTGCTTTTGGGCCATATTTTCAAAATTTTGGGTCATTTTTGAATTTTGNTACAGGGTGTAACATAATTCGATGTCAATTCGTTAACCACATATTCTTGAGAAAACAAGATGATTTCACTCACCATCACCAAAAATACTTCCTCTCTTAAAAATCGTTTATTCTCAACAACTTTGATTTCATGTTTCTTAAAAGCAAAGTTACATATTTTCTTTTTTTTTTCAAAACAATAAAGTATTGAACGAAAAAACTTCCAAATCCCAGACTCTGTATCTTGGAGGGGAAGTATATATTAGAGTGATATCATCTTTCTTTGTCTCACGAATATGTGGTTAACAGAATGACATGGAATTATGTTACAACTTGTATGTGCCAAAAATCACTACGTTAATTATGAGTCAGTGATTTTATCTTACGTTGATTATGAGCCAGTGATTTTATCCTACGTTGATTATGAGTCAGTGATTTTATCCTACGTTCATTATGAGTCAGTGAGTAACCAAATCAACTGGGTTTTGTGCATTATAAGTACCTATAGATAAAATGGTGTTTTTTAGATAAATTAAAAAAAAAAAAAAAAAATCATATTTTTTTCATACATATTACACAATATATTGCTACGTAATAAAATGTACTCTTATTTGTGATAAAGAAAAACACCTACATACTCTTCAAGAAAAATATCTACATAAATACCTAAATCTATTGATTTAACTTCATCAAGGTAAACTCCATAAAATCAACAAGTCCCAAGTGCACCATCATTATCTTGTTTTATTGAATTTAAGATTCATAAAGGTAGGGTACCTCGTACAGCTATCCTGGCAATCGCCTACCAATGCAATACCACACACACGATACTCGTTGTACTTACCCCGTTTATTAGTATTTCTATGTTACCTGGATACTCGTATCATTGAAGTACGATAATAAAAAGAAAAGATATTACATGACTATTAAAGTTATAGCAAGATTATTTCATTTAGTGATAATATAAAAATAAGGTCCAACACACGAGCAACCATCTGACAGGGGCATGGACTGGAAAATTATGAATGACGAAACTGGGATTTTCAATCATCGAATTTAGCATTAGTGGAAATTAAACACTGTCCGGCCAAGGACTATCAACTCTTTCAGTAAAACACATAATTTTTTTTTTCTTTATGGGGCAACAGTGTTGATTTCAAAACGAGCATCCTACAAAAGAAGGTGGTTGAACTTATTACCAAAAGGTAGGATCAATGCAGACAATATGAATTACCTCCGAAAACACATTTTTCCAAACAAAACTAGACAAAAAACAAAGGGAGAGGTTCTAAACTCCCGAAAGACACAAATTTCTAAACATTTTACATTTCTAATAACATTTTCATCTAAATTAATCCAAACTTCTCTGTCATCATATACACTATACAGTTCGCTCTCCATTTTCATTGTAAATATATTTGCCATTTTTGTCTAAAATTTGAAACCGAAGTCTTCCAAATTTGTCGAATTTTGGGTTTGTTGGATTTCTATTCATCCAACACTAGAAACAGACAGACATTTTTCTTCTTTGAAAACAGAATTCGGGGACTAATAGGTACCCGAAAAAATAAAAACAAATTATTGATAGAAAATTAACAACGATTTTTTTTAAATGGACCTTTTTCATTCAATACTCAAGTGGCCCCTATGGAATATTTTTGGGTAAAATACCTTCAGGCTTCAGGTAAAATTTCCAGCAGCAAGGTTAATACCTACGTATAGTTAAGAAGTCTGAGACACTCCATAGCTCCAAAATCGGTAAACCAAAGAAAAATACTATTTTAATCCAAATAAAAACCAAACTATCCCATCACGCCTTCTTTAAAAAAATAAAATGCATAATCCCCTGCATACCATTCGTTGGGTTTTCTTTTCTGTTGATTTGTTCGGATACCTAATTTGGATCTACGTATTTATTTTAATATCTCACTTATGAAGATATTTATCTAAACCTACATGAAGTTGGTTACGATCACCAGATAAGATCTTTGCAAATGTTAAGTTCAAGTTCGATGAAAAAGATAATCATAAACCAATCACAATGGTTTTATCAATCCATCTAATCTAAAGGACATGTTTTATCATAAAAATATGATATTAGTCCAGAGTTGCCAAAAATTGAAGGAGGCGATGATGGTACTTGAATTTGAAATTTCCCCTAAACAGGGGTAGATCGAGGGAAAAATTTTAGGAGGGGGGGAGAAACTAAGGAAATAAAATGCATCTATTGGTAATAATGTGTCAAAAAATGTCATAATATTCAAACAGCAAGGTAAATTCTATGAGCAAAAAGAGATTTTTAACTAAACTCGGACGTGATATATGTTGTAATGCAGCGAAAAAAGTTTTGAAAATTATATATTCATACGATTTGCCTATTGCAAGAATTTGGGGGGGGGGAAACTCCTCCAATACCCCCGTAAATAAATTCTAAAGGAATTGATCAATTTTATTTGAGAAATTTTATAGCAACGCAGAGAGAAGGAAAGGGTGGAACTGCTGGATGCGAATGGTCGCATCCGGAAACCAACGAATATGATGATTTCTCCGCATAATACAATGGAAATGTTAACCAATTCTCGTAATGGTCTCAAATGTCTCTACTTCATACAGATCTTGTTTTAAGTTAAAAAATGCTGTTGGCGCCCTTAACTTTTTCAAATAAATTAAAACAAAACACTATTTATAATTATTTACGAAGAAACTAGTTTCGAATCATTCGATTCATCATCAGTCTTTCGACTCGACTAGACTGATGATGAATCGAATGATTCGAAAGTAGTTTCTTCAATTTATTTATAAGTAAATATTTTGTTTTAATTTACTTAAAAGTAAATATTTTTTAACACTACTTATAATGTTATTCAAAGATTTAAATTTTGATGATATCCAAATTTTGTTATGATGTAGATCCCAACACCTTAACTGTCACAGATCTGTCTTATTTAGATTAAAAAAAATATTCATTGCAATTCATACTGATGATGACGTGATAAACAAATGTCAAATTTTATTTGCAAGTTTTCTTTGCAAATTTCAATTACATTTCTGAAAGACCTTGCAATAATTGCATCATTCTACTCCTCCATATTGAAAACAAGTAGAAACTTGTTTGAATTTATTCATTTTGTTGAATCCTACATTATTTTAAAGAGTAATGAGATTGCCGAACTGAACATAATCGTGAATCCTACACCATTTGGGTAGGATTAAACTTCCGTTAAATAACAAATTATTGTGAAATTATTTTAATCAATCAAAAAATAAATTATATCAAAATTATTAACCCTCTACGACTGAAGATACTCAATACTACAAAGGAATTAAAACACTAAATTTGAAAGAAAGAAAAAATTTAGGGCAATTGGTCTCCTTCTTTAACTTCACCTTTCCCCAATTCTGTTTTGGGTCGGCGTTGCTTTCCCTGATTCTACTTGTATCATACCACATAACCTTCTGTTCTGTCCCTATTCTCTTTAGTTGTATACCCTTTCCTGCCATGATAACCCTCGCTTGCTCTCCATAGTGCGTAGTACACAGAACATACATAACGAGGAAAGAATGTATGAGTTGAAATCGCTAGACACTTTTGAAATGAATTAGGGTCACAGCTTTCGCGCTGAGGCTGAATCCTACAGAACTTTAGAGGAAAACATCAACCTAGCGTTAATAATAATTATTTGGCTAGCTAAACCAAACGTTCTTCTTGATTGCAAGATCAAAATAAATGAGCGACGCACGGAGAAGAGTACAAAGATATTTTCACGAACTCAGCACTGAAATTTGTTATTAAAAATGTAAACAAAGATGGAAGCTTAATGATGGTAAATTTCAAAAATCGATTTTTAAGTGGCAATGAAACATTAAAAAAAAATGAAAACACTATAAAACACCATAATTAGATACCAAACCATCAATTGCATACGAAAAAATAATGTTTAAGTAATAAACGAAAAAAATTAAAATTATAAAACTGGGTCTATTGAGGAAAAAAAATCATGTCGGCCATTCCAAAGAGGTGTTAAGACCCTAATTTCACAGAAAGTGCCTAACGATTTTTGCACACAGCTGATACCTTACATTCCTTCCTGTTAATATGTATTCACAGCTAGTAATTGTCAGCGCGTTACTTTCCTTAATTATATGCCACAACCTTATATTCTGTGCCTACTCTCTTTAGCTATACCTTTTTCTGGCACGGTAACCATCTCTTGCTTCTCACAGTAGCCATAAAAACTGCGTAGAAACTCACTATTTGTTGATGACCTTTCATCATTGGTTTGAAGCAGAGTTTTTATAAAAAGTTGTATGCCCTTTCTAACACCAAACCTTCTGTATTTACACGGGCTTAGCACCGTCACCTAATGAAGCTGACTTGCTCCCCTCAGTGCCTACATTTTGATAGTTCTACAGTTGTGTGTTAAGAGTCTTCTACTTTGAATTAAATTTATTCGAAATCCTGACCATATCGATTATCTGTATTAAATTCCCATTTGTCCGCCCATTATTTTCTTTTAATTATTTTCACTTCATGAATACATCCGCTTGAAATTCGTCATCAATACATCTCAATATGTCCTTCACAATATGATTCATAATATTCAAAGTGCAATTTGAAGATATAGTATTTCCTTTTTTAAAATTAAATGCAAAGTACTCGTAGGTACCCAGCCAGGTTTGTTAAGTGTTTAGATTATTATTTGACATTAACATTAAGGCTGATGTGACGTGCGTGGGATAGCGAGACGAGAGTATGTTGTATGTACTATATCTGTCTATCTTTGGCTAACTCTGATTCACTCATTCAATGATCTGACACCCAAATAATTTTGTAAATTGTTTTATTATTTGTATATTGAAGCCTACGTCGTACAAAAAGATTCACATAGACCAAATATTTTTTTTTAAAAAAAACTGCACATGGGTGTATTTTTTCTGATTATCTAGTATGGTAGGTAACCCTTGGATATGAGTGATAGTAACAGCTCCGACGAACAACTAAACCTCAAACACGAATAAAATTAAATTCAGTCAACAATTGCTAAAATGTCCTTTCAGGTTAAGCGGCTTCTACGTACACCTTCAAGAGGCGCGACGGGGTTGTGTGTTAACTAAAATAATGGAGAGATTTCAATTTATATGATTTTTTTTGTGTCCGAAAAAATGAATTCTCCTCCTTTTTCCCCAAAATACATTTGTACCCAACATTAATTATTTCCGGAATTTGCATTCACAACTTGTTTCGGTGTTTCCTGTGCTGATTTGTTTGACAACTAGTTCCTTGTATGCTGATAATGTTGTGTCATCTGCCACTCGTTCTCTATGCTGATTTGATTTGCAACTAGTTCTTGGTCTGCTAATAATGTTGAGTCACATTCGCCAAATGGTTCCTATGTTGGATGTTGTAGGTTTATTTATAATTGGCCACAGGTTGACTGGTAAAACTTGTTCCCCATCTTGTCGCAATGTCGCATGTGTCATTTGCCACTTGTTTCCTAATATGTTATTGTATCATTTACCATATTTTTCCCTTGCTCTTCAAAATTGATTTATTTCTTATTTTTCAAGACAATGTTTATTTTGTATGTTCTTATTGTAATCATAATTTATACTACTCCCATTCAATGAACGAATCAAACATTGTAAGTAGACTGACCAGACCAGGGCAGAATGTGTAGGTTTACATCGAGTCAATAAATTATAAGTTGACTAGGTGTGTAGTCAACACAGAGGAAGTGGACCTACACAGAGAGATGATCAGAAACAAATTTCACGATCAATAAATCAGATTTTGATCGTGAATAATATATATAGGTAGTCATAAAATTGCAATAATAGAATTGTAATAGATTGACCGTGGTCATATCATGGTCAGGCGTCGAGATAGAAGAAAGGAGACAGTATATAAACAACATGAAATACAATAACAATATGTCATAATATTAGCTGTGTTATGGACAGAAAAAAACTACACAGAGGAAATAAAGGAAAAATGGATAAGGAAGAAGTAAACGATACAAACATGATACTCATGGACAGAAGAAAGAAAAGAACTACGTAGAGGAAATAAGGGATAAAGGATAAGGAAAAAGTAAATGACATTAACATGATACTTATGGACAGAATAAAGAAAAGAACTGCATAGAGGAAATAAGGAAAAATGTATAAGGAAGAAATAAATGATATAAAAATAATACTTATGGACAGAAGAAAAGAACTACGTAGAGAAAAAAAGGGATCATGGATAAGGAAAAATAAATGACATTAACATGATACTTATGGGCGGAATAAAGAAAAGAACTGCATAGAGGAAATAAGGAAAATGGATAAGGAAGAAGTAGATGATATAAAAATAATATGTATGGACAGAAGAAAAGAACTACGTAGAGGAAATGAGGGATCATTGATAAGGAAAAAGCAAATGATATTAACATGATACTCAAGGACAGAAGAAAGAAAAGAACTGCGTATAGGAAATAAGGGATAAAGATTAAGGAAAAAGTAAATGACATTAACATGATACTTATGGACAGAATAAAGAAAAGAACTACATAGAGGAAATAAGGAAAAATGTGTAAGGAAGAAATAAATGATATAAAAATAATACTTATGGACAGAAGAAAAGAACTACGTAGAGGAAATAAGGGATCATGGATAAGGAAAAAGTAAATGACATTAACATGATACTTATGGGCAGAATAAAGAAAAGAACTGCATAGAGGAAATAAGGAAAAATGGATAAGGAAGAAGTAAATGATATTAACATAATACTTATGGATAGAATAAAGGAGAGAACTACATAGAGGAAATAAGGAAAAATGGATTCGGGGAAGAAGTAAATGATATTAACATAATACTTATGGACAGAATAAAGGAAAGAACTACATAGAGGAAATAAGGAAAAATGGATAAGGAAGAAATAAATGATATAAAAATAATACTTATGGGCAGAATAAAGGAAAGAACTATATAGAGGAAATAAGGAAAAATGGATAAGGAAGAAGTAAATGATATTAACATGATTATTTATTATTTAATGATTTTAACGTGCTCGAGAAAACAACAACAAAATTTGATTGGTATCAAAAGAAACACTTGCATATGTTTCCAACAACTATAATACAACTAACATATCATCACGAAGTCCAATTAATCATTTTGAAGAAATTAATCACCAAAACAAAAGTTATGTTCAGTCACGGAACGGGTGGAAGGTTATAAAGATCGCAGCGTGAAGAATCAAAAGTGCATAAAAACAACAGAAAATAGCACGAATATTATTGGCGCAAATATCATCAAGAAGAAAGTTAGTAGGATGGTCTCGGGGATTTTTTTTTTACATAAAATTGTAGCGGTCGGTATTATTGTCTGAGGAATTTTTTTCACACCGTCCCGCCCGTCGTAATTTCCCATTCACCTAAATAAAGATTAGGTACTAGATCTCCCTCGTTCCATCAAAAAGAAAAGAATTGTAATAACGTTAAAAACTTTTGTATCTCTTTCTCTAACTAAGAGTATACGTATCAATACTTGTAATTTATGGACTGAAGACTTCACTGAGTTAGAAAAGCCACCACGAGGGGACCCGGAGCCCAATATAATCATCAGCAAATTCTATGTTCATATATATTATTAAATGTCGATACCAAACTTCATCAAATAAAAACAGACAAACAATTCAATTATAGTCTGTATATACAATTTTATTTTGATACTAGCTGTTTCGCACGTGCTTCGCTAAGGCCTATAGCTTGGCGCCTTAGAGGCATGACCGTTCCCGTGCTAATAGTGTTCTATGATTTCCCTTTCAAAAATAGGAAGCTAATATTATTCTATGATTCTCGTAACAAAAAAAGTTCATAACTCGAAAACGGTTGGACCGTTTTTTGCAAACTATGTTCCAAATTAAGGTTTAAAAGGCCATCCTAAACTTTCTCGCTTTGAGTTGATATGTTGTTGCGACAAAATTTAAGATATCGGAAAAATCGGCGGTAACTCGAAAACGGTTCAACATTTTTTAATTCTGATTAAAGCCTATGGTTTCGGGGGGTCCAATCTCATCAATTTTTCGATATCTCTTACCGTTTTTGCTAAACAATTAGTGATGCATACACACACACACAAATTTATCGTTACATTGAGTTTTATTATTATACATAGATTTGTCTGCTACGAGCACCAATATCGCTAATAAGAAAATGAATAACATTATCTCGTGTACAGTACCTCTTATACAAATAGTGCACCACTAAGAAATATTATTCTAAATTTCTAGCTTTCAACAGTTACTAAAAGTGAAAAAAATGCTTGAAAAAACAAATTTTACAACGAAACATCAGAGTACAAAAAATGAATTAGATTAACACAAAAAACAATAAATTTATGAAGAATTAAACAAACTTTAAATTATAAGAAAATCGTTTTTTTCTTTCAATGGACAAAAAGTTAATAGTTGTATGACGTGTTCACACCACGAAAGTTAAAATCAAACTAAAATAAATTTTTCAAAGCAAGTATGAAAAAAAAGTTGGCAAAATAATAAACTAGGTGCTACAAGAAGGCAGAAAGGAAAGAATAAACAACTATCCTCCTATGCAACTTCTGGGCAGGATATGCAGGCCAGTCGAGTCTTCCCACGTTGACTTCTAATCATGAATGAACTCTCTGGTCTATGTTTTGTGTGGTGAGGTGGTTACTCTACTCGAGTATCTTGTTCAATGAGACTTTACAGAGTTAGCAAAGAACTTATCAATGAAATTTGTGAGTGAGATCAGTCAATAATCACACACAACAAATTAGGAGTTTACTGAAGCAAGGAGATCAATAAAAACTGGGGAAGGAAATAAAATAAATTATAGAGAAGGAAATGAAAAAAAAAAAAAAAAATGCACCACGGAAACTTAGAAAAGGAAATTAAATTTTCGTCATCATATCGGAATATCACATAAAAATTATTAAAAATCAATTCTACAGACCAAAAAAAAAAAGAAAGAAAAATACCTTGAAATGCCCAGACGAGATTATGGAGATGTCGGCGGTAAATTCAATATTTTACAATCTCTGTATCACTACCACTTAAACAAGAAGAACAGTATCATCAATCATCATGAACAACAGCAGCTACAATAACATCATAATTATCATCAAGAATAATAACGATGAACGCAACAAAAACATCACACAAAAAAATATCCATCATCAACCAAAGCAACAACTTCGACAATAATAAGATAATCATCATCAACAATAAAAAAATACGATACTAAGAACAACATCATCACGAAAAGCAAAAACTTCAACAACATCATGATCATAAACGACAAAAACAAAATCAACAAAAAAAACATCAACATAATCCTGTTCAAAAAAACATCAACATAATCCTAGCTTTGGTAATAGCGAATACCTTGTAATGCTATGATGCCCACAAAAAATGTGACATAACACAAAGAAATATACATTTACAAGGATTACCGGTTCCACGCACCAGGGCCACTTGGTACGCATACCATCACACTTATAGTCAAAGACCATCAAAATCTTTTACCCTTCTACCAATTTTCTAAATTGAGAGAATAATTGATTTTAAGATGAACAATGCAACAGCAACAACAACCAATACCATCATCGAAAAACTTCAACAAAATTTGTCAAAGACGAACGCTCTGTGGACGACCATGAATTATGCTCATGATGCACAAGTGGAAAACATTAGAAAAACCATCACAGTCATCAACAAGCGAAGTTAGGCGAGTATTCAAAGCTTTGACTAAAAGCAATTGAAACTTTTTTCGAATCACAAGTTTGTCATCAAATCATATTGCCAAGTCTTTGCATTCAATACGTGCACTTGTTCTTGCATAATGCATCTCTGACAATACTTTCACCTATGCATTTCTTGAAGACATTTCAAGGATTTATGTTTAGCGCGCACAATTTATTTATTGACATTTTTTATAGTTTGAATATAAATTGTAAGACGAAGACGTCGGATACAGAGTAAGTCAATAGCAAAGTTTTTTTTTTTAATTTGGCTTAACGTACCTTTAACAACTATTGGTCATTCAAGACGGGGGTTTCACACTCCATTCGATGGAAACTTGCAAACCAGCTACCCACATTGACCTCACCCAGCCTGGGTTGGGCCGAAAAAATAGCCAGCATCACAGGAGCGCGAACCCACGTGGACACCCACCTGGTAAAACCTCGCTGGACGTTGCTTAGTGATCTAACGGGAACTGGTGTATTCAACGTGCCATAGACGCTTGCTAATAACTAAGTTCGTGGCATGCATTTGTTCATTGCACATCAGGTGCAATGTGCTCGATGGATATTATTTCTCCTCCACTCCAACTGATGTTTAAGAGACTTGAAGGTGATTCCATCCTGACGTAGCCGAGATTCCCGCAATTGCATACAGAATGGTTTACTAGAAATGTTAGAACTGGATTTCAGGCCTAGAAATCACTCCTTATAACAATTAGAAACACTTAGCCCATACAGTTAGAAATGCAATTGCAGTTCTAACATTACTAGTGAACCATTCTGTATGGGCTAAGTGTTTCTAATTGTTATAAGGAGTGATTTCTAGGCCTGAAATCCTGTTCTAACATTTCTAGTGAACCATTCTGTATGGGCTAAGTGTTTCTAATTGTTATAAGGAGTGATTTCTAGGCCTGAAATCCTGTTCTAACAATTCTAGTGAACCATTCTGTATGGGCTAAGTGTTTCTAATTGTTATAAGGAGTGATTTCTAGGCCTGAAATCCTGTTCTAACAATTCTAGTGAACCATTCTGTATGGGCTAAGTGTTTCTAATTGTTATAAGGAGTGATTTCTAGGCCTGAAATCCTGTTCTAACAATTCTAGTGAACCATTCTGTATGGGCTAAGTGTTTCTAATTGTTATAAGGAGTGATTTCTAGGCCTGAAATCCTGTTCTAACAATTCTAGTGAACCATTCTGTATGGGCTAAGTGTTTCTAATTGTTATAAGGAGTGATTTCTAGGCCTGAAATCCTGTTCTAACATTTCTAGTGAACCATTCTGTATGGGCTAAGTGTTTCTAATTGTTATAAGGAGTGATTTCTAGGCCTGAAATCCTGTTCTAACATTTCTAGTGAACTATTCTGTATGGGCTAAGTGTTTCTAATTGTTATAAGGAGTGATTTCTAGGCCTGAAATCCTGTTCTAACATTTCTAGTGAACCATTCTGTATGGGCTAAGTGTTTCTAATTGTTATAAGGAGTGATTTCTAGGCCTGAAATCCTGTTCTAACATTTCTAGTGAACTATTCTGTATGGGCTAAGTGTTTCTAATTGTTATAAGGAGTGATTTCTAGGCCTGAAATCCTGTTCTAACATTTCTAGTGAACCATTCTGTATGGGCTAAGTGTTTCTAATTGTTATAAGGAGTGATTTCTAGGCCTGAAATCCTGTTCTAACATTTCTAGTGAACTATTCTGTATGGGCTAAGTGTTTCTAATTGTTATAAGGAGTGATTTCTAGGCCTGAAATCCTGTTCTAACATTTCTAGTGAACCATTCTGTATGGGCTAAGTGTTTCTAATTGTTATAAGGAGTGATTTCTAGGCCTGAAATCCTGTTCTAACATTTCTAGTGAACTATTCTGTATGGGCTAAGTGTTTCTAATTGTTATAAGGAGTGATTTCTAGGCCTGAAATCCTGTTCTAACATTTCTAGTGAACCATTCTGTATGGGCTAAGTGTTTCTAATTGTTATAAGGAGTGATTTCTAGGCCTGAAATCCTGTTCTAACATTTCTAGTGAACTATTCTGTATGGGCTAAGTGTTTCTAATTGTTATAAGGAGTGATTTCTAGGCCTGAAATCCTGTTCTAACATTTCTAGTGAACCATTCTGTATGGGCTAAGTGTTTCTAATTGTTATAAGGAGTGATTTCTAGGCCTGAAATCCTGTTCTAACATTTCTAGTGAACTATTCTGTATGGGCTAAGTGTTTCTAATTGTTATAAGGAGTGATTTCTAGGCCTGAAATCCTGTTCTAACATTTCTAGTGAACCATTCTGTATGGGCTAAGTGTTTCTAATTGTTATAAGGAGTGATTTCTAGGCCTGAAATCCTGTTCTAACATTTCTAGTGAACTATTCTGTATGGGCTAAGTGTTTCTAATTGTTATAAGGAGTGATTTCTAGGCCTGAAATCCTGTTCTAACATTTCTAGTGAACCATTCTGTATGGGCTAAGTGTTTCTAATTGTTATAAGGAGTGATTTCTAGGCCTGAAATCCTGTTCTAACATTTCTAGTGAACTATTCTGTATGGGCTAAGTGTTTCTAATTGTTATAAGGAGTGATTTCTAGGCCTGAAATCCTGTTCTAACATTTCTAGTGAACCATTCTGTATGGGCTAAGTGTTTCTAATTGTTATAAGGAGTGATTTCTAGGCCTGAAATCCTGTTCTAACATTTCTAGTGAACTATTCTGTATGGGCTAAGTGTTTCTAATTGTTATAAGGAGTGATTTCTAGGCCTGAAATCCTGTTCTAACATTTCTAGTGAACCATTCTGTATGGGCTAAGTGTTTCTAATTGTTATAAGGAGTGATTTCTAGGCCTGAAATCCTGTTCTAANCAATAACTAAAATATATAACTAAAAAACTTAAAACTTTAGAAGAACAACATCTGCATTCGGTGGTAGTCTGATGGAATGATTAAGGAAGAGAAAGTCTAGTACGGTTTTCCGTACCATTTATTTATATTTCATAATGACTGCTTACATCCTATATACCATCTCTAAATTCATATATTCTTGAGACTAAAATAATATGATTTCACTCTATAGTATGGAAGATATTATGTGTAACATAATTCGATGTCAATCTGTTAACCATATATTCTTGAGACTAAAATAAGATATAATCTCGTATAGCAAGCATAAAGTTAAAGGTAAGACAATATTCCAATCATCTGTTTGAAAATACCTTCAGTGTTTCTCATGTTTCTTGTCCTGATCCCTAAATTTTCTATCTGTCTTCTGAAAATCAATACGAATGGTGTTGACTTTTTCAGCAGTTCTGAAATTTTCTTTTCTGTAAAAAGACAGCTTGACGTAAAGCTTTAAGCCCTGTTACCACACTGATAGACTCAGGATTTTTAAAAGATTGAGAAAACATCAACTGTGAAATAAATAAAAAAGATGATTCTACTCTTTATAGCTATGTCCGAAAATGCCCAACGTTATCGAGAACAATGCGACATTTTTTCTTCCAACTTCCAGACTCTGTAGTATGGAGGGGAAACATTTTCGGAAATGGCTTTACGGAGTGAAATCATCTTCCTTTGGTCTCAAGAATATGGTTATTGACATCGTACTATGTTTCACCCTGTATAATGTACTCTCATCCCGTGAAAAAAAAAAGAGCGGCAATGGTTTAATATAAAAATTTAAATCCTATCATTCTTCAATACCGTGTGTCCCAATTAGAAGTCAAAATTTGAAACGCTCCCCATTATGTCTGACTTGAACTGACAGCCCGCCCAAGACTTGTTACACGTCGTGTGAATATAAAACACTCGCGCGAGCACAACCGTGTAAGTAGATTTGACTCTATTTATTCGCGCGAGTATTCCTCAACACCTCGTTCTCACTTAACGTTTCTTCTTGTCGTGGACGATAAAAAACGTAACGGACGGATGAGTCCCACTTGAAAAAGAAGTTCATAATATAATTTATCACAATCAGTCTTCTTACAAAATGTCAAAACTTACCGCAACAATTCTCCACAGTAAAGAATGTCAGGAGAAGCTAGACCAGGGGTTGAAGAAGGTTTCTGATATACAGAAATGCTGGCCCATTAATTTATATTCACTCGATTTTCTTTTTCGATAAAATGGGAATCGGTTGTAATAATTTTCAATGGATTGGATTTTTGTGAAATTTGAATCTTGCGAATTTGTTCTCATAGTTAGGGGAGATGATGACACGGGGGTGGCCACCATTGGCATTTTACACTCTATTAGCCAGTATTTCTTGTCTAACGTTGTTTTTCAAGGCTTCCACAATTCATGGTTTGTTGGAAAAGACTTAAATTTCATGAAACCCCACAAAAAGGAGTCTGGCGTCCGAGAAACAAAGACTGTGGCGTTACTTAAAGTTCAAGGTCTTTGTCAATATTCCACGAACCCTGGATGCCTTGAAAAATAACATTTGACAAGAAATAACGGCTTATCAGCCGAAAACGTTAAGAAAAGTGATGAAAAATCCCAAAAACGAGCACATTGCGTCATCCGCTCTCGTGGTGGCCACCTACGCGACATCATCTACCATAACTAAAAGAACAAATCTTCAAGGACCAAATTCCACAATAATCTAATCTATTGCATATTATTACGATCCAAATCTGATGAATATAAATGGGCTTTACACAATGAGACCAAAATACTTCCAGTGAAAAACCATAACATCCTGCTATCTCAACAATACCTACTGGCATGCCACCGAAACGACCACCCATGCAAAGACGTCATGAACAAACAGACACACCCGAGAAATATTCGACATACTGTCCAAAACTACAAAGATCAACTGCAAGATGTTTTTACACCCAATATACATACTCCAACCTACAAAATCCTCAAAAAATCTATACATACCAGAATTTAGAAGAAGCAATAAACTCATACAAACCAAATAAAGTATTGAACACTAAACCACCAGGCATCTCACCAGAAGAGCGTAAACTGCCACGAACCACCAGAACAACATTGTCACAACTTCGATCAGGATATTCCAAACAACTGAACAGTTACATGAGCCGAATAGACCCAGTCATAGAAGACAAGTGCAATCATTGTAATCAGAGCCCACATGACACTTCACACTTATTTAATTATCCCGGAAGACCAACAAATCTAAATGTTATTGATCTATGGGAACACCCAATAGAGGTTGCAGAATTCTTGGAACTACCAACAGACGATGATACTGTATAACTTGGAGGAGGAGAAACGACTGCTACTACAACAACAATATAAATGGGCCATCCAAAAATTAAGTGTTCGACCCGCAAAATAAATACATTAAAACATTTACGTTTAGAACTTTCCTGTACTTGATATTGTTTGTTTTTTATAAAATACGAAAGACCAAACGTTCATTGTTTAATGGCGGTCAGTCTACTTCTGTTCTTCTTTTTTTATTGGCCAAAGTGGATCAATGAGACTTAACGGATCCAGCGCGCATCCCGCCGAACTTAATTTATCCAAAGTTCCAACTTGACTTGAAAATATTTCAGCCTTGTTACTTGAACTGCAAATTGGTGATGAGGACGATTTTCTGGAGTGACCTTTCTTGAAGGAGTCCTCTGAAAAGGATAAATAGATGGAAGTATTATACAATAACTGAATCAGGCTAATCGGTTTTCAACTCTAAACAACCTTCTCAATCGGTAACAAACATTTTTTACATGATTGTGGGCAAAGATATTTTTTTATTTAACTTGGTAAAAAATTCATGAATAATCAAACTGCGAAGGGAAATTTGAGTAATAAGAGGGAAAATTCTGTTCAGATATTTGAAGATTTTCAAGGTCAAATCACATATTGTGAGAATTGAAAAAATCGATAATTTAATATTTACTTAAATTAAAAAGTGATGGGGGGGGGGGNAGGGGGGGGGGGGTTCCTGTTTCTCTTTCATTTGAGAATTTAGTCAATGAGAAATAAAGTAAATGAAATTCGTTAATGGAGTTAAATAAATTAAAAAACAGGTTTATTCCGCCCTCACGATGGTGGGTCAACGTCCCAGGTACTTGCAACACACAACATGTCGTTCACTACCCTTATCACAATTTTTGGAACACCCTTTATATTCCTGGTCCCCACAGGACCGAAACTTGTGCAGCTAAGTGACAAACTATAACTACAATGCAAATTTCATTGAAGCCAGCCAACAATAAGTTTCAAAAGCAAATAAAATGTCATCTAGGCTCACCAATTCCAGAATAATCCAAATGTTGGCCAATGTGGTACTCCTGAGATGGGAAATGTGGTTTCGAGCGTTTCTCTTCAAATGCTGTCCGAGAGGTAATAAATCCACCTACAGCCAAAACGGAAATAAAACATGTTAATAATAATGAATTCAATTTACGGATCACTCTCTCTTCATTAACTTTTAAATAAATAAAAACAAAACACTTACCACTTTTTTGGTGTTTTGTTTTTATTTTTTTAAAAGTTAATATTTTTAACACTTATAATTAACATGTTATTCAAACACTCTCTCTTCCCCCATATGGCTATCTATCAGAATCACTTGACCCCAGGTGATCATAAGGGGCTAATACTTAGTTGCGTTCCATGTACATCGCGGGAAGAGTCGGTGGTGGAAGGGTTGAGTAGCATATTATACTACTTTGGTCAGATACATTGTGAATAGATTTCGGAAGACTGGGAGCAATACTGGACGATGTCCACAACCGCGATGAATGGTCGTTTTTGAACACCGAAAGCTCATCGCTGTGACCGACGATCAAGACTAAACAAGGCGTCACCATTTCATCCGGAACTGCTCGAAGGAGACTTTCGGAGACTGCTTTAGTCAGAGACCAGCAATAGCACCACGACTCTTCAGGTTTTTCAAAAGAACAAATGTGTGGGTATAAAAAAACCAATTGCTCATGGTAAGATATCTTTTTATAATTTTATTAATTTTGTACATGAGTGTATGTATCTATGAGGTAGGAATTGTAGTTTCAAAACCACTGCCCAGACGATAGCAGATAACGAAAAGTTAATGAGAATGGACCCCCCCCCAAAAAANAAAAAAAAAAAAAAAAATCTTGAATGAACTGAAAAAAATGAAAAAGCTTTTCCAGTTAAGGCCAAATTTCCAATTTATTGATCAAATTGGACAAGTCCCGGTCGGAAATCTTAATTTTTTTAGCGACAACAGATCAACTCTAAGCGCAAAAGTTTTAGGTGGCCTACTCTTGGGGAACAAAATACCACCGGAAGACCTGATCTGGTATCCTAAAGGATACATGTTCAACCAGAAATTGATGACTGACCGAACCTTCACAATTTTTGCAAACATTTGATTTGTGCATTATTTCTTCTCATCTCCAAGAAGTGGCATTAAAACACTTGTAATGCTGTGACACTCACTCTATACTGTTAACTTTTCAACATACTTGTACGGATGGTGGTAGAAGGGTTGAGTAGCATATTATGCTACTTCGAAGGCGCCAGACTAGATGTTGATAATCTCGGCCCGTTCCATAACCTCAAATAGTGATGAATATGGAAGGATGAAACTACGTGGGTTGACTAGATTTGAACACACGACCTACTGTTTACCAGTCAGGGCGTCCTACCACTACAACACCAACTCATAGTGTTCAACTTACGTTTGGTGAGAATATCCTGGACATAGTGCAACACACATTGGTAGCCAAACTTTAGATGTTCTCTATCTCTGAGCAGATTTTTTCTTGAGGAACATATTTTGGCGGCGATAGACATTAAATCTGGAATGCCTTTCCCCGTATTAATAGATACAATGGCCAACAAGACAAGCACGAACAAGCCAGATCTGCCAACACCGGACGTACAATGGATGCCAATGTGATGAGAAAGATTTCGCTGTTGTTCATACAAGGACAAAGTTTCAGAGACCAGCGACAGAAAAGGTACGGGAGACGACGGGAAGGAGCTGAAACATCAACACAAATGTTATACTATGGAATGTCTAGTTTCTTAATTCTCAAAATAGTATTTTTCCAAAGATTCCCACGTTGTGTAAATGTATATTTCTTTCTGTTATTATGTCACAATTTTTGTGGGCACAACAGTATTACAAGGTATTTTTAACAATCTCCCAATATCACTAAGCCTAAGCCACGCACTTATCTTACCTTCCCGGCCAGGAGATGAGTTGCAGATGGACAACCACGTGGATACTTCTCTTCTCAGTCTCCTGCAACGAAATGATTCGCTCGATCCAAGCGCCGCGCAGACTCTTACTTTGCAGACTTATTTTTAATTTGTTCATTTCCAAATCAACGCCTTTTTCTGTAGGCCAATAGATTTGTTCTTCAAGCTGAAATGAGATTTAGTCGTTGATTAATCAACATGTACAAGGGTACGTTTAATTACAGTGCACCACGCAAAAGCCCCTAGCATAATGACCAATTCGCAAATGGTTTTTTCCCATTTTAGGACACTAGTTCATTTATGGATCTAAAAAAATTACCTATTTTACAAATTAATGTTACAAATAGGTTTGTATGGGGTTGCCGAAAAGCTTTTCATGGCCCTTGGCTGGTACTATGATGGTATCCGTTCCAGGTTCTCTTCGTGAGTGGAATTGGCCATCATGAGGACGATCGCGTAGGTTTTTGTCATCAGTATTCTGGCTATTTACGAACCAACCCTGGCTGGGTGAGGTCAATCCGGGTGGCTGGTTTACAATTTTCCAGCAAATAGAGGATAAAATTACTGCCTTGAACTCTTGAAAGACTAAACATGTCAAAGAGATGTTAAGCCAGGTTCTCACGATGATTGCTTTGACACAGCGGAACCACCCGGAGAGATCCGACGAAAGATCGTCTACTTCGTTGCAATCATCCCTCTTCACTCTCTACAGTGAAGAACTCTGTTCACTTTGTTTGTTTTTTCATAAGGAGCTGCTTACTTCTGCCAGGATGCTCCGCATCCTGCAAATAAGAGCTGGGATTTTGCCAATTCTATCAACCTGGAACCTACATGTCCATTGGAGTGGATGTCTTCCTTGGTCTGGACAAGGAGAGAGATGAATTTGATGTTGTAAACGATAATAGCAGTAGCTAAGCAAAAATAACTCACTTCAAAATCTGTCAGCAGACACACCACAAGTTCTACGTTCTGTTCCCAAATCATCGTCCAAAAATCTGAATAAGTTGACGGCAATGGTGCTTGTGTTACAATGATGGGTGGAGTCACATCCCGAATATAGGAAGCGTTGATATAATCGTCCTTAGTGGTGGGAAGTTCCACACGACTCTTATCGTAAGGTAATATTTCAGGGTTTCGATTTTTCATTGGATAACAACGCGCTACTGAAATACTCTGCTGTTGAGAATCTTTCAGCTGAAACAGAAAAAAGGGTGGCATTACTTTTTAACATTAAAATAATAATAGCCCAGAAATTTAACTGTCGTTCATTAAGGTCTAATCAAAATTTTAGAATTAACCGTTCTCGGACGTTTCCGTGGTAGAGTATGCATCACCCTCGGTTTGCACCTAGGAGATAACGGGTTCGATTTCTGGTCAGGTCAAAAATTTGAAAAAGGTTTTTTTTTTTTTAAATTTTCTACTTGGTCTGGTTGTGCTTGGAGGTAACGCAGCCTCCTAAGGACAATATTGAGTGGCTGTGGTAATAACGACAAGTGGTAGCATAATAAGATAGCTGTTAAGTGTAGCTTAGGCTTAGTGATATTTGAGCGATTGACGAAATACCTTGTAATGCTATGATGCCCACTAAATGTTTCATATAATAACACAAAGAAGTATACATTCATATTTTTTTAACCGTTCTCGAGTTATTTGTAAAAAAAATAGTTATTTGTAAAATAACAACCTGCCTTGGTAGCTCAGTGGTCAAGCGCTTGCCTGGTAATCAGGAGGTCGCGGGTTCGAAACCCAGCCAAGGTAGGATTTTATCCTCTCAATTAATTGAGAATTTGACCAAAATAATAGTACAAGCTTACTGCTGGGGTAAAGGGACTCGTTAGTCTCATTCGAGCAGTATAAATAAGCAGTATTATTATTATTATTTGTAAAATTTATAGTTAAATCTCAAAAATTTTGAACCTGAGACCAACTCCGTTGGGATGGCCGATACACCAACAGGCTCCTATCCCCAGTCTTTCACGTTACCTGTAACTCAGTCAGCTCCTTCCATTTTAAATCTAATGGCGTTGGTCCATTCAATGTTTTTGCCGTCAGTCCGTCGACCACTTTTTCAAATTTATCAAACTCTTGCGCCAGCAGACTCAAGGTTTCTGTGTCCAGAAGTACGTCGGTTGATGATTGAAAAGGCTGCAGTGGTTTGGAAATTTGGTGCACAATAATTTGGTTAGCCTTGATTTCAGCAGATTCCTGTAAAATTAAGTTAGATGTTTTTAAGGAAGAAGAAGCTTTGTACGAGTAGTGATGCAACGAAGGAAAATGTCATCTATTACAAAATAATATCTCTTTTTTTTATAATACACATATAGATACACACAAACTGGTTGTATCGCCGAAACTTACCTTTCTTGTCAAATGAGTTTGCCTGGAGTCGTGTGATCCTTCTGGTTGTCTCTTTACACTTGTAACGTCTTCAAGATTTGGGTTTACTAAATTATCAATTGAGGATGATTTAACCGTGGTAGTAGTTGACTCTGAAGAAGGTGTCAAAGGTGGTTGAGTGACATTGATATCCAAATCTGCCAGTAAGTCGACGTTGGACATGTTAGATGGATTTGCAGTGTCTGGAGGATTCTCTGGTGACGCTATTTGTGAAGATGGAGTTGTATATACAAAGGAGTTACCATTGGCTTGAATATAAGACTGCGTCCCTGAAATAGAGAATGTTTTCTGGTGGACATATATCTTATCGGAAAAGCGCTTTAACTACACTGTATACCAGAGGTTCTCTTCTCGTGGCACTTTTGCTCATGAAGCTAAAATTTCGGGGTATCCTGCCAGCCCCCCCCCCCACCGATCCTGTCCATTTATTTTCCGAAGGAACAGAAACTAAGGATCTATTTCTGTATGATGCTTTCTGGACAATTCAGAAATACGAGGGGGATATTTGATAAGCATATTTTCATATAGGTAGTCCTAAAGAGTGAGCTAGACTGCTAGATAATATCTTCTGACGCCTCTTAGTTTTGTTGTTTGTTAACGCGGAAAGTATGTGCTCACAAAGCCAGGAAGTGACTATAATAGATTTCTCCTTCAAGATTATTTGGGATCGACTCTGCTTCTCTAAATAGAAACTCCTGTTTGTCAGAAAAAAAATAAAACCACTTCGATAGCCATCATCATCATCCCTGATTAGGCAATTTTTCACAGATATCCCCCTCTCGCAAACTTGGACGGGGGAGGCTACTTAAAATATTTAAATTGTCCATCTACAGGGTTTAGTGCGGAGGTGCCATAATTAAAATTAGAGGTCGCGTCTACAGTTGAACCTTTGGGTCCATCAGATGTTTTTGAGGGATATTAAAGTTATAGGTACATGCCCTAAAGTCCCTCCTGAACGTCTTTACTCTGGAACTATCAAGGACCCCGCATATGCTCCTGATAGTTATTAAAGGTATAAACGGCTACATTGCCAAAGAAAAAGCTTCCTAAAGGACTTTACATTGGCTCCATCAGTGTTCCTGAGATATATTGCTATACAAGTATGTCAGGTGGTCCCACTTTTTTCAACTTGGGTGCCTGAGAAAAAAATCATATACTTTTATCGTTTTACCTTTATTTTTGGGCTAAAGCATTTGCCGCGAAGGTGCCTCTACCGCCACGGAAGGGATAAAAAAATATTTTTCTTATTGAAGATTTGACAATTTTTTCCCACCCTTTTTTTCGAAAAGTGCGAGATTTCACCCAC
This sequence comes from Pachypsylla venusta, assembly GCA_012654025.1. NCBI lineage: Eukaryota > Metazoa > Arthropoda > Insecta > Hemiptera > Aphalaridae > Pachypsylla > Pachypsylla venusta. Next base: position 6,182,445 of record CM022877.1, read on the forward strand.
CTTAAGCTATTCACATCGAAAAACACGAATATTAACTTTTTCACCAAGCCACAAAAGGAAACACAGCTTTTGTCAACACTGTTCTACTTACCGTAAGGAACATTGTAGTAGTTGACCGATGAGCTGACAGCGGTGGGTATCTCATATTGATTTGCATAAGACGTTCCTGTTGGCGTTAACGATGATGACTCAGTCTGAAGATAATTGCTATGACCTGCATTGCTATACGAAAAATTACAATTGTATGTCTGTGTGGGTACTGGATATTTTTGATCAGGTGTGTACGGACTGTACATGATGCTCTCTGTAGAACTATATGGTAATTTTGTCGAAGTAGGAGGTACAGAATAATTTTGATCCGGCATGTACGGACTATACGCGTTGTTGTCTGGAGCACTATTAGCACTATTGGGTAGTTGTGTCGGACAACTTGTTGCAGAATATTTCTGATCCGGCATGTACGGACTGTAAACGTTGTTCTCTGCAGCACTATTAGGTGGTTGTGTCGAAGTAGGTGGAACAGAATATTTCTGATCCGGCATGTACGGACTGTACGCGTTGTTCTCTGCAGCACTATTAGATTGGTATGTCTGAGAAGGTTGATTGTAATATTGGTGTGGGTATTGGTAACTCGATTGCGTTGATTGATTTGGATACGTTTGAGAATATTGCACAGAAAAGGTTTCGCTTTGAACGGATGCTGTCCCAGGGTAAGAACTTGTATTTTGTAAAGACGGCGTTGAAGAAGATTGCGTATATTGCGGATAACTGGTGGATATTGCCGGTTGATTGTAAGAGGAAACTGAAGAAGGGGTTCGAAATTGATGGAAAGTACTGCTGTTTCCTCCAATGACATTTGGAATAATGTTTGACGTCGAAGAAGAAAATTGTGTATAACTATTAAGGGTTTGATCCGAAGAGGTAGAAGATTCGTTTGGATGTATTGCATTAGAATTGGGTGCTTGTGAAGAAGACCCACCATATTGATAGTAAGAAGAGTTATTGGATGCATATTGCTGCATTGGTGTCTGCTGGGCAGAGGACGTCTCGTTATATGCATAAGGCGATTGATAACTGGTTGTATTATTCGTAGAGACATATTGTTCGGATGGATATTGGTGATTTAGAACATTGGGCACGTTCTGATGGTGGACAACCGGTTGGTGTTGCGTTGAAAACTGCTGTGAAGACGATATGTTCTGAGAAGGTATTTGGTATTGTGTTGGATTGCTATTTTGAGCTGTATTCTGGCTTTGCAAAGATGAAACGGGTTGGTGTTGTGTTTGATTGTTATTTTGGGCTGTATTCTGGCCCTGGAAACTCGAAGCTGCTTGGTATTGTGATGGATTGTTGTATTGGCCTTTATTCTGGCTTTGCAAAGCAGGAATTGGTTGTGGCGAACTACTGGGGTTTGAATAATTCAAATAGGAATGGTTTGTGGGAAGAATCGAGGATGGGATGTATTTATCTGAAGAAGTGTTCCTGTCGATATGTTGATCGTAGGTATAGTTAGCAGAGGGAGGCTGGGACATGTCACTGGGATAATAATTAGGGTTGTACGAAGCATTCTGACTATGTGAAGGGTACTGGTTCTGAGGTGTTGAGTATTGATTCATAGCGGATCCATGATGTGTTTGTAATTGAGGAGGATATGCCGCCGCGTTCACATTCTGTGGAGGGTAATTAACGTTGGAGGATTTTGCGTCCGATCCGCTGGAAATGTTGACATTTCCAAATCTATTTGTAATGGAGGCGACATCGGAATTAAAATTGTGTTGAACGTTCAAATCTTTTTTCACGTCCATTGTGTTACCCTCGGAGCCGACAGGTGTCGGTCGGATACCCGGCAGAGAATAATAATCTGGTACGGAAGGATACGTCGAAACATAGTTTGAATATTCGGGAGGTACACTGGGCAGATAGTCTTTCAATTTCAAACCGGAACTAGGTTGGGCGGCGACCCCTCCATATTGAGAGATGTCTTCGTTTGTCTTCTTTTTGTTTCGTGGTAAAAATTTGTTTTCTGTCTTTAACAAACTCAAACGTTCTTCTTCTTGCACTTTGCAGGTACCTAGAATAGAGCACAAAAAGACAAATCATCTAGTGATTCTGGTGTGTCCTAAAATGATCGCCCCCAACCCTCCCCCGTTAACTATTGAACGGCTTGGAATTTTCGAATTCTGTAAAGCCCTAGGGATAGGAAATAAGCCATGGCCAATCGAATGGCTATCTTTATACCCAGGTTCGAACCCCGGAAGTGATTTTTTTGACAAAAAGTATCTATTTAGACAGAATGAAACATTTAGTTCGGTCAACTCAACCATCCCCTAGAATATAAAATAAGAACTAACTTTTCTCTTAATTTTTTCAAAAAATAATCAGGGGCGGAGCTAAGGTTCTAATGTTAAATTTTGTTACACTCTTTATAAGGGGTTTCAATTTCATGTAAAAGATTACTAATTGTGAATTATCAGAATGTAAAAAAGTTTACAATCTACAGAATACGTGGCGATATGTAAAATAATCATAAAGTACGGTTATTATTTTCAATAATGAATATTTTTTTTTAAAAAAATAATATTTTACGTTCGCCATAAGTTATCATTGAAATTTCAAAAAGTTAATCTTACCATAGGGGAGGTTTGTTCTTATAATTTTATTTTGTAAATAAATATAACTTGTCAGTCACAGTGTGTACAATGAGACAGGACTCTGCTAAATTAATAATTAATTACCTTTCACTCGAGTCAGCAATTTGTTTACATTGGTTCCCAACTTTTCATAAAATTCAACCCCTTTTGCTGTCTTATTGAGCAGATCCTCGTACGCATCATACGATGACAGAAGAGTCGAGATGATCGTATTGCGACGACGCATTACATCGTTCAGAGATTTTCTTGTTGGTGCATATTTTGCGTAGGCATCAGTAAGAGCGTTGATAATGTTCACCTGAGCCGCTAGATTCTTTTCAATAAGATTAATCTAAGAAAAGAAAGAAAGATCGTTATTCAAATAAGAAAATTATTGATGTTTTTAGTCATTTTGATATATAATTTCTATAATGATCGACATCAGAAATTAAAGATCATCATTATTTAATAAATTTATATTAGACATCCTATTGGTAATTTCAAAAGGTTCCGGATTTGATGTGTTAGATTTTCACCAAATTTGTTTTAATATATTTCTAAGAGTGTAAATAGAACAACCAGCTCTGAATTAAATTAAATTCGTTAAAGAAAAAGTTGAATTTGATCAGTATACGCTTCACGTAAAATATCATTTTACGTGAAGCGTGGGTATTTTTTGAGCCAGTAAAATAATAAATACAAGTCTAAGAGAAAATAAATTACCACAATGTTATGTTTCTGAAGCTGCTCCTCAAAAATAACTTCTAAACATTCATTCTGGCGGGTCACCAGTTGAGATGTAATGTCATCGTTCAGGAGGCCATCCCTCAGTTGGGACTGCAACATTGATCTTTGACGTCGCATTTCATCAACTTTCCCAACCAGATGTTCAATGATTCCTACAATCTTCTCACTCTCTGCCGCTGAAGACAAAACAAAAATGTTTATCCTCAAATGTTCTAACATGACGAATACAACAAAAAGTGTGATAACTCATGACGTTACATGTGAACAGCCACTCGAGTACGCCACATCACACTTAGGTAACATTAAATAGAACAGAATATGTGATAACTCATACAGTTACATGTGGACAGCCGCTAGAGTACGCCACATCACACTTAGGTAACATTAAATAGAACAGAAAATGTGATAACTCATACAGTTACATATGGACAGCCGCTAGAGTACGCCACATCACACTTAGGTAACATTAAATAGAACAGAAAATGTGATAACTCATACAGTTACATATGGACAGCCACTAGAGTACGCCACATCACACTTAGGTAACATTAAATAGAACAGAATATGTGATAACTCATACAGTTACATGTGGACAGTCGCTAGAGTACGCCACATCACACTTAGGTAACATTAAATAGAAGAGAAAATGTGATAACTCATACAGTTACATGTGGACAGCCGCTAGAGTACGCCACATCACACTTAGGTAACATTAAATAGAACAGAAAGTATGATAACTCATACAGTTACATGTGGACAGCCGCTAGAGTACGCCACATCACACTTAGGTAACATTAAATAGAACAGAAAGTATGATAACTCATACAGTTACATGTGGACAGCCGCTAGAGTACGCCACATCACACTTAGGTAACATTAAATAGAACAGAAAGTATGATAACTCATACAGTTACATGTGGACAGCCGCTAGAGTACGCCACATCACACTTAGGTAACATTAAATAGAACAGAAAGTATGATAACTCATACAGTTACATGTGGACAGCCGCTAGAGTACGCCACATCACACTTAGGTAACATTAAATAGAACAGAAAGTATGATAACTCATACAGTTACATGTGGACAGCCGCTAGAGTACGCCACATCACACTTAGGTAACATTAAATAGAACAGAAAGTATGATAACTCATACAGTTACATGTGGACAGCCGCTAGAGTACGCCACATCACACTTAGGTAACATTAAATAGAACAGAAAGTATGATAACTCATACAGTTACATGTGGACAGCCGCTAGAGTACGCCACATCACACTTAGGTAACATTAAATAGAACAGAAAGTATGATAACTCATACAGTTACATGTGGACAGCCGCTAGAGTACGCCACATCACACTTAGGTAACATTAAATAGAACAGAAAGTATGATAACTCATACAGTTACATGTGGACAGCCGCTAGAGTACGCCACATCACACTTAGGTAACATTAAATAGAACAGAAAGTATGATAACTCATACAGTTACATGTGGACAGCCGCTAGAGTACGCCACATCACACTTAGGTAACATTAAATAGAACAGAAAGTATGATAACTCATACAGTTACATGTGGACAGCCGCTAGAGTACGCCACATCACACTTAGGTAACATTAAATAGAACAGAAAGTATGATAACTCATACAGTTACATGTGGACAGCCGCTAGAGTACGCCACATCACACTTAGGTAACATTAAATAGAACAGAAAGTATGATAACTCATACAGTTACATGTGGACAGCCGCTAGAGTACGCCACATCACACTTAGGTAACATTAAATAGAACAGAAAGTATGATAACTCATACAGTTACATGTGGACAGCCGCTAGAGTACGCCACATCACACTNAACAAACGTGTATGTAATATGTAATCTATGTGTATGCTCTGATCGCGTTTAAACGGTTGTACGTCGATTATTAATGAAGAGTCAGATTTAATATCATTTTTTTCTCTCATCTTCTCGAAACGAAGTTCGGGTACTCAGCTAGTGTTTATATAAAAATAAGAAGTAATAATATAAATAATAATTATGTATATATCAATTAAAACTATAGTTAAATCATGTAAATAATACTTATAGAAACAAAATAAAATGATCCCCTAACACCATCAATTAGAATTTTCTCTCTCTCTCTACGATCAGAATTCAAATCAGTCAGTCTAGTCTACTTGAGAATGTCATATAATTTAATAGAATTGAACACCAACTTTGGTGTTCAATTCATAACAGACGAAAGCGCTCGTGATTCGCCTTATTATTTGTAGTTGATACACAATATTTTATTGAAATTTAAACGACATAATTGTTATTACTCGTGTTAAGTTTTTGGAGGAGTGGCTTAGGAGACTGATGGTCCTATATTTGTCCATATATTGAGTTCATACAGTATGCATACCAAGTACGATTTTATTTTGTGTTTGTGGAACGATAACAATGTTGGTGTGCTCATATGCCGACAGTATAATAATCACCCCACTCCAATATGTTCTATTCACACTAGGGCTAAAGTTTTGACGTCCATCCGCCTCATGGGTTCAATTATGTGAGTTTTCCCACTTTCTGTTCTATTCCTTATGGTAAAGGCATCTTCATTAAGTTCGGTCAACTCAACCATCCCCTACATTTGCTGGGTAAAATTTAATTATGTTGAGTTAGGCTCACTCTTAAAATGTTTGCATGGTTATTTGCGGACAAGGAAAACCTCATCCCCTACAGCTGGATGTTTTAGAAAGTACGCCACATCGGTAGCAAAGAATGTTTATTGTGAGAAAAGAAACATGCACAGTACTCCATGAAGTTACTGTGACCATCTGAGAGACTACCCTAAAAATCTACGGGAAATTCTTGTCGTGAAGATATTTTTTATTCGGGTTTTTCTTTTTCAGGTCGCAAGATAATTTTGGTCCATTTCCAAAATTTGGACATCTTCTCTGAAATAATCCACGTGTGGTATGGTTATGCTTCTATATATCGGTGACATGAACACTGAGGTTAGGTTACGTTCATACGGCCATGCCTCGCTCAGAAGAAAACTGATTCATGTATAATGTATGGTATGGTTAGGATACGCATTGGGCCATGTCTCGCTAGCTAGAGCACTGAGGTTAGGTTACGTTCATACGGTCATGCTTCGCTCACAAGAATACTGATCTATGTATAGTATGTTGCCACTATAAATAAGTCATTATTCTTGTCAGCAAGGTATGAGAGTATGAACGTAAACTTGTGAGCAAGACATGGCCAAATCAAATAATTTTACACATGAACACCAATCTCTATAGAATGGAGAATTTGTTACTGATCTGCTAGGCAGACGTTTTTCCACTCACTTTTGATTTCTGTCAATGGCGGGATGTGTTTTTCCAACTGGGACGGTGTCAATGACAAAAGCTTCAGATTGGCAATGTGGAATGTCATAGCTTTATGTAGCGTTTCATTTGACTCATGCGCCTTCTTATGGGCTTCTAAATATTTGTTCATTTCTCTTGTAAGGTCTGTGGCCACAATTGATGGCGGTCTGGCGCCCATCACTTCTTGATATTCCTAAAATTAAAACAACAGTATATATAGGTATATTACAAATAAATGTAGGTATACAAAGTTCTTTTTCTAAGCTTTTTAATAAAGCTTCTAAGAAAACAATAAAATATTAACAGAGAATATATTTTAACTTAATAATAATTGATTAAAAAAATATATAAATAAACAAAACAACCACATAATGATTGACCTAATAATAGATAATATTCAACATTTGAGTTACCTAATACTGATTTTTTTAAAAAAATTACAACATTTATCCACTGAATGAGTTCAGATTAAATCAGAGAAGTTCTGTACAGTTAGAAGCGACTCATCTTCCTCCAACAAGCTATTTAGCATAGTAGGCACGAAATATGAAGGTAGCTTTCTACCGTAGCCACTATTTATTCTCGCCAATACAATGTTTTGTCTTCGAATTTAATAATGGACATCCACCTTTTTTCTATAATTGTTGTCAAAGTAATATTTTAGTAGCATATTAAATTTAAGTAGGTTATCTATTCTTAGTAAAATTACAACCGTATGAGAAATGTAAAGATTTGATAAGTTGGTTCTGAATAGAATGTAAAATTTTGTGTTTTATTAAAAACACTTTTTCTATAAATCTTTTACATCAAGTAAAACATGATATTCTCCCATTTACGTACAAAGGACTACATCAGGCATATAGGCTCCCGCATTTTAGCTACAGACGTTAACACGTTCAAGACAGTTAGTGATGACTCACCCAAACTGACCGCATCAAGTTCTGCTAGTTTGGCCCGAATTTCCTCCCTCAATTCTGCATTAAAGTGATATGAATAGGCACCAAATTTCAAGCTTTGGCTTTGTTCTGGTTTGGTGCGCCAATGTGGGCTCCTACTTACCTTCTCGCACTGTTCCTCTTCTTTTATCAACGTTTCAATTTGCTCCAACATGAACCCCACATCATGATATGTATCCGAAAGTTGGTTCATCGCCTCCGTCAGGTTCTGTATTGCTTCCGGTTTAGCGTTCATTACAGCACACTTATCCACCAGATCCTGAAAGAAAGAAAAAAAATACTTTTGAGTAATATAACTGTAATAAGAAAATGTAGAGATTCTTTGTGGTAAGGCCTAACGGACTCTATTTTTGTGGGCATCTCATCATTACTTCTTAGTCATATGTACTGATAATCTTTTAAAACTTCTACCAAACCAAATCTTTTAACTTTCAAGTTCTAGCTCTTTCCATTATGGTTTTAGGCGGAACCGCCAAAAACGGCGTTCAACCGCTAATTATCGACCAACAATATATTACACTTCAACCTAAGTTGTATTTTTCAATTTCTTGTAAGAAATTGATATGAATAGGCACCAAATTTCAAGTTCTAGCTATTACCATTCTCATTCTAAGCAGAATATGTGAAGAAGAAAAAAAAAATATATATTTTGTTAAATTGGGATACTATGTCAAGTAAAACCATAATGAAGTAGATACTATAATACTATATCTTCACTTGACTGTAAAATGAAAATAAAGATGCTGTTTAAAGCTGACTAGTTTCGTGCTCTCCTGAGCACATCATCAGAGCTTGGTTGAATGAAGACTCATTAAACTATATTTGTATGTAGTTGAAATGGAATTTTGTATGTAGGTCCCATTTGGGGTCTACTTATGTACCTAATCTTTTCGTCATCGTCAATCACATATATTGGGTTCCATACCAAATTTTAACAAAATCGGTCAACGCTAAGTTACAAAGTGCCCTTCACGGCGAACGGTGTGCTTTGTACAGGGACGGCGGACGAACGGATTATTCGATTTTTGAACTCTACATCTTGAAAGATGTAGAGTAGAATATTAATTTTTTTTTTGGGGGGGGGCTAATTTTTTTTATTCAGTAAAATAATAAACCCATGTGTCACATTGACACAGTTTTTATGATTACATTTCAATCTACTTGTACCATTAGAATGTGAACCCTATGCTTACCTGGGGTAGTCGCTCCGGGTTTTTATATGCTGTCAATATATCAAGTTGCAGGCTATTCATGAAAGTGACCAACTCGAGGTCCTGCTCTTCAATCTTTGCATTGATACTTCGCAAGAGTTTTGCCTTTTCTTCACTACAACCAAGAAAAAAGTTCATTTATTGGTCAAGATTCACTAATCCTATATTTTGATTTTAGGGTCAACCCATCAGATTGGGAGGCTCCTGGTCGTTGAAATTATATTTGAGTTCAAGAGACTTACCACTCATTTTCATCCTCATGAAGTTGAGATATTTACCACATAATAATAGCAACCAAAAAACAGCCAGTGTCAAGGGACTATTCAGTCCTATTCGGGCAGTATAAATAAGGACTATTATTATTATTATTATTATTAAAAACTGCCGGTGTCAAGAGACTCTTCAGTCCTATTCGGGCAGTATAAATAAGGTCTATTTATTATAACATTTCTTCCTCGTTCCTTCATAATATAAAATCTCAAAATAATTCCTGAATTGCCCAGAAAGGCTGCAAAGATTCTCCTAAGTATTCNGAATTCTGTGTGACTTTCTTGTTACTCATACAATGCATTTCTTATGAGATTTAAAATCCTCAGGCCTAGCACATTATTTTGCCATATTGAATCGTGGGCCTGGACCACTAGAACCCATACTATTGAGAAAAGAAAAAAGGAACAAAATATGTAAGAGTCTTTGACTTGTGTGACATTAATGTTACACAATTAAGGTCTACAATGAGAATTCTGTGTGACTTTCTTGTTACTCATACAATGCATTTCTTATGAGATTTAAAATCCTCAGGCCTAGCACATTATTTTGCCATATTGAATCGTGGGCCTGGACCACTAGAACCCATACTATTGAGAAAAGAAAAAAGGAACAAAATATGTAAGAGTCTTTGACTTGTGTGACATTAATGTTACACAATTAAGGTCTACAATGAGAATTCTGTGTGACTTTCTTGTTACTCATACAATGCATTTCTTATGAGATTTAAAATCCTCAGGCCTAGCACATTATTTTGCCATATTGAATCGTGGGCCTGGACCACTAGAACCCATACTATTGAGAAAAGAAAAAAGGAACAAAATATGTAAGAGTCTTTGACTTGTGTGACATTAATGTTACACAATTAAGGTCTACAATGAGAATTCTGTGTGACTTTCTTGTTACTCATACAATGCATTTCTTATGAGATTTAAAATCCTCAGGCCTAGCACATTATTTTGCCATATTGAATCGTGGGCCTGGACCACTAGAACCCATACTATTGAGAAAAGAAAAAAGGAACAAAATATGTAAGAGTCTTTGACTTGTGTGACATTAATGTTACACAATTAAGGTCTACAATGAGAATTCTGTGTGACTTTCTTGTTACTCATACAATGCATTTCTTATGAGATTTAAAATCCTCAGGCCTAGCACATTATTTTGCCATATTGAATCGTGGGCCTGGACCACTAGAACCCATACTATTGAGAAAAGAAAAAAGGAACAAAATATGTAAGAGTCTTTGACTTGTGTGACATTAATGTTACACAATTAAGGTCTACAATGAGAATTCTGTGTGACTTTCTTGTTACTCATACAATGCATTTCTTATGAGATTTAAAATCCTCAGGCCTAGCACATTATTTTGCCATATTGAATCGTGGGCCTGGACCACTAGAACCCATACTATTGAGAAAAGAAAAAAGGAACAAAATATGTAAGAGTCTTTGACTTGTGTGACATTAATGTTACACAATTAAGGTCTACAATGAGAATTCTGTGTGACTTTCTTGTTACTCATACAATGCATTTCTTATGAGATTTAAAATCCTCAGGCCTAGCACATTATTTTGCCATATTGAATCGTGGGCCTGGACCACTAGAACCCATACTATTGAGAAAAGAAAAAAGGAACAAAATATGTAAGAGTCTTTGACTTGTGTGACATTAATGTTACACAATTAAGGTCTACAATGAGAATTCTGTGTGACTTTCTTGTTACTCATACAATGCATTTCTTATGAGATTTAAAATCCTCAGGCCTAGCACATTATTTTGCCATATTGAATCGTGGGCCTGGACCACTAGAACCCATACTATTGAGAAAAGAAAAAAGGAACAAAATATGTAAGAGTCTTTGACTTGTGTGACATTAATGTTACACAATTAAGGTCTACAATGAGAATTCTGTGTGACTTTCTTGTTACTCATACAATGCATTTCTTATGAGATTTAAAATCCTCAGGCCTAGCACATTATTTTGCCATATTGAATCGTGGGCCTGGACCACTAGAACCCATACTATTGAGAAAAGAAAAAAGGAACAAAATATGTAAGAGTCTTTGACTTGTGTGACATTAATGTTACACAATTAAGGTCTACAATGAGAATTCTGTGTGACTTTCTTGTTACTCATACAATGCATTTCTTATGAGATTTAAAATCCTCAGGCCTAGCACATTATTTTGCCATATTGAATCGTGGGCCTGGACCACTAGAACCCATACTATTGAGAAAAGAAAAAAGGAACAAAATATGTAAGAGTCTTTGACTTGTGTGACATTAATGTTACACAATTAAGGTCTACAATGAGAATTCTGTGTGACTTTCTTGTTACTCATACAATGCATTTCTTATGAGATTTAAAATCCTCAGGCCTAGCACATTATTTTGCCATATTGAATCGTGGGCCTGGACCACTAGAACCCATACTATTGAGAAAAGAAAAAAGGAACAAAATATGTAAGAGTCTTTGACTTGTGTGACATTAATGTTACACAATTAAGGTCTACAATGAGAATTCTGTGTGACTTTCTTGTTACTCATACAATGCATTTCTTATGAGATTTAAAATCCTCAGGCCTAGCACATTATTTTGCCATATTGAATCGTGGGCCTGGACCACTAGAACCCATACTATTGAGAAAAGAAAAAAGGAACAAAATATGTAAGAGTCTTTGACTTGTGTGACATTAATGTTACACAATTAAGGTCTACAATGAGAATTCTGTGTGACTTTCTTGTTACTCATACAATGCATTTCTTATGAGATTTAAAATCCTCAGGCCTAGCACATTATTTTGCCATATTGAATCGTGGGCCTGGACCACTAGAACCCATACTATTGAGAAAAGAAAAAAGGAACAAAATATGTAAGAGTCTTTGACTTGTGTGACATTAATGTTACACAATTAAGGTCTACAATGAGAATTCTGTGTGACTTTCTTGTTACTCATACAATGCATTTCTTATGAGATTTAAAATCCTCAGGCCTAGCACATTATTTTGCCATATTGAATCGTGGGCCTGGACCACTAGAACCCATACTATTGAGAAAAGAAAAAAGGAACAAAATATGTAAGAGTCTTTGACTTGTGTGACATTAATGTTACACAATTAAGGTCTACAATGAGAATTCTGTGTGACTTTCTTGTTACTCATACAATGCATTTCTTATGAGATTTAAAATCCTCAGGCCTAGCACATTATTTTGCCATATTGAATCGTGGGCCTGGACCACTAGAACCCATACTATTGAGAAAAGAAAAAAGGAACAAAATATGTAAGAGTCTTTGACTTGTGTGACATTAATGTTACACAATTAAGGTCTACAATGAGAATTCTGTGTGACTTTCTTGTTACTCATACAATGCATTTCTTATGAGATTTAAAATCCTCAGGCCTAGCACATTATTTTGCCATATTGAATCGTGGGCCTGGACCACTAGAACCCATACTATTGAGAAAAGAAAAAAGGAACAAAATATGTAAGAGTCTTTGACTTGTGTGACATTAATGTTACACAATTAAGGTCTACAATGAGAATTCTGTGTGACTTTCTTGTTACTCATACAATGCATTTCTTATGAGATTTAAAATCCTCAGGCCTAGCACATTATTTTGCCATATTGAATCGTGGGCCTGGACCACTAGAACCCATACTATTGAGAAAAGAAAAAAGGAACAAAATATGTAAGAGGGCAATACTAGGTATGTATATTTTTTCGTTGTTTTTATAATATGTTTTCTTTGTTATTTGGTTTTACAATGATATTGGAAATTATTGATTGTTATGTTTTTACCTACCAATGTAAGAAATTAGGGAATGCTGTTAGCTTTTTCTCTATATTTGCTGATCGCCAGGTCCAGTGTAAATTTCATCGCCAGGCCCAGGGTAACATCAATGTCACACACGTGAAATTGTTGAGGCAGTGAACGTGAAAAATAAAACATCACTCCAGGCTGTTAATGTGTTAAAATACGCCCGTTTACCGAGAATTTATTATTTATTTTATACCTTAGATAACGTGTTCTCTACTACACTAACTAGTCTCCAATATTTATGAGACTGGAGTGTTATTCCGGAGGTCGATCAGGGCTGCCCTAGCCTCCATAAGATCACTGAAGTTAATCGACGTACAGCGAGGTTCAATTAGTGAGTGGCCACGTAGGTTAGTGCCCTCATGATGCTGGATATTGCCGGTCAAACTCATACTGAATGAGGTCAATGAGAGAACATGCTTTGTCAGCGATTGGAGGGTAACACCCCCATTTTTAATAACCTTAGATGTTAGAGAGGGTTTATTATTTTACTGGCTAAAAAAAATTACCCCTCTCCATCCAAAAAATGGAAATTTTACGCTTCAAGAACAGAAAAAAATCCGTTCCTCCGCCGCCCCTAAGATTTTTTTATTCGATTTTTGGATTCTACGCGCCTTGACACGTAAAATATAAATTCTGAGGGGTTATTATTTTTTTTCGTGACGATTCCATAGTTCATTATTGAAAATAATAAATTGCTATTTTTGTTTAGTATGGTACTCGACATAATAATTTGAGAGTAACGGATTCCATAGGTTCATTATTGAAAATAATAAATTGTTATTTTTTATTAGTATGGTGTACCCGACATAATAATATGAGAGTAACGGAAATTAGTCTATGGTTCCATTAAGTCTATTGCACCAAACTTACAGTTAAATCATGTAAATTTTTGGCTACTTCAGAACTGTCCATATTCTTAGACGTGCTGATAGCTTCGTGAAGATTCTCGAAGGCTGCCTCGTAGTAGGTGACACGTTCTCCCATTTTTTGTTGCTCTTCAGACTGCATGCCTTGATAAAGGAAAGTGATGGCTTTGTAGTATGACATTTTCAATCTCAAGTATTTTTTCCAACCCTGAAACACAAATCAAATAAAATATTAAAAAAAACCTCTGCCAATGAAAAGTATACATAAAAACGAAGCTATAGCAAATGCTTTTTAATATGGTATCTACTATTGTAAAACCATTTACTTAGTTGTGTACATACCATTCAATATGGCAATAGGGTGGGCGGGGAAAAAATCCCCGCCAAGTCATTAGTCACAAAAAGTACTAAAATCAAAGCAAAGCCCGACTAATTTTATACTTTTATTCTACCCTTTACATGCCTGTAGTGATCCGTTCCTTTTACGTATGATTTCATAAAATCTCGCAAACCTCTCCTTTACGACCTTTTTTCACATTTTGGAAACTCACTATAATTCTTTCGTGGTGTGCCCTTAATAAACCTAACCTGAATGGAATTGAGTCCAAAATTGGGTGAAAAAGATGACTTACTTGTTTTTCGAGTCCAACAGGAAAAGTGATGGTGGTGGAAGGATTGGGTAGCATATTATGCTACTCTGAGGACGCCGGACTAGATGTTGATAATCCCGGCTCCTTCCATTTCCTCCAATAGTGATAAATATCTCACATTAATCGGGATGAAATTCTATGGGTTTGAACCCACGTCCTACTATTTCCTAGTCTCAGCATCTTACTACCTAAACCACCAACTCATATTAAAAAGAAAACTCAAAATTATCAAAGCCGAAATTTAGTTAAGAAAAGATTCCGAAAAGGTGCCAAATTAGAAATTGGGTGAGAAAAGAACCCTAAAAGAGCACAAAGTCGCTAAATACTTATTGACGGTCATAGAGATGTTACCCGAAAGATGTAAATAAAGTATTGAAGTCAAGGGAGATTATGTTGAAAAATAAGACACAGTTGGTTTTCATTTTCTTTCTCCATCAAGGTTGGGCCACGACCTTTTAGAACCGCCCTCGTAGGTCCGTTATGTTCTCATAACTTACTTCGTATTTCTTGGTGGTAAAAATCTCACAACAGTTCGCTTCATACAGACTATCGGGTGAGATACTGCACAGAGCATGAAGCGCTATTTTATAATAATCCACAATCTGGGCGGCAACTTTAGCTGAAAAAAAAAAACATTTTTTGGTCAAAACTCAATTTTTATTTTATGAAACGAAAAAAAGGGGGTTTTAAGGGGTGTTCCTCGAAGGAAAAATAAATCGAAAACAGTATTTCATTTTAATATGACTTTTTCAGAAATCTGATACCATAATAACCAATAGAGCAGGAAGTGGGGAAACTCAAGCAATTTCATGTGGACAGCCACTACAAAACAGACGATTTACATACAAATATATAAAATTACATACAAATACATTATGCAAAATTGTCTTTCAGGGGGATTTTTTTTTTTTTATATACTTATGATTTAAATTTAAACTGTCACCATCCAGGGGAAACGTATGTAGTTACTACGTTTGGACCTTTCCTTTGGATTTAAAATTAATTAAGTTAACCGGTTAGAATATGATGGAGAGAAAAGAAACTTCACCTAATAATAAANGCTATTTTTTTAGCTAGTAAAACAATAAACCCGTGTGTCATATTGGCAGGGTTTTTTCTTGACGTCTCTTTAAAATCTAATGGTATTCAAGATAGAGGTTTTACCCTCCAATTACTGAAAACTTAAACCAGCTACCCTCATTGATCTCACCCGGCCTGGTTTGGGCCGGAAAAAACCAGCATCACGAGGACGCGAACTTACGTGTTCACCCACATAGTAAAACCATAGTGGACATTGCTTGATTTCAGTGATCTAACGACAATGGTGTATTAGACGCAAGCTATGTTGATCATTTAATATTAGAAAAGAAAACGAACCTGAATAAAAAATATAAAAAAAAAATTGTATCAAAATGTTTTTTAGCGGGACCCAGTAAAAAAGTTGGTACATTTTAGCTTCCCTGGCGTTTTCTGGGGACGGGACGTGTGGTCAGCCTTCTCTTACCATTGGTAATAGATTTTCTGTTGTCCATCATACTCCTCTCCAAGATGCATTCTTGTGCTTGTGCGAAACAGGTGTTGACCATAAAGTTAATGAATGAGGACGACATGTGAAGTTCAGGACAGCCAATGTCTTTTAGTTGCTGCGACAGAAATCAGAGAAAAATTAAAGAGTTGTAACAAAAAAGTTCTTTTAGAGGAACTCCGAAAGCAGAGAGGTTAGAATTTTCATTTTCTAACCTGGCCATTACAAATGCTTCCTCTCTGGTTTACAAGACCCCTAATCATTCTCCGTAGCGAATGTGGTGCGTTTAATTGTTCACCGCACCTATACAATTGTATATTGTACTGGCTCACGTATAAAGTACATCACTTCCCAAAAGATACTAAATGTCCTTCACTTCCCTTGTCATGTTTTTTTCCCTGATGAGTACCTACTTACCAGGCGGTTCGCCCGTAATGCTATTCTAAGTGACTGGAATGAAACAATAACCAGACCCCCTCCCCGTCCCAGCGCAATAGGCGTTGAACCTAGGCTTTGTGAGGTCAATGTGTGTAAATGGTATGTTTCCAGTGAACAGAGGGTAAAAACCCCATCTTGGATGACCTTACATGTTAAAGAGACGTCCAGCCAAAATAAAAGTCCCCCAGTAAACACCACAATATTGATAGCTTATGAAGGTCGGTGGGTCGATCCCACTAAAAGGATAAAATTCCGGAAGCAGCAAACTGCAGGGTATGTTGAGTCGACATAATTTGATGTTGTTGTTGTTATAGTGGTATTGCCCTTAAAATCAACTGTTCTTCACATTTCGTTCCGGTACGTAGAACCAGCCATTATGAGGACGAATTTGATGTAACTGCTGTTACCACAACCACCACCAAGTATAACAGACCGCTAAAATAACGTTCCTTAACATGAGCTCCGATATCACTCGATTATAATTTATCTAAGTAGGTGTTTGTTAAAAAAAAAAATGTCTTATCTTACCTGATATGCCCAGGCAGCACACTGAAAATGACTGCAGGCAAGTTTCAATCCTTCAGACGTGACTCTCTCGTCCATGACACCCAACTTGGAATGTAAAGCCCCAATATTGAACATTATGCAAAACAATTCAAACCGAATATCACAAATTTTGATGGCCAGATTCGTATACACTTCCCTCCTATAAATAAAAAAAACAGAAATATATTCTTCGTGACGTTACAACTCTGTTGAACAAGGGGGCAGTGGCGAAACTAGCCTTCTTCGACCTCAATAAAAAAAAAATGGGATGGCCCGCGTTTGCCTATTAAGAAAATTAGCGTGGAATGTCGAGCGTAAGTTGGTTATCCGGCGGTAGACACCTGAAAGCCGGGTTGTCTAATAAGTTACGACTGAAATTCCAATTGTTTTTTTTATTTTTAAGTTATAGTTACAGACAAATTTTACCTTGGCTAAAGTGCAGCTAGTAACCTTAGTGAACTCACTGATGGTTTTAGATAAAGAACGCAACTAAAATCTGGTGACATTTCACTCCCACGGAAGAAGGGTACATTAAAATTTAGTAATAATGTGAGCTCAGAGTGCCATTCAACATTTTTCATAACGTAGGTGCGATCATATTCCTCGTGGTCCTCATAAAAAATATTAGTTTCAAACGCATGTGCCGAAATTTAGGACACTCTTTTCATACAGGGTTTTAAAACTTCTTTGCGGGCCCTCCTGGAAAATGTATTTTGAAATAAAGGAATCTTCTGTGGCCCGCCGTGGGCTCCATGCGAACGCATTGGCATTGCTACGTCACTGGGGAACCGTCTCAAATCTACATCCTCACAAATTAAAGAAGAAAGGTAAAATTTGTTGCCCTGGAGTAAGGCACAAACAGTTTCGGGACATAACTTTTTTTTTAGAAAAAATTTAAGATTTGTTGTAAGGAACAAATTTGGTTTCGTGTCTATCTGTAGTCAGTTTCTTGTGTTCGACATAACTCGTCTACCGGTCATCCGATTTTGATGAAATTCGGTTCCATGTCTGCCTGTAGTCAATTTCTTGTATTCGACATAACTCTTTATACTGTTCATCCGATTTTGATGAAATTTTGTTCCATGTCTATCTGTAGTCAGTTTCTTGTGTTCGACATAAATCCTGTACCGTTCATCCTATTTTGATGAAATTCGGTTCGATGTCTGTCTATAGTCAATTTCTTGTATTCGATATAACTCTTTATACCGTTCATCCGATTTTGATGAAATTTTGCTCCATGTCTATCTGTAGTCAGTTTCTTGTGTTCGACATAACGGTACGTTCATCCTATTTTGATGAAATTTTGTTCCGCGTATATCGGTAGTTAGTTTCTTGTGTTCGACATAACTATTGTACCATTCATCCTATTTTGATGAAATTTTGTTCCGTGTCTATCTGTAGTCAATCAATCTAAACTTACCAAACAAAGTTTAATCTTAGAGGGCCATCTTTTGTGAGAGGGAATCGACTTTTTAGGAACATAAGTTGACAATAATATTTCTTGAGAGCACTCAAACCATCGATATTGGACAGAGGATGAATGGCGACAGCTCTCAATGATTCCAAACTGTGAAGTTCTAAAGAGTAGCTCTCTGGGTCTTCATTGTAGACGTGTTGGATGAACTGAAAAATATAAAAATAGAGAGAAACATGATTCACACTATACTGGAAATTTACACAACCCATAGATAATATTCAACTCAGATCCAGTCTTATGTATAGTCACACAACCCAGAGATAATATTCAACTCAGATCCAGTCTTATGTATAGTCACACAACCCAGAGATAATATTCAACTCAGATCCAGTCTTCTGTATTATATTCACACAACCCAGAGATAATATTCAACTCAGATCCAATCTTATGTATATTCACACAAACTCAGTCACTGACACCACAGCTAGATGTAACCATTAGTCAAGTTTCTTAAATCAAGAACTTGACTAATGCATCACTGTTGATTTTGGAAATGCGTCCCATAACCATCACCTATTTATTTCCTCAGATCTTTATCTTCAAAGGATTACATCCATCTGCTGAGAATGGATCCCCACATGCCCCTAAAATCACACCTAGAGAACATTAAGGAAAAATATAAACTCTACAGTATATTAGAAGGCGTATTTTTTTCAATCCAATTATGTCTTACTATCATGCATAGTAAAAATAGGTCATACTTGAGGGTAACATCCTCACGGTCTGAGTCCACCTGATCGGATGGTTTAAAGCTACCAACTAATAACAAAGTTGCTGCTGAACTGAATAATATTATTATGTTACTGACGTAATTATATTGCCGTGATTGAATTGGTTCTGGAAGCCCATGACACTTAATAGCCTCAAAGATTAGATATCAACTTATTTAGAAATAATATTTCAAAAATAATTTGTGTTCAACTCAGTTGGGAATGTCGTTATAGGCGAAAGTGCTATAAAAATATAAATTTTTAGCAGTTGATACATATATAATTTTTGAAATATTTCAACTTCTAACTTCCTTCTCCATTTAAACAAATTACTTAAAGTTTTTTAAATAATTAAAATTAGAGCTACACTCTAATACGTTGATAATATCACTATTGATGATGATATCAGTTCGTGTCCAATCTGTCCAAGTGATGGCAGATAACGGCCTCAGTTGGTTGAGGCGGTAGATTCATAACCAGGATGCTTTTGATTCGAATCTAATTCTTCGATATGTTAGTCAAGATAGTGATAATTACAGTCACAATACAGACCAGTAACCAGTTTATAATAATAATTGTACAGGCACGGGAAAAACACATACGCAGTTGCGGGCATCAGCTAGTAATGGTATAAAAATAAGAAAAATATGGTTTACCTCTTTCAATTTTGGTGTAAAGTCTACAGGTTCTGGACTGGTTTTCATATCAAAAAACAACACAGGCATTCGAGGTACAGCTTCCATGGTGACACAAAGCTGGGTGTGATACCAAGAAAGTAGGTAATCTGGATTACACTGGACAATGAAAATCTCTATTGATAGTGTTTGATCATAGCTTCTAGTCTGGAACTTTCATTAGAAAATAATAAATAAAATATTAAAGTTAAGATTATTGTTATATTCAATTTATTTGTGTTTTAGTTTAAAATGAATAAAAGTAAATGATAACAATAGTAATTTGATAATGATAGCATTCTGGAATTTTGGTTTGGTGATTGCCTGATTCGTGATTATGAGTTTTTGTTTTTTTACATAACAGTGTTGCCAAAATAAATTTATATTATTTACCCTTAATAATAAAATTTCGAATTACCCTAAATACACTCTATCATAACTAATGAACGAGAATGCAGTTTATTGATCATAACGAATAGAACAGAAAGTGTACCCCAATTGTTCTCTATTAGCAAGCGATTGCTTGTTTGAACTGAGCCGCAGTTACATAAATCGTCTTCCTTTCAGTCCCACTCCCTGAAATAATGTATCACACTGCTTCTGAGACGGTTCAGATAATCGAGGTGCAGAAATATATTTCTGATCCAGCAGTTAGTTCTTCCTTTATGACGAATAGGGAGGGTTGGGAGTCATACGGTCATATGCTGGCAGTCCATGGAGTTTTTCCGCTCTGGGCAAAGAAAACGAAAGCCCCCCCCCCTACACCAATATTTGAATTGATCCCTAAACAAATTTATATAGTATTGTAAATATATATAACAGAAACATAGAGTCCGACCTTATAATTTAACCAGATGGCATTTGGAATATAATTGTCATTGATATCCACTTTCAATTTGATACTGATTCGTATAATCAAACATATCGAATAGCGCGTCAAATTCAATCAGGTGTTATTAAATCCCTTAAGACTATGTTCAGATGACCACGCGGTACCGCGCAGTACGACGAGCCGCGCGGCACAAGATCTATCTAAATAGTGCATATTGTCTACATGACTGCGCGTTACTAGTTCTACATACTTGTATAGATTTGTTCATATGATACCGCGCGGTCATGTGAACCTAGCCTAACATAAACTCATGTAATCCCGTCAAATGCCGCCCCAAACAAGTGTCGCTCCGGGCAGCTGCTCCATTTGTCTATAGCTAGGATTGGCCCTGTATGCTGGATCCAGAGGCATCTTTTTCTTTCGCCGAGTCAAACATCAAGCTGCTTAATATATCGTAAAAGCCGCGTCTTGATTTTAGTCTGGCGAGCTGTTCGACGTGTCCGTAAAAATAGTGGCGGTGATCTAGAGCCTATTTTTCAGCTTCTGCTAGTGACTTCTTGCAGAGCAATTCTTGGTAAGGGGAATATTTTCTCGAGTGGAGTAGGTTTGAAGCGTTTGGTCACAAAGAAATAAAAATATCTTATCTGCGAAGGGAAAAATTTACCTGTGTTTTCTATTGGATAAATACTGTTTATACTGAAGTAAATAAATATACACTTGCAAATGGCATACGCATGGTTGTGCTTCCTTTTTCCCAATATTTTCTGCAGTAATAATTTCTAGCTTTCTTCTACGTAATCTGATTCCTGTTTTATTTTGATGTTTTTTTAAAAAATTAATTGAATTTAAATTGAGAATAGGCGTGAATTTGTCTCTGTTATTGCATTTACAAAATTGTTGTACGAATACCTTTAGGTATAGAACTGACTAGTTCATATTTATAATTAGCAATATAATATTGGTCAGTTTATCCAAAAATTAGTAACTACCTAACTACGACCTATGCTTACACCAATAGTTCATGCTGTTGGTGGATTTTTATTTGTGTAGTTGTCCATAAGCGTGTGCTTCAGGAAAATTCGCAGAATTCAAAAATCTCAAACTACTTTCGATTTATGACGCAGACGAAAAATAGTTAACTGTTTAGTTTTTAAATGTAAAACATGAGTTTGCAAAATTCTGATTAGACAGAAATTTCATCCATTCCTCTTAAACTCGCCGTATTTTTCATAAAAAGGCAAACGCCTATCAAAAAGTTACAGCAGTGTCTCTGTTAATGCACTCTGACCTTTGGTTATGACTTATGAGAGTAGTTAAAAGGTGTTTATCTAATCTTTATTATTTTTAACCTAGAAATTTTAAAATCGATTTCAGATGATTAGATAAGGGAACATTTTAATTAAAACCAACCCCAGGTTTCTAGCTTAAAAAAAAATGCGATGAAACACCATTCTACCCGATTAAAAATTTGGGTGTGGGTATTTTTTATATATAAAGAAACTGAACGGCAACCCTGTTTCTTTCAAGGCGCGAAATTTTCCGCGAAAGTCGATACGGTCGGCAATATCCTTTCCTTCAGTGGGCGACGGCAATAATATAATTCATAATATTTGGAGATGTGAGGTGTGATCCTTATATTCAAGAAATCGATAAGCTTATCATTATCAGTAATTTACGTTGATAATTGCTATCATTAGTAGTTCAGTTGATAAGAGTGAAGTGTTCGTATTCAGGAGGCTGTTGGTCGGAATCCAAGCGAAGACATCAATTTTAGTGATAACACAAATAATTCTGGAAGTTGTTGAGTTGACCGTTGACGGTGGTCATCGAGGTCTTGGTCATTTATTTACAAGGAATACTATTAATGGTGTTCTGTTTTTTTAATAAAATAAACTGAAAAGAATCTATTATAGACGAGGAAATCTCCAAATCACGTCAAACAAGACACTAAAATAAAATTATGAAGATATTTAAACCACTATGGGTTAGTCACGGACATCCAAAAGATGGTAGGTTATAAGGATTAGTTCTGTTTTGTGGGTTCAGTTTAAATATATATTTACCAAGGAACTCAGATATTGCCCCTCACATATCATTTAGAAGTACAATTACACGGCCTAAACGGTAATGGATATCAAATAATGTTAATAATGACCAGGAACAACCCAAAATCTTCCAGAAAAATACTAATTCCACTCTTTCTTGGTCCGTATCCTAGGTACCTTTATCGGTAGATTTTCCCCGTACNCTTCCAGAAAAATACTAATTCCACTGGGAGCAGACAGATACTATCATTTTTTTTCTGAGCAACTAACCTAACTTAAAATATGATTAATTGAAAGTAGAAGGTTAATTTTCACGATTAAATGGTGGAAAATACGAGNTCAGATATTGCCCCTCACATATCATTTAGAAGTACAATTACACGGCCTAAACGGTAATGGATATCAAATAATGTTAATAATGACCAGGAACAACCCAAAATCTTCCAGAAAAATACTAATTCCACTCTTTCTTGGTCCGTATCCTAGGTACCTTTATCGGTAGATTTTCCCCGTACTTCGCAGCGGTTCGATTTATTTTTTTCTAACCATATTAATATTTCCCCCTAAAAGTTGATAAATTATGTTACACGTTTCATACTACCTTAACTTAGAGAAGTTGACCAAAAAATTAGTCATTTCTCAAAACGGTCTATGGTTTTGCAGGCGACAAATACACACAAAACATATTTCACTTTTTTATATTCGGATTTTCCCATTTTCACCAAAAAGAAAAAGGTCTGTGGCACGTTGAATTTAAGCAACGTCTAGCGACTGTGTGACCACGTATGTTCGGGCCCTCGTGATGCCGGCTATTCTCGGCCCAACCCAGGCTGGGTGAGGTCAATGTGGTAGCTGGTTTGTAAGTTTCCAGCCAATAGAATTTAAAGAGACGTTAAGCAAAAAAAAAAAAAAATGTTTCAGCTTTCCTGAGGTACCACCTTTTTAGTTTTTACTAACCACTGGCTTACTAAATTTCCGTGTCTGGTGGTGGAAGATTTAAGTTTTTGTCCCCGAACGCCTTTCCGATTATTTCAGGGATTTTTTTTCGCATTACTGTTGGAAGTATTAAGTAGCATATAATGCTACTCATAGGACATCGGATTGTTGATAATCTCGGCCCCTTCCATGCTTTCCAATATTGGTAAATATTTCAAATTCGTGAGGATTAAATTCCAGAGGTTTTCTGGGTTTGAAATCACGCCCTACCGTTTACTAGACAGAGCACTTACTACTGCACCACCAACGTTTGGCTAAACAATTCATGCTCAAAATTTTCATTTTTCAGAGAAAATAGAATCTTGTCCAATTTTTTCTGTCGACATTCATCCAGATGGGTCCCGATTTGCTACAGGAGGCCAAGGTAAGTTTTTAGACACAGCGAGCCTCTCAAGTTCAGATAATTCGTAATTTAAACATCGTGGTTCGTTCCTGAAATAACTTAATGTGACCTTGCTTTCATTGTTAAAAAAAATTGTCCAATCCAAAAAAGGTGATTTAAATGACCATTTGAAGTGAACAATATATCATAGTGACCGATAAAGAACCTTTGTTTCTTTTTCAAAATAACAATATTTGATTACAAAGAGCATTCCCTAAGCTGTGCTAAACATCTTCTGAGGTGTAAGTCAGTAAATAAAGTGGTAATGAGACCAAAGGTTGGTTTTAAACATTTTTTTTATATTTCTCATGTGTTATTATGTACAAATAGGTACAAATTCAGTGCTCACTGCAGTATTGTAGGATTTTTCAATATCAATTATTATCTAATTACTTTGAATTTTCAACTTTACCTTCATCGATGGCACCCGTTCGCTATGCGCAT
Organism: Pachypsylla venusta; assembly: GCA_012654025.1. Taxonomy (NCBI): domain Eukaryota; kingdom Metazoa; phylum Arthropoda; class Insecta; order Hemiptera; family Aphalaridae; genus Pachypsylla; species Pachypsylla venusta. Next base: position 6,207,026 of record CM022877.1, read on the forward strand.
TTATCTCCTAAGTTACTCATAGTACTGCTGAAATGATGTCACTGCTCCAACAACAGCAAAGTCTAAATTGCAACTACTAGTAATAATTATCGCATTAGCTTATTACCTATAGTAAAATTTAATATTTTTATACTCGTATAATTGTGTTTTAGGTGAAGACTCTGGTCGTATTGTTATTTGGAATATGGCCCCCGTGCTTAGTGAATCAAAAGAAATGGATAGTCGAGTTCCTCAGATGCTTTGCACTCTGGACAATCATTTAGGTATGTTGCTTTTTAATGGGGAGACGCCTGAATGGCCAATTGTGTGGACCATTACAAGGTTATCGGGTTTACACTTCTACCAGGCCAAAATTGGGAGAAATATTTTTTCTCTATTCTTCTCAGTATGACCATTTTTAGGAGTATGTTCTGTACTCGCGTGTACACACCATCGTACCCACCTGTGCTCCGGTCCTGATTAATGGGTATCTATTTAAAACCCGGGAAATGGAATTCAGTCTAAACACCTAAAAATGTTATGATATTGAAAAGAACAGAGTCAGAACATCTCAAACGTTTGTAATGTGAGTGTGCGTTTCTCTCCTAAAATTAATTAATATTTTTACGTGTAATTTTGGTGTCAATAATTATGAACTTCATTTTCCAGTAAAACTTTCTTTTTAATTTAAGATCAGTCCACTTTTCTACTTTAATACTTTTTACCGTGCGGGAGTACTTCACACGCCTCAATATACCAGCAGATGAAGAGGCTATTTTTGATGTCAACAGAGCAAAACAGATTGTTTCAGAACTTACCAAATAAATTAACTCCTCCTCCGGATTGGGTTTGCTTTGCCGCACTTTCTTCGTTTGTTTTCTTTCCTTTTCTGTGTTTGTATGTGTTTTGATCTTAGCTTACCTCTGAAATTTGATATATAGGTCCCATCCGGGCTCTAATTGTGCACCGAAACTTTTGGGTGCAATCAAATACACCCATGTCGATTTTTGCCGCTTTTTAGCGGTTTTCAGTATTGCTGTCTAAAAGGAGAATGGTAAGAGCTAGAGATTTGAAATTTTGTATGTATGTCATGTTTGAGGTCTCAGCTAGCTCCGAAACTTTTGAGTTCAATCAAATATACCGCTGGCGGTTTTCATTAATCCTGTCTAAAAAGAGAATGGTAAGAGCCAGAGACTTCAAATTTAGTAGGTATGTCAAATTTAGAGTCTAATTACGCCCCAGATTTGAAATCGTCACGAGAACCCCCCCTCCCCCTCAATTTTTTTGCCCCCCCAAAAAAAATATTATTTTTTGACAGAAAAAACATAATAAACCCATGTGTCATATTGGCAGAGTTTTTAAATTGGTTTCTCTTGTACTTTTTTTTTTAGCTTGTGTCAACTCGGTAAGATGGAGTTACAGTGGTAAATATCTAGCATCCGGTGGTGACGATAAACTCATTATGATTTGGACCATATCCAGAAGTCAAGGTAAGCATGGCTTCATGCACACCAAATGAAGTATTTTCTAAATTACTACCAAGCTTCGTCAAATGCAAAATATTATGCATCATCATGTTCGATGGTAGCCAGATCTGAGTCTGCAGCTCAAAATAATAGTTCTCGTTCACTGGACTAGTCGGTGGGTGATTATCTAAGAATGGGCCCACACTGGAACCGACTTCGTACCACTGCAAATTGCGTATTAACACTGGAACACGATAGCCGGAAACTTTTCCTCTTTTCGTCAGAATTGTTTAGAATTTCTTATTGCTGTTGTAGAGGTGGCAGCAATTCCAAGCTTAATAAGATTAATATCAATGATTTTGGTAACACATTTCTTTTGTGAGACGATGTGGGTCTTCTTTTGGTTTGCATTGCTGTATTGCTGATCTTTGGCGAAACATTTTTGCATACTTGGGTTGCCCTGGTACGTAGAACCAACCATCTGAGGACAATTACAATTCCTTTGCAGTCGATTGTTAAGTTACGTTCGGGCTAATACAACGGAGAAATATCAGCGCTCCAAACTAAAAACGAAAAATCAAAAACTGTATTTCGTTATCCTGTTTTTTGGCTCAACAGGTAATAAGTTTCTCTCTGTGCTTGCTTGTTATTATTCACACAGAAGTCTGCACAATGCAACGAGAGTCGTACGACGCAAGGACTGTTCACTGTTCAGGGCCGTTCAAACTTTTGTCTAGATATGTTCTGCGAACTCCACTCATTAGGAGCTTTATAATTTTGGATATGTTCGAAATTGCTTATTGCGAAAGCGAAAAAAATAATACATCCCGATGTGGTATTCTGCAAAATGATTCAATGACTCCAGGGTGTATTTAAACAGAGATTTCCCTTTTATCTGTAGGTAAGGTCTTTTTGGGAGAGGCATGGTCGTAAAAACGTTTCCTAACCGTCTGATTGGGGGAAAGCCCTTTATTTTAAAAAGAAAACTTGCTCAATTCCCAAATTTCCGGGTTTGAGCATTTGGCAAATACCACATCGCGACGTGGTTGTTTTTGTACGGTCAATGAACAATTTCGAGTTTCAGCCGAATAGATTCATTTCCTTTAGGAGGTTTTAGCTTTTCCAGATCATTGTCTCAAATTCGTCAACAAAAATTATTCGTTTCTGGACTTTTAATTTGATTTCAGGTGGTTCAACAATATTTGGTGGGAAGGGCAAAGTCAATTTGGAATGTTGGAAGTGTAGCCATACGTTGCATGGACACACCGGAGATGTCCTGGACATTGCTTGGTCTCCTAATGACGCTTGGCTTGCTACGGCATCCGTAGATAATAACATTATTATATGGGATGCTGAAAAATTTCCGGGTAAGTTATATGGTGTCACTGGCCAAATAAATTTGGCCATATTTCATTACCTTCAGCAGTGATATCGTTTCAGCACTCCTCTCCATATGAGAAATATTATTCCAGAGATCTACAAATTAGGATAGTTGAACAGGTGATTTGTATCACGTAGGCATCCTGTAGTGGACAATCATCTCTGACGTTGAGATGACTTCTGAATTGATATGAGTTAAGGATTTTATAGAATCTTAATTGTGCTAATTTTGTCCCAGTACCATTACATTCAGTGCCTAGATCAATCAAAATTTAAAAAAATCAAGCCATTCAAAAGTTAGGGTCACCGGGCTGAAATTCTTGGACATACTAAACCCTCGATCCTATTCCATCACAGTTCCAACCCTAGAGTGGAACTGTGATTGTATTCGTTCCTGGTCGTCCCTGTGCGTGTATCTTTCATCGTGTGGCTGTCGAATTAAAGTTCTTGTCATCGGATATTTTTTGATTTATTTTCAGAGGTGGTGAAAGTACTCAAAGGACACACAGGTTTGGTGAAGGGGGTGACTTGGGATCCTGTTGGAAAGTATTTAGCATCTCAAGGAGATGATAGGACTCTTAGAATTTGGAAAACTGCGGATTGGCAGACAGAGGCGGTAATCGAGGAGCCGTACAAAGATGTAAGTTTATAAAATAACACCTATTCAAAACAGTCTGAAGTTGGTTTGGTAGACAGGAGCGGTAAACATGGAGCCCAAGCCCACATCAGTGACGCAGCTATACCAATGCGGTCGCACGGGCCCTTGATTCAAGGGGGTCCCAGGCCCCGGCGAGCCACAGACGATTCTTTTATTTCAAAATACATTTTCGAGAAGGGGCCTCAGAAGTTTAAAAAACACATGGAAAGTGGAAAGATTGTCCTAAATTTCGGCACATGCGTTTGAAACTGTAATATTTTTTATGAAGACCACGAGGAATAATTATGATCAATCCATGTTAAAATGATAACTGGCTCTAAGCTCACCTTTTTTAATAAATTTTACACAATTCGTTCTTCCTTGGGAGTGAAATGTCTCGAAATTGTAGTTGCGTCCTTTATCGAAAACCCGCCGTGAGTTTACTGAGGTTACTGACTGCACTGTCCAAGTCTTCATACAATGTAGCTAAGGTGAAACGCCGGGATTCGCAAAGGGGACAATTCATTTTTTTTTTTTTTTTCATTTGGCCCAAATAGGCAAGTTACGCCTCTGGCCCACATTGTTGTCTAGTACGTCGCCCCGGCTAAATTATTTCTGTATTTCCAAATATGCCTTCAGATCTGCCTTGCAGGCATGGAATAGAGCCACGTTAAATACTCTAGATCCCGTCGATTCGCTGAAGTTAAACAACGTTAGGTGGGTTAAGTACCCGGATGTGAGTCCGATTAGGACAATATGACTGTGTTGTTGGCTTTTTATGGTGCACTCAACATTGTAAGGGACTCTGAGTAGCTGTTGATGATTGCAGCAAAATTTCAGAAATTTCAATACCTTAGTTAACCTAATTTTAAAAAAATTCAATACCTTAGTTACCTAATTTTAAAAATGTGAATCCAAAGGACTGCAGCCGTCGTCCCGTAAAACTACAACCGGGCAAAATTATTTGTATTGTCGTGAAGGCCCCGGTGGTCGGATCGATTCGGGAAAGGGTCCGCTGCTCGTCATCTTGTCCGTAGTCAATTCGAAAGGGCACGGGGGACAATCCCACTTGGGAGCAAAATGTTCTGGCTCGCCATGAAGGGCTCACTGATCGGATCGGGACTCAGGAAAGTGGGTATTATTGAGCAACCTCATATTTTGTTTTTAGTGTGCGGGCTCCACAATTATGTTACGATGTTCTTGGTCACCTGACGGCCAGTACATAGTATCGGCACATTCTCTTAACAACGGCGGTCCAACTGCACAAATTATTGAAAGAGATGGTTGGAAATGTGACAAAGATTTTGTTGGACATCGGAAAGCCATCACATCTGTTCGTTTTATACCAAATTTGGTGAAACGAAAATGTGGACTTGGATCACACCAGAAGGTAAGTGAGTTAGTCATGTGGGACCTAAACTCCTTTGTAGATTGTCACAGAAGAAGCGCGCGTGACTCAACGAACTACTTATAGTCTATACACTCTATACAAACGTTTTTTCTTTTAAAATTCATATTTTAGATTCGGATATTGTTGAAAGTAATTAAACAGAATCGAGGTCTTCGTGCTTCTCTTGGTACCGCTTTAAATTGCAACACATACCTACTTCATGGTGCTTATCTGTGACACATTTTACGAAAATCAATAGTGAACGGGACGAGGCATGACTACATATGACCAGACGTCCCACTTTTAGAGGTACAGTACCTTTTCAGAGTCTTGTCCCGCCGTTCAAAAATGTCCGCGTTTTACCGCGTCCCACTTAAAAATTTTTCTCTTAAAGTCATATTGGGAATCTCTTATCGTCCTGGAAAGCGAGAAGAGAAGGAAAGTAAAGACAGAAAAAGAGAAAGTCAAGTAATGAGGGAACTTTATCTGGCTTTCCCATTGGCCGGAAATGAATCGACGACGCTTCCTAGCCGTTTTCATTATTCCCGTCTAAAAAGGGAATTGTAACAGCTTGACACTTGAAATTTGGTATCTAATTGTGCTCCGGAACTTTTGGGTGCAATCGAATGATCAATGCCTGCTTTTGCCGCTTTTTATAGGTTTTCATTATAAAAGAGAATTGTAAGTGTTAGATTTGTTAGAACGTTAAATTTTTTTTATGAGTGTCATATTTGGTATCTAATTGTGCGCTAAAACTTTTCATCAATATGAGTCACATATATACTAAAATTGTTACAAAAATATAGCGCTCTATACTAAAATTTTATGCTGCATATATTATGACTCACATTGGCGAAAAGTTTCGGCGCACAATTACACCTCAAATGAGACATATTTATCAAATTTCATCAGAATCGGTCAACGCTACTTAACCAAAGTGCCCTTGACGGTGTGCGGTGTACACGGTGTGCTGGAGGGGGGAAATCTCCGTGGAGGAACGGATATTAATTTAATATTTGATTTTTAAAACGTAAAATATGAAATGATGGGTGGGATGTGGAGGGATATTTTTTTCTGTCAAGTGAAATAATAAAACTATGTGTCATATTAGAAGAAATTTTTCGTACACGTTTTGCAGATTCTTTTGTTAATTTGTTTCCAGATGCGTCATCTGAGTGTGGTGGCCATTGGATCTCGTGATCATGCTGTCAGTGTCTGGTTGGGTGGTTACACAAGACCTCTGGTTGTTATGGAAGATTTGTTCTCTGCCACCGTACTGGACTTGGCATGGTCCCCTGATGGGGTTACTCTGATGGCGTGCTCCTACGATGGAACCATAGCTTGTTTTTTGTTTATGGAACAAGATATAGGACGTACTATTTCAATGGAGGAACGGGTAAGATTGGGGTTTTGAAGGTAGATATAAGAAGCGAACAACAATATATTAATTATGAGTGATATTTTTGTAACAATTAATCGATTAATTGGGGCTCAGTATATCGAGTATAATGAATTAATCGGGAAGCTCGAAAACTGGAGGAAAAACGTTCAATGGTCATAGTTAATATGAAATATTGGAAACACTTCGCATAGCTCAATGGTCACTGTAATGGTCACCCCGAAAGCATTCAAACCACATTTGTCAATGTGGTTTGAATGCTTTCGGGGTTCACTTAGCCTCGTGGGTACAATGAGTAGTTATGGAGATAAATACTGGTGCCAGCATTGTAGGTAAAGTTGAAAAAATCAAATTAATTGGATAATGATAAATATTGCAAAAATCCTACAATGCTGAAATGAGCACCAAAATTGTGATATAATAACACAAGGAAATCGCATTTATCAAAAGTAAAATAATTGAAAATTATTTTCTGAGGGTTGATGTTGGTCTTTGATGAAAATAATATATGCATTAGAAGTAGCAGCCTTGGCTGTTTTCGCAGCTCTCCGGTGAAAATATTTTTGAAATTGAATTTGGCAGCCTTCGGCTGATTTCGCAGCTCTTTAATGAATATATTATATGAATTAGAGTTGACAGCCTTCGGCTGCTGTCACAGCTCTGGTGAAAATATTAGTGATTATTCCAAAAATTCATCAAATTTGGAGTAATATTCCCTCTTTTATATAAGTAAAAAGTTGGTTTGCGGTGAGTACTGCTCGAGAGGTTTATGAATTGCACTTGTGAAGGGGTTTTAAACCCATGTGTGCTAATTTGGCCGAGTTTTTGTTTCAGAACGAGATGTACGAGAAGATGTACGGTACGTCCGTGAAATTAAATAAAAATGTTGGCGCACTATTGATAGAAAATTGTGAACTGATGCCGGAATCAGAATTAAAACGAATGTCGGATAAATTAAAAATAAAAGAAAAAAACAAATCAAACAACGTATGCGAGAAGAAAGAAAACGAAAGCGAGGATGTGGAAATGAAGGACTTGGAGGAGAAGGAAGACAAAAGAGAAGTGGAGAAGCAACAAGTAGAAAGAAAGGTATTTCTCAGGTCATTTTTTTTTTTTTTCTTTTCTTCCGTCTACACTCTATAGAAATGTGACGTCACATAAAGTGACGTGCAAATTCATATAGGCAATAACTGACGGTCATTTTGCCCATTTAGTAACAACAATACGGTTATTACTAAAAGAGCTCAGGTTTATCTTCAATGGAATTATAATATGCCATTGCAGACACCAGAGGAGATTTAAATTTAAACGTTTGATTTCTATTAGGGGTTTCAAAAGTGGTTCCTCTAGTGGGTCGTAGTCTTATATTTGGGACTTTTAAATTTAATTTTTCCAACATATAGGAACTGTTAAGACCTCCTCTGAAGATGTTTTGGAGAAGCTTAACCTGTGCCCACCGTCTCCTATTCTCTAAGGTATCCATCTGCAGTTGCTCAACTAAGACATTGTATTCAATATATTCTGGAAAGAGAGGATAGAATCCATTCTCTTTCCAGAAGAGGTTCCTGATAAAGCGAGCCTGCACTCTCTCAATGGACCTGATAGCCCTCTGAGTGTGGGGGAGCCATATCACTGAACC
>CM022877.1:6215593-6226042 GCA_012654025.1 Pachypsylla venusta
GAGCGTGAGGATTCTTTGGTTTTGGGGGTTTATCTTTTTTGAGTGTAATTAATTCCTCTTTTAAACAAGAGTCGTCAAAATTTGTCGAAAATTCCGACAGTTGCACGATCTAGGATTATTTAAAATGAAAGATGAAAAGTTGGAACTTCTCTGCATCGGTGGTAAAGGGTTGATGGCGGGTTTGTGTCTCATTGTGTCACGATATGTGGGAGGTGCCACGCGTTGGTTGTAACTAATTCTGTTGGTTGGTTTTGGTTGGTGTTGTTGACGCTGATAATAATTATTATTGGAGTAAGCATTGTGAGATGTGTGATAAGGAATGCGTGTACTCGTGAATGAATGAGACTGATCTGCCTTTGTGTTGTGTTCAGTGTACCGTGCGTGAGTATGAACAGGTTGTGTAACCTTGCTGTACTGTGTAAAGTTGTTGTGTGCTTGTCTCTTATTATGTGTTAATTTGATTGGATGTTCTATTTGTTTTACACTACCAAATATTTTTTGAATTATTTTTCTAGATAATATTAGTTTGCCCTTTCGGTTCAGGTGTACCATATCTTTGCTGAAATGATACATTTGTAGGAAGTTGTGGGGATCAATTACGATGAAATTATTGTACTTTTTCAGTTGATATTTAATTTTTGTATTTACGCTAGCAATGTGTTGGTTAATTTTTCTTACGGTGTAGCGTGGAGGTATGAGTACGATTAGCACGTCTCTGTTGGGGAGTTTATTTTGCAGGTTCTGAAAAGCCTGTTCAATTAGATCTTGTCTGGTTTTAAATATATCATTTGAACCACCCAGGATACAAGTTAGGGTATCAGGATTTGTACTGGATGGATCTACTAAATTGATCAATTCATTGATTTTAAAACCCGGTTTACAAGTGACATTGATTGTACATTTTGTGGTCAAAGAGTTTTCTAAAAGACTTTTAATGTCCCTAGCATTACTATCACCTATAAAATTTATTCTACTATACTTAGGATATTTATCTGAATTTCTATTGGTTGTTTGTTTCATTTGAGATGGTTTTGCCTGCTGTAGTTGTAGTCGTTGCTGTTGTGTTACATTCTCCGATGTTGTTTGAAGTTGAGGTTGTTCTATCTCCATTACGGTGTTGTCGTCTGATTGGATGCTACTTATGCTGATGTGAGAGATGTCGGGATTGCGGGGTGGATTCTTGAATACGTTTGCATTTATGGTGTTCACATATTTCGCATTTTTATGCTCTGGTGTTGTGCTTGGTTCCTCTTCAAGTGATTTGATTTTTTCACGACTGGCATGAAGTTGCGATTTGAGGTCTTTTATAGTTTTGTCTTTGAATATATGTTTCTCATTATCTTCCTCAATTTGCTTATCATAATCTGATATGAGTTCCTCGTTGATTTTTTTAGTTGATAACAACTGATTATGTAGATGCTCATTTTCATTGGTAAGTTTGGAGCTAAATTTTTTTAGCTCATCTATAAGCTCATCTTTATCCTCGTTCTTTTTTGTCATATGATTAAATTTTTCAAGAATGTACATTAATCTGGTTAGGAAAGATGGGGGTACCAAATCAGTTCTTTCACTGTCAATAGCTATTTTGTAAACACACTCACAAAGTGCATAGGCATGTTCTCGAATGTCAGGTTTCAAAAGTTCTAAGCATAATTTTGTTCCACTCCACTTTTCGATGGACTGAATTTGTGCCCTTGTTAAAACCATAATGAATGATTACTTTTGATGTTTTTATCAATAGAGGTTATGATAGAAAAAAAAAAATAATAATATAGATTATGGTAGTGAAAGGTTGGTTTAGATTTATTTATTTTTTCCCCTCTAACAATAAGAGATGTCAATATTAAAAATAAAAAACACTTTTTCTCACTATAATTATGGGGTTTTGAAAAAAAAGAAAATTATATTCGGAAAGCTGGTATAAAGTATAATTATATTAGGACTTAAAATTTATTTGGGCTCTTTTAACACTTGAAAAAAATGTTTTTATCGGAGCTCACTATTTAACGTCCGCACTGTTGTTAAAAGCACATTCCTAGGTCATGTCACTGTTACGATTTTTTGTCGCGGACGAACACAACTGTCCGTTATGATTTTTTTTTTCGTGGGCGAACACAACTGTCCGTTATGATTTTTTTGTCGTGGACTAACACAACTGTCCGTTATGATTTTTTTTTTCGTGGGCGAACACAACTGTCCGTTATGATTTTNTTTTTTTTTTTTTTTTTGTCGTGGACGAACACAACTGTCCGTTATGATCTTTTTGTTGTGGACAAAAAGCTGGGAGGAATTCTAGGTTCTTATACCAATTTGCGAATGACGACATACGAGCCGCTTATTTTTTGAGCGAACATAGTTGGGTTTAGTTTGAACACCTATGAGGTCTAGTTTAAACACCATAATGTTTCATTTGCTTGTCGGTCTGCTTTTTTTTGGAATGAAATTTGGTACTTACATTCATCGGCAAGAGATAGAATTTCCTATTGCCTATTTTAGAAAAATTAAATTTACCCTTGACGGTTTTCCGCCACTTTTTGACGATTTTCATCGATCCTGCCTGAAAAGAAAAGTAGGTTCTGGAGACTTGAAGTTTTGTTAGTATATTAATTGTGTGTATTGGACAATTCACGAAAATTTTAATTATATCTCGCACCTGTCGTTCCATTATAAATGAAAAATTCTCCCAATTCACCTTTTAAAATTCTGTCTGTTTATTATAGAAGGACCGGGAGTTCAACAATTCCGGCAACAGTTTGGACATGAGTAATGAATCAAGAAGTCGCGATCGAGGCGAGGTAATAGCAAATGGAGTCATCATTTGTAGTGAATCGTCCAACAAAGGTTACCCATCGCCAATGAAGAAACAAATCGAAACTAGAACGTCCGATGGAAAAAGGAGAATCACGCCCATATGCATTCCTACCACACCGCCCGACACTGGGTAAGTCAATACAGTGACTCCGTAATTAGTCCTCAGGCAGTTGGGTGTTGTTGGTCCCTCGAAACCCAGCGTTACTGACATTCATATAAAATGGGTAAAAAAAACACAAAAGAACACTCTGCCAATGTGGCACATGGGTGTATTATTTTACTGGCTAAAAAACATAATATTATGTGACTCGGTGTCCTGGTGGGGTAACTCTGATCATTATTAAACGTAACAAATTTATAAACCGCTAAAGTAGAACGGAGGAACAGAGTAGACCTAATCTCCTAGTGTTTATACGAACCGAGGTACCCCACCAAGACTGCGTGTTGGTGCAGAGAGTGAGGTAATCAGACTTAAATTCTGAAATCGTTTTGGGTGGGGTCGCAATCTAATGTCATTAGCTATTTCGAAGTAAGGAAGAGTGGATAGCGGGGCCCAACATAGATTTCATGTCTTTGTTGGGGTGATGACTATTGGGGATTTTTGGGGCGGGGAATTTTTATAGCACGCAGTGGTATTTTTGGGGAGATTATACTGTGTCCTCAGGCAATCATCATTGACAGGCGATACACATATACATATATTTACAATCTCTCTCTCCCTCTAAATTGTATAGCGAAACTGTACCAATTTTGCGTATAACACTAGTTATCTTGACTTGTAGTTTATTGTGAAATGGGCCCCTGGTAAGTTTATTTTTTTTCATTTTTAAATACAATTGTCTTGAGCTAACAATTTTACCACGTTGAATACATCAGTTTCCGCCTGATTAGCGAACTCAATCAACGTCGGGCGTGTTGAGTTCTTGGACGGAAGTCCGCTCGGGTGCACTTAGCCTAATGAGGTCTTATGAGTAGCTACTGTTGATTGTAACGAAGCAAGTGGGAAATCTATATCTTATCAAATCAAAATCAACAGTTGCCTAATTTTATAATTCTGCGACGTCTCCGTGGCAGAGTGTGCATCACCATCAGTTTGCACGAAGGAGTTACCGGGTTTGTTTCCTGGTCGGGTCGAAAATTTGATTTTTTTTCTATCGAAATTTCTATAAACAACTGAATTTTTGAGGGTAACTCAGCCTCCCGGGGACAATTGAGTAGTAATGTTGTTGTTGTAGCAGCAATAATGAGCCAGAAAATGAGCAAGTCATCGTCATTGGAAAAATAAGGATGGCCGCTGTGAAACGATGTGGACCTTTTTTTTATTTTGTACTGCTGTATTGATGGTCTTTGGCCAAACACTTTTGGGTTGTCCAAGTACGGAGAACCAACCATCTGACGACAAGCTATGGTGACAAGTGGTAACATTATAAGTTAATTAGTAAGTGTAGCTTAGGCTTAGTGATATTGGAGAGATTGTTAAAAAGAACTTATAATGCTATAATACATAATACCCACGTAAAGTGTGACATAAGAACACAAAGAAATATACATTTACACTTTTAAACTTCTGCGCCGACTCCAATCAATGAGGGCCAGAAATAAATATCCGATCTGAATCTAATTTGATATTTTCTTTTTCCAGGGATGGACCCGTGCCATTTGGATCCCTTAAGCCGCCCGATCAAAATCAACAAAAGCCTAAACTCACCTATTTGAGCGGTTCAACAGATATTGTTATTGAGCGACACAACGATGTTATGGTGCAAGCGAACGCACAGGGCGACTCAACCAGTTGCGTGTTTGTTACTAGTACACCAAACAAGTGAGTCTCTTTCATAGACATACTAGCAGATGCGCAAAGACGCGCGCATCTGCTATTGCAGTTTTGTTTAATGTTAATATCAACATCTACATGTCAGAAAACTTTGAGGGGCTTTGGGGGGACTGATATATAGAAGAAGGATAGAAGAAAATAGGAGAGGAGGTAGTTATGAAGGATATAGGAGTAATCCAGGAGTCACTAAAAAGATTCGGCTGGTTCTCTTTAGTGGCCGGAATGATAACAAATATCATCTCGGACTACCGAGATGTCCTCGGTTTGGCCAGAAGGTTATCCTGCAGGGCTTTCTCTAGGGACAGACGGATTCTGACCGTTTATTATACACAAGTCATCCTGAAAACGTGCCTTAACACATGACATATCTCATCACATTTTAAGCTCCAAATTCTCTCTCCTACATCTATAATTTCCATCTTTTCCCTCTCCCACGATTTTTTATCCCTCAAGTTTATTTCGAGTATAGCTCTTTCCATCCTTCTTACAGTTGTTCTGAGTTTGTCTATATATTTCTTTCTCAGTACCCGTTGGGAGAATGCAAGCTGTTATTAGTTTCATGTTCTTCCATTTCATAATTTTTTTGTATTTTGAAAAAGCATTCCATCCGACATCTATTCTTCGTTTTATATCCTCCCAGTCGTCCTCTCTGTTAATCACACTTCCTTAATATACAAACTCTTCTATTCTTCTATCTCTTGTCCTTTAAAACTTAATATTTCGTTGTCATCTATGTTTACCTTCATTAATTTCGTTTTATTTATGTTTGTTTGTAGTTGTAGTCCTATTGAGTGGAGAAAGTGCAAAGTACATTTTCTCCTTCCTGTGCCAATTCTATAATCATACTTTGCACTTTCTCCACTCAATTTTCTTAATTTCTTTTCATTTATTATTAATCCTCTTTCTCCCCATTTGAGTTGTCGTCCATCATTACAATACCAGAAATATAAATAACCTCATCACGAGCAAAAATAAAATTTTGGACGGGTCTTACCTTAAAATATTTTTAAACAAAAATATTTATCATTTAATTGAATTTACAAAGGTAATTTCCTAAGCTTTTAAAGCTTCTAAAGGGAGCATAACACTATAATTAACTATCCCCCACCCTAAAATCAATGAATGGAGGACTTCTTAATACTTCCCCCCCATAATTTCATTGAGTTTCCGGGATGACTAGATGCTAAAAATTATTATTTGATTTTATTATATATTATACCACGATGTACCCCATACTCAATTTATAATTCTTACAAAAAATATGATTAAAATCCTTCCAGGACTTCCAATGTTCGACAGCTACAACTTGCAAGACAAAATCTGAAAAGGCCACTCGATGTTATAGAGTCATCTGAACATTCATCTAAAAGACAGAAATCAATGGATGCCCCCTCAATTGGGCCACCCGTGGTATCCAAAATGTGTCGAGTAGAGAAAGAGGACATTCTTACTATAATTAAAGCACCAGATGTTGGAATAAATCTACCCGTTCCTAGCATAAAGTCTATTTTGGAATTCAATGTAAGTTGGAAGCAGTTCAAATCAGTTAGGAGAGAGAATATGTTTGACACCCGGATTAGCGCTCCTCTGGCAAACAGAAGAACGTGGGTTTAATTATTATTTGTTTATTGTGTTCAAACCCGTTGTGGTTGTTGACACATTACAATTATAGCTGAAAAATAATAAATAAATTAGAATAACTGATAAATAATAATTAAACCTGAAAAAATAGTGTAGGAACAAATTAGAATATCTGAAAAAATGTAGAACACCTGTAGAAAATATATAAGTTAGAATACCTGTAAAAAAAATGTCCAAAATTTTTGCACGATTACAATACTTTATCTTTTTTAGGGAGAGAAAGTAAAAATATGTAAGGTTAAAAAAATATACAGGGTGTTTCAAAAGGCCATGCAAAAAAAGAAATCACGTATAGTAGAGCCCAAAAAAAGGCCACTTTGCCTAACAGACCCCCATACGGAATTGGACCCCAAGGCAGCTAGGACCACCCAAAGATGGCACTCAATCCCAGAATATTTAACCACATAAAACATTCGATTGTACCCAAACGTTTCGGCGCACAATTATACCACAAGTGGGACCTATATACCAAATTGCATCCAAATCGGTCAGCGCTAAGTGGTAAAACTGCTTATCGCGGCGGATGAACTGATATTTGAATTCGATCTTTGGAATCTACATATCAAATTTTGAGGGAGGTATTACTTTTCTTTCGTGACGATTCCAAAGGTTGAAAATAATTAACCAACCATGCCCTGTACACCGTCTGCCGTTGAGTGGCACTTTTGCCACTCAGCGTTTACTGATTTTTATGAAATTTGGTATTGAGGTTCCTTTTGAGATTACCATGTACCCTATAATGAGCGTTAACTACTCAAAACATGTTTTTTTCATTATTTGTTGCCTCTGTTGTCAGGTGCCCAATGGAGGGAAGCGTATCATTGACAACAAAGGCTACAATGTACCCAAAGGTCCTATAGTGGGTGTTAACTACTTAAAATATGTTTTTTTCATTTTTTGTGCCTCTGTTGTCAGGTGCCCAACGGAGGGAAGCTTATCATTGACAACAAAGGCTACAATGTACCCAAAGGCCCTATAGTGAGTGTCAAATTGAATAGAAATAAATCAATCATTTGGGAACATGTGTTTGGTAAGTTGTTACATTTTTTGGTGACTTCACTAAGAGGATTGAGCAGGATTGCTCGCAGCCTGTATGAAGTACTTGCGATATTTTAATTTGGTTGATGTTTGGTTAAATAATTTATTACCAGATTAACAATATTGGAGCTACAGCCTCATACTATAAAAACTTCTTGATCAATGAGCACGTCCACATAGGGCTGAAATTTTCGCATTTGTTATATTTTACTTTCCTTATCATATAAAAAGGAAAATATTGTAATGGGCTGAAATTTTCGATATCCAGTTTTTAATGCAAAACACTTTTCGAGGTTTCCAGAGCATAAATCCTGAATTTTAGAAATTGGTTCTTGTGTGTGTCTGTGATCAAGATATCTCAAGAACTGTAAAAGGTAGAGATTTGAAATCTGGTAAATGTCATTTTAAGCCAAGAACGAACCACGAAAATTTTGGTTGAAATCGAATCTTCTGTTGGGCGGTTTTTTGTCGCTTTTCACGAATGCCTAAAAAGAAACGGTAGGAGCTTAAAATTAGGTGTTAATTCATATCAATTTAATGCATGGAATGCATAACGGCACTTTTGGTTGAAGTTCAATATACTGTTGGCGTCCCTTTTTAAAGGTTTTTGGCCGCCTTCTGACAATTTTCACAAATTCAGCCTAGATAAAGAAAAGTAAGTGCCAGAGGCTTGAAATTTGGTACGTATTTTTGAGATATACATATAACCCGAGAATCGTCCATGAGATACATTGTTCCAAAATAGACACGTCCTGTGTTTTTTATAATTAAAAGCCTGATTATAATTATCACTGCGACCTTTATTCAGATCATTTGTGACCAGTGTTTCGAAGAGGTGGATTTGGAGTCAGATTCAAACCTACAGCCTCCTGGTTACAAACTCACCGCCTCAGCCAGCTGCTCACACCAGATTTTCTGTCTCTCTTTTCAGGTTATAAAATTGTGGGCGTCTCCACCTCTGATAAACTGGTTGCACTCGCTCTTTTAGACACTTCAATATATGTTCTTGATATTCAGAAAGGTGTCTTTCAGACCCCTGTCATCTTTTTAGGTGCTCTGGCAACTCATATAGTGCTCAATAAAAATGGATATCTCATGGTGATAACAAATTTAGGAGAATGTAGTGTATGGAACGTTAAGTCACATAAATCTGTTATCAGTAAAGTGTCGATGGCACCCATATTGAGTCAAAATCTGAGTGATAAGAAACAAAGTGGTGAGTGTTTCAATTGAGTTTGGTTGTCTTCATGGGTGCTATGTTTGCCCGTGCTTCGTTGTCTGATTATTTTGGACTTTATGGGTGACTAGCTGTTTATGCATATATTATTCAACAAAATTTCCACATTAAATCTTCTGAATTTTCGGTTTTTGGTGGAACCTACGCCTAGAGTGGAATCGGCTCTGATTTATAAAAATTAATATTTTACTCAAGGATATTACTTTCTGTACTGCAAAAAAAAACAGACATCAAAAATATAAAATGGTTGGGTTTTTTCTTTTTCGAAAATTCTAACTGGTTCCGAGAAAAATCAAGTGATCATGAATTGTCGACTACTCTGTATACTAAAAAGAATCTTCATGCCAATTTTCAAGTCTCTAGGTTTAGCCATCATGAAGCTACTTTTGATTGTCAGTCAGTATACCACCTGGGCTTTGCGTTTTATAGGTATAGATAAAATGGATAGGATAGCACATTAAAGCACTGGAAAACTACTGAAAGAATATGAGTTTCCCGATAAATCACTGAAGTTAACCAACGTCCAACGAGGTTTTACTAAATGAATAACCACACAGGTTTCCGACCTCGTGATGCTGGCTCAACCCAGCCTGGATGAGTTCAATGTGTGTAGATGATTTGTAAGTTGACAGCGTAAGGAGTTTACACTGCCTTCTTGAATGACCTTTAGATATTAAGGAGACGTTATGACCAAAAAAATAAAAAAAAAAAAAACAAAGAATAACTAATATCACAAAGGACATTGCACAGAAAAATGGAAATTATTTCGGTAAAATTGGAGGAAAATTTTTTTGTGACAGCAAAAGTGTCAATGAACCGAATTGTTCTTTTTATGACCCATTGGCCTGCGAAACTTCAACTATTTAAAAGAAATCAGCATATTTGACACCAAACTGTATTCAGTCAAACGCCTTATAAACTTTTTCGGTAATCTGATATCCACCTGCTTCTACCATTTTTCCAAACCATAATCCGAACGGGGAAGAATTGTTGATTCTAAAGATGGATGACTGACTTGAGTGAATAGATGCTATTTTCAAATTGAAAGTTTGAAAATAGCATCTGTATTATAGCAGAAAATCTCTGGATTTTTTAATTTATAGCCCACTTTTGACTTACACTCCGAAAGCGAAAATCTTTTTTTACATATGGGTCCTTTTTATTCATTACTATGTGTTTCGCCCCTGCTTCGCTACAACATATAGCTTGACGCCTTAGAGGCATGGCCGTTCGCGTGCTAATAGTATTCTATGTTTTCCCTTTCAAATTGGAAAAACGGCCATAACTCGAAAACAGTTGGACAGTTTTTGGCAAACTATGTTCTAAATTAAGGGTTAAAAGGCCACCTAAAACTTTCTCGCTTTGAGTTGATATGTTGTCGCGACAAAATTATAGATATCGGACCATGACCGGCTAAATTCGGCCAAAAATCCGAAAATCGGCCGTAGCTCGAAAACGGTTCGACATTTTTGAATTCTGATATTTTTTCTGGGGTTTTAGTCTATGGTTTCGGGGAGGGGGATCCGTTCTCATCAATTTTTTGATATCTCTTACCGTTTTGGCTAAACAATTAGTGATACACACACACCTCGTACATACATACATTTATCGTTACATTTTAATAGAGTTTTATTATTATAGATGGTAAACTTTCTAGAACTTACAATGGTGATGTTAGCTTGTGTAGTGTGTTAGTTGACTGCTTTTTTAGTGGCAGTGTTCCTCTTAAATTCAACGGTTCTGCCAACTTTTGGATTAAATTTTGGAAAAATAGTGATATGAGCTTACGGAAGGTTTTAATGGCCTTTAGCTGGAACTGTGATGGTATGATCTACGCACGAGGTCGTCCTGGTGCGCAGAACCGGCCATGGTGAGAACGAGTTGTACA
>CM022877.1:6231249-6249755 GCA_012654025.1 Pachypsylla venusta
TTTAGTCTATGGTTTCGGGGAGGGGGATCCGTTCTCATCAATTTTTCGATATCTCTTACCGTTTTGGCTAAACAATTAGTGATACATACACACACACCTTGTACATACATACATTTATCGTTACATGTTAACTAGAACTTACAATGGTGATGTTAGCTTGTCTAGTGTGTTAGTTGATTTTAAGAGGAATTACTTTATTCCTCTTAAAATCAACGGTTCTGCCAACTTTTGGATTAAATTTTGGAAAAATAGTGATAAGAGGTTACGGAAGGTACGCACGAGGTCGTCCTGGTGCGTAGAACCGGCTATGGTGAGAACGAGTTGTACAACGCATAATATTTTTCTTTCAGATAATAGTAATGTAAAAATTAAGTTTGGCTCCTTATCTGAAGAGGGGGTACCAATGATAGTCCTGAACACGGGGAAAGCGTACGTCTACACGTTGGATTACCAAACCTGGAGTTTAGTAGTAGATAATAATGATGTGGTGGCTCGAAACATATCCCAACACATCAAACTGAGCGCCAACAAGTCCTCCAATCTGCCATTGAATACGTTACATGCGGCCTGTTTCAATAAGTAAGTTTTGTTTGTATCGTCGGCGTCGGCCTAATTAGCAAATCTCGTAAGTCACATTTCCATGTAGTCACAGGGGCGAGCGTCCAGTTTCATTAGGTGACTACAAAATTCTAAAATGAAAAATTCAAACGACGAAAAAATGAAAAGCAAGCAAGGGTCACCGTGCCGGGGAAGGGTACAGCTAAAGACAGTAGGCATTGAACAGAAGGTTGTGGCATGGTAGAAACAAGGAAAGAAACGTCGACCCCAAATAGAATTCAAAGATTTGAAATTTTTAACTCGCCTTCGTGTTAGAGACGAATTGTGTTCCTTATCTTTATACAGTATGTCTCAGAAGCCCTGGCGGAGGCTTTTTTCTAGGGATATAAAAGTGGGTCATGGCCAAATGATTATGGTGAGATCCAGGTTCGAATCCCGAAAGGGACTTTTTTTTGCAAAAAGTGTCAAATTTCTCGAGATCATATAATATTTAATTTAAATAGAATGGTACAAATATATTTATTAAAATAAATGAAACATCGAAAATTATTACTGGGAGCCTAAAACCCACACCTGTAGCGCAACTATCCCTTCGCGGGAGTAGTCCCACCAATCATTTATCGCAGAATATTTGCTGAGCTAGAACGCCAAAAACAGATGACTGACNGATGCGGATACAATCCAAGGAAGTTTGTGTACACTGATGACGACAACTGTGAGTGCGGACAACTGCAGAGTGCAGACTAACAACCATCTCCCTATATGCGGTCATTTGAGTCAGACCTGCACCCGGGATAACTTGATCAAAGAGAAGGCAGTCTATGTGAGTGACACAATCCTGGGAGCAAACAATTTGAATGGTGACTAGAACCGGACACGGAATGTAAATGAGTTTTTAACTAAAATTTCAAATAAAATATTTTACAATGTTGTCCTTCGCGTGTTTCAGCGTTACTCCAATATCAATTCACAATTCCGAAGTAAGTCCACTCTGTAGTCAAACTATTCTTGAACACCAACTGAACTCTTGCAAGACCATACAGTCGCCCGTGGAATATCGACAGTGGCTACTGACAGCGGTCAACTATTATCTTCAACAGGGCGCTGAACATAGGCTGAGAACGATTTGTGAAGATCTGCTTGGTCCTAGTCATAAGTTTGCCAGTCTGAGCAGTACTTGGAACTCAAAGATAATGGTAAGTACTAACGATGATGTTCACAAGTAGAATCAGGTTGATATTAGCTTACCGGAAATGTTCTGATGTTCTTTGGCTGGAACTATGATGTTATGCATTTCAGCTCGACCTATTGCGTAAATTCGCAATCGTGAGGACGAAAAAAATTTCCATCTTAGAACCATATAACCTTTTTCTTTGCTTTGTCGAATCTACGTGATCACCCAATAATTAAAATTTCGCTAGACAATGCTTAACTTTAGTGATCTAACGGGAAACTAGTGTATTCAACGTGCCATTAACGCTGGCTAGTCTGTTCTTTTCTTCTCTAACATCAGAAAATCTGAAATGTTTCTCTTGAAAGTTTTTTCTCAACCAGAGAGGTAGAAAACGCCCAACCTTGCCTTACAAACACATCGCCTAGCCTGGGTTGGGTCGGAAATAGCCAGCATGACCACATACTTAGTAAATCCCCACTGGACATTTTTTAGCTTCAGTGCTCAACGGACTCTAGACGCTGACAAAAAATATAAAAAAATAATACTTGTAATGTAATGACTATAGCAAACAGTAATATTAGCTATGTAATGTATATTATAGTAGAAATCATTTTCTTAGATAAGACGACCTGAATTTTATTACATTTTCGGATTCCTCATTTAATTCTACGTTTATTTGACTATTCACTTCATGTTTTCGTTAAACTTTTTTGCCTCAATTTTGGGAATGTTTTTTGGTCTGACATACCCGTGTGAATGAAAGCTCTCCCCGCATTTCCTTTTTGGAAAACCTAAATAGTACACCAGCCGCTAAACCATCTTTCGATGACCTAAATACTGCACAAGCTAACCAACAGTGTACAGAACAGTTGAACTCTACACAAGCCGACACACACTCTTTAGGGCCGCTCAATAGCACACCAGTCACCAAAAAACCTCTAGAGAACCTAAGTAGTACAGAAGCCGACAAACAATCTTTAGAAGAGTTGAACATTACACAAGCTGCCAAAGAATCTCAAGAACTGGTGAGCAGTACCCAAGCCGCCAAGAAATCTCCAGACCATTTGAATAGTACCCAAATAACAAAACAGTCTCCAGAAGAGTTGAGTAGTACCCAAGACGCCAGTATGGAAGAGTTGAATAGTACACAAGCTGCCAAACAGTGTCCAGAACTGGTGAGCACTACCCAAGCCGCCAAAGAATCTCCAGAACTGTTGAGCGGTACTCAAACCGCTAAACAATCCCCGGAACAGTTGAGCACTCCCCAAGCCGATGAAGAATTTCCAGAACAGGCAAACAGAGCTCAAACTGCTAAACAGTCCCCAGAACAGTTGAGTACTACCCAAGCCACCAATGAATCGACAGGACAGTTGAATATTACTGAAGCCGCCAAACAATCTTCAGAACAGTTGAGCGGTAAGCAAACCACACAAAAATCTCTTGAAGAGTTGAACAGTACAAAAGACGCCCAATGAAAAGACCAACTTTCCGAACTGAATCTGTCAGAAACACGTTCTCTTGATTTTTTTTACTAAGCGGCTCCTTCATTTCTATTTTTCTTGCTGTTACTTTCCCTGTCCGCTGAATCAAAATGTCAAATATTTAACCAATGTATTGCTGTCTTAATAGCAATGTAGTTTGCAGAGATGAGGTATTAGTAGTGACAGGGTTCTTGTTTGGCGCCACAAGAACATATTAAGTCTTCTGAAATGCTTCATTTCTTCAGTTTGATCTTACATTTTCCCACTCCATCTCACTGTTGGAGTGGGGGGTTTCCAAATATTAACAGGTAGATCCTACCTTTTAATAGAATCTTCGTTCCTTTGTGAAAATGAAAAATATTTCCATAGAGAGTTTTATTGGTTGACCGATTTGAACCCCAACAAGGTACAGGAGTGTAAAGATGCGCTCCCGACAGACCCCGCATTGGCCAAAATTTAGGGGTCCCCGAAACGGATTTGTAAAAGGAAAAAATAAATGATTGCCAACCTAAATTCGTGACCAATCCATCCATTCATGCAAGTTTGAACATTTTTCACCCATTCATAACTGACTCGACATTTCATTGAATCCCCCTACCCCCACTGCGTTCAAATAAGTGAAGTCTCCCCATGGGTGGTTCATGTTTTCCACATGTTACCAAATAAGTGAAGTCTCCCCATGGGTGGTTCATGTTTTCCACATGTTACTAAAATAAGTGAAGTCTCCCCGTGGGTGGTTCATGTTTTCCACATGTTACCCAAACAAGTGAAGTCTCCCCATGGGTGGTTCATGTTTTCCACTACAAGCTTATATAGATAATATCTGTTGTAGCAACTTTTGTCGCGTTTATTACTCGAATAGGAGACAGCTTGGATACTACCATTTGACATGTTGTGTTGTAGGTCCATTGTCTCCTTTTCTTCAAGAAATTTCTGGAAGTGTAAAAATACTCATGAATTCTTACGTATTTTTTATAGTACATTTGTGCTTTCTCGAAGTGCGATTCCTCGTTAACTTTACTAGTACTGTACTGTCCTAGATATGCTGGCTGAGAACGTAATGTTCCTGCATTAAATGCTAAGTCAGCCTAGCAGTCTAATGCCAATGGTTAAGGGTTTAGGCAATGAATTTCATTGAAGTACAGGGTGGTTTTTATATATTTTTGTGTTTCGTCTGCCTTTCTATACTACTAGCGAGTTAATTCAATGAAACATTCCTTGCATTCAAGACTGAACATTATTTCTTTTCAAGAATAATTTATTAAATAAATTAAATCCGTAGAAGGAAAATGATTTGGCCGTCTCCTTCTTTCCTATGGGTGGTTCATGTTTTCCACATGTTACCCAAACAAGTGAAGTTTCCCCATGGGTGGTTCATGTTTTCCACTAGGAACTTTTATAGGTAATATCTGTTGTAGCAACTTCTGTCGCGATTATTACTCGGATAGGAGACAGCTTGGATACTACCATTTCACATGTGTTGTGGGTTCAGTGGCGGATAAAAGTGGGGACTGATAATTGTCTCCTTCCCCAAGAAATTTCTGGAGGAATAAAAATACTCAGGAATTCTTGCGCAATTTTTATAGTACATTTGTGTTTCCTCGAAGTGCTAATTCTCGTTAAGTTTACTAGTAACTGTACTGTCCTAGGCATGCTGACTGAGAACGTAATGTTCCTGCATTAAATGCTAATTCAGCCTAGCAGACTAATGACAGTGGTTTAAGCAAGGAATTTCATTGAATGGCAAAACAGAGTACACGGTGGTTTGTATATATTTTGTGTTTCGTCTGCCTTTCTATACTATTAGCGAGTTATTTCAATGAAACATTCCTTGCATTCGGGACTGAACATTATTTCTTTTCAAGAATAATTTATTAAATAAATTAAATCCGAAGAAGGAAAATTATTTGGCCGTCTCTTTTCGATCCCTTTTTTACGCTTGCATTCAAGACTGAACATTATTTCTTTTCAAGAATAATTTATTAAATAAATTAAATCCGAAGAAGGAAAATTATTTGGCCGTCTCTTTTCTATCTCTTTCCCACGCTTGCATTCAAGACTGAACATTATTTATTTTCAAGAATAATTTATTAAATAAATTAAATCCGAAAAAGGAAAATTATTTGGCCGTCTCTTTCTTTTCCGTCCCTTTCTCACGCTTGCATTCAAGACTGAACATTATTTCTTTCCAAGAATAATTTATTAAATAAATTAAATCCGAAGAAGGAAAATTATTTGGCCGTCTCTTTTCCATCTCTTTCTCACGCTTGCATTCAAGACTGAACATTATTTCTTTTCAAGAATAATTTATTAAATAAACTAGCAGGATACGCCCGCTTCGCTTGGCGCCTTAGAGGCATGGCCGTTTATAGTTTCAACCCCAAAAGTAGCTTATGTCCTTTCCTAAAATTTAATCTATCTCCATACCAAAATCGGTTCAGTAGTTTAAGCGTGAAAGTGTAACATACATACAGACAGACAGAGTTACTTTCGCATTTATAATATTAGTATGGATTAAATCTGAAGAAGAAAAATTATTTGGCCGTCTCTTTCTTTTCTATCTTTTTCTCACGCTTATTATCACTCCTTGTCTGTTTGTAGCTAGTACAGGAATATCGATACAAATTATCGATAGTATATCGACATCCCTAACATAGCAGGGAAAACAGTTGCATGTGAGTGAATGTGTAGTGCTATGCCTAGTAGCTTAAAGAAACTAAATATTATACGCAAAGGAAAGTTTATGAGAAGTGACACTTGCCGTGGATATGATAGATATTAAAAAAGGAAAACACTCTACCGGGTGTTCCATTTTATTTTACACAGTCTATATGATAGATATTAAAAAAGGAAAACACTCTACCGGGTGTTCCATTTTATTTTACACAGTCTNCGGAAACTTGAAAGGGGGGGGGGAGTGAGTTGCATTATTGAAAATAATAAACTAAAATAGGACATCCTATTTCAAAAATCAAACTTGACTTGAAGGATATTCTTGACAGATATACCAAGGTCACCATAATACCTATATCCCCTTTGATATCGTGACATTTTGGTCTGAATATATTTTTTGTATTCCCAACAGTTCCGGAGATATTTATTTTAGACTGCGTACCTAAATTAAAATCAACTGCCCTGTAACAGAAAGACTTATTTGTAATCATAGGTTTTGTTCTCATAGGTTAACTATTGTATCCACAGTAACACTGTATCTGATATCTGTATCACTCATCCATTCTTCTATCTGACTTGACAGAAAATCATTATAAGATGGAAAATATTTCTAAAAGAGAAGGAAAGGATAGATTAACAGTTCTGGCCTCCTTTGTCCCCGAATAGTGTTACATGACAGATATACCCCGCGGTGGGGAAATTTTGCCCTAAAATATCCTGGAAAGAACAGGAATTTTCTTTAAAGTAACCTAAAGAAGTGGCAGATTTATGTATGTACTAAAGTAGGGCTTAAAACTATAAACCAACCATGTATACTAAAGATCTTATGGTCATTATGGTGAAAAATAAAGGCCAAACCTTTCCGAGCATATAATATAAGTCACCAGAATTATTTGTGTTCCGAGCATATATTATAAGTCACAGCGTTCCGAGCATATATTATAAGTCACCAGAATTATTTGCGTTCCGCGCATATATTATAAGTCACCAGAATTATTTGCGTTCCGAGCATATATTATAAGTCACCAGAATAATTTGAACTCGACCTTCGGACCCGGAAGCAAGTGTTAGGCCATAACTCCACCAATGTTGACTGTCCATAAGGTCTAACTATCAAACTTGTAGCTGCTTTATTTACCGCGATAAAGACAAACAAAGGAAAAATTGTGAAGTTAAAACTAGACATCACTTTTTTGGGTCAATAATATGATGAGGTTATCGAAAAAATTATGAAGGTAGCCCCCGAGGAGAGCAAACAAGCTTCATTAAGTGACAGTCTTAAGCCCGTGTAAATACAGAAGATTTAGTGTTAGGAAGCACGAAGGACATCCAACACTGCTTCAAACACAAAACGCAGTTCCTTAGCAGTTTCTATGGATACTGTGAGGTTACCACGTGCCAGGAAAAGGCGAAAAGGTACGGCTAAAGAGAGTAGGCACAGAACAATGGTAGAATTAAGAAGAGCAACGCCAACCCTAAATAGAATTGGAATAAAGTGCTTCCAAATCTTTAAAGAAGAGAAAAAAAGGTTGAAAAAAAATGTATGACCCTTGACTGGTAATGTAATGGTATACCTAAGAGAGGAGCGTAGTCATCTTTGGATTGTTAGGCACATAGAAGAGACAACCTTCTTGGAAACCCCTATAATCCTCGTTTACACAGGGCCGGATTAACCTTCCGCGGGGCCCGTAGCACTTTCACAGAGGGGGGCCCCTCCAACCCCCGCCGTCGCCGTCTAAGTAGTCTACGGAGCCAGTACAAAAATTGATTATCTTTTGGTCTAGTACCTACAGCCAGGGCCGTTCAGAGGGGAGACAAAGTGGGCAAAATGTGCCGGACCCGGGCTCCCCAAGGGGCCCGGGCCTTAATTTTTGCTTTAAAAAACGTAGTTTTTTTTATTTATTGTGTTGATCTCATAATAATATTCTAGAGCTAAATAGTTTTAATTAATAATTTATTGATTCAAGTATCAAATATTCACTTTTTCACTTAATGATGATAAAATTTTATTATTTCAATATAACATTAGAAAAATGAATTCTAAATCGGAAAAATCGGGCGCCCAGAAGAGAAAAAATAAAGAAGGACGAGAAAAAAAGAGAGTCAACTTTCTCTTGATTCTTTTTTAAGACCTCCGCCCAGCAGTCCCAACACTTCACGAAATGCTGCCGAACAGGTGGAAGGTGGGCAATCGCAAAAAAATGGGGGTTGAGGCCCGGAGCAGGTCTTTGTCCCCGAGCCCTGGAAAGCTCTGAACGGCCCTGAATAATTGTCTCCNAGCTGGTGCTAAAAAAAAAAAACAAAAAACAAATGCTTATGTTGCAATACTCGTTTCTATATTAAGTTCCTAGGTAGTAGGTACCTACTTGTACTTTCCTAAATTATATTTTACTACATACTTTGAAGAGTTGGGGTCCCCGTCAAAATGATATTTTTTTTCATTTGTCAACCCAGAAATGTCGAAATATCAAGTGTAAGTTGTCAAAACGCGGGGCCCTCGAAAGTGCGGTGCCCGTAGCACGTGCTACTATTGTTAATCCGGTCATGCTTACAGCAAACTGATCGCATTCATCCTTCACCACAGCGACGACACTGGATTTTATTAGATTCTCCATTAAAATACATACAAATAAGTAAAAAGTTTATGCACAGAAAAACCAAAAGCCATGTTATTGAGTGCACCTAACTCTATTGACTTTGTCAAAACGCGGGGCCCTCTAAAGCGCGGGACCCGTAACACGTGCTACTATTGTTGATCCGGCCTTGCTTACAGCATACTGATTGCATTCATCCTTCACCACAGCGACGACACTGAATTTTATTAGATTCTCCATTAAAATACATACAAATAAGTAAAAAGTTTATGCACAGAAAAACCAAAAGCCATGTTTTTGAGTGCACCTAACTCTATTGACTTTAGGTGGTAGGGACTGCAAATGTACATAAACCTTTGAGTAGGTCTACAAACCCTTTCCTTCTTTTAATATAAAAACTGCATTAATGTTGGCAAAGGTTTTTTTTAATGAATTAGTTTTCAAAATGCCCCCTCCCCCGTCGGTTGTACTCCTAACAGAGCTTTTGAAGTTTTTTTTAGGCGGAATACATCCCCAAATAGATGATAGAAAGTTAATGAAAAGTGGTGACAACATGGTGGGAAGTGATTGGAGAGTGGGGGGTGGTAATGTGGGATGAAAAACGTTTTATGTAATCACTGGAGAGTGGTAGGGGAGATTAATGGTGACGTTGGACGGGAGGGGGGTAGATTGAAATAGATTCCAGGCTGTAATTTTATTAGCCTTACGATACCCTGTAGTGCCCGATTTGATTGGGGTCCTTAGTCTGTATAAATAAGCGTTTTACATGAATTAATTTGGTACATATACACTACTGTTCGGGGCAAAAAATAATTTGGTGTGAACTCACACGACTTTCCTTATCTATAAAAAAAGAAGAAAGTATTGTAATGGGCTGAAATTTTCGATGTCGAGTTTTCAATGCCAAAACACGTTTTAAAGTCCCTAGAGCGGAAATACAATTATATATTACACTTCAGCCTATTAAGTTGTATTTTTCAATTTCTTATATGAAAAATGAAATTGATATGAATTGGCACCAAATTTCAAGTTCTAGCTCTTTCCACTCTAGTTTTAGGCGGAACGGCTAAAATTCGGGCTCCAACCGCTAATTCAGCCAACACTATATTACACTTCAACCTAAGTTGTATTCTTCAATTTCTTGTATGAAATTGACCAAATTTCAAGTTCAAGGTCTTTCCATTCTGGTTTTAGGCGGAACCGCCAAAAAGTGGCCTCCAACCGCTAATTAGCGGCCAACTATATATTACATTTCAACCTAAGTTGTATTTTTCAATTTCTCGTATGAAACAGAAAGATATAAAAAGCGGCATAAAACCGCCAACGGTATATTCCATTTATAGCTTATTTTGCCGTTCATGGAATTAAACTGACATACATACCAAATTTCAAGTCTCTAGCTCTTGCCGTTCTTGAGATATCTTGTTCACAGACAGACGGACAAACAGACTGACAGACAGGCACACACACGGAACAATGACTGAAACTCGAGATTTGGGCTTTGGGGACCCCAAAACGTTTTTTGGCATTGAAAACTCGACATCAAAATTTTAGCCCATTACAATACTGTCCTTTTGATAGGTTAAGGAAAGTAAAAAAATGGTTCTAGGTATAACCCTGTTTGACCCTATCCTAAAATATCTAATAAAAATTCATCATTGCTTTTCATCACAAACGGAACGGCGCTCTCTGAAGCTTCAAAATTATTAAAATTAGTCTTTGACGAACTTTTTGATTTAAATAAAAATGAAAATGGCCAAAGGGTTTTTTTTGGGAAAAAATTGACAAGTGTAATATCCTTGGGACTCCCGCTGTCAAAGGTTGAATAGCCTTTTCTTTTATACAGGGTCAATAAATTAAAATGAGACAAGGAATAATTCCATCGCCTCTTGAGACATAGATAATAATGATACTTATAGTGTTCACAATCATCGCCTCCTGAGACTTTCACAATCATCGCCTCTTGAGACATGGATAATAATGATACTTATATTGTTCACAATCATCGCCTCTTGAGACATTGATAATAATGATACTTGTAGTGTTCACAATCAAAAGAATGCGGGCGGCATTTCAGAAATCGGGGCTAGGGAGTCACTAGAGAGGAGCAGTTGATATATTGAAATGCTCAAACAGTTATCCCCTCCTAAAAAGACTAGGGAAATTATCTTGCCAGCTGAATCTAATTTGAATTTTCCTATTTATCAATGCGTCCCCTTTTCGATTTTTGTTTCATCCGGCCCACAATGTCTGCACGAGACATGTTCTCCCCTCACTTGTCCACCCTTGTACAAATAAAATGTATTAAAGATTCCTCTGTCGCCTTTCAGTGTCTTTAGAATTTAGATTATGATAATGTGTTTTAAACGAGAAAAAGCGTTAACCCTTTTGGGTTAACTCTAACTATCTCTGCAGAATTATTTGAAACGGGGACAAAATGTAAAACCTATCATGCAATCATCATAATGTAAAATTCAAAACCCCATCACTTGCGCTCTTGATTTTTAGGGAAGAACACGGAGAGCAGCATTCTACGGCCTCAAATGATGATTTTAAATCTCAATATGAATTGTATATTTAACTTGTTGAGTGTATGTAGTCATTATAATAATTTTTATTAAATTTTGTGATACTACATAAATTTTTGTTTTATCGTTGGCTCTTTTTTCTGGCCCAACTCAGGTTGTGTGAGGTCAATGTGGGTAGCTGGTTTGCAAGTTTTCAGCGAATGGAGGGTAAAACCCCCGTCTTGAATAACCAATAGATGTTAAAGAGAAGTTAAGCCAAATTAAAAAAAAAAAATTTTGAATAAAACATGTTAATATTTGAATAAAATGTACCAACATCGCGTCTTACTACTTAGCACGCGATGAACATCCTCAGTCAACTTCCATCTTTAGACTGATGATGAATCGAATGATTTGAAACTAGTTTCTTTATAAATAATAATAAATAGTGTTTTTGGTGAGTATTTTGTTTTAATTTATTTAAAAGTCAATTGCTGATCAATATATTGTGCTCAATTTTTCTTATTGAATTGAAATTTTGTACACTGAAGGATAATTAAGTTTTCTATCAATTAATTCAATCAAATCGTGAAAATCTATTGCCAAATTAATAATAATAATAATACAACCTGGACTCATTTTTTACTTTCCTTATCCTATAAAAAGGAAAATATTGTAATGGGCTGAAATTTTCGATGTCGAGTTTTCAATGTCTAAACACGTTTTGGGGTCCCCAGAACCTAAATCTCGAGTTTCAGCCATTGGTCCGTGTGTGTGTGTCTGTCTGTGAACAAGATAGAATGGCAAGTGCTAGGGACTTGAAATCTGGTATTTCAGTTTTATGTCATGAACGGCAAAATAAGCTTTTGGTGGAAATTGAATATACCGTTGTCGGTTTTATGCCACTTTTTAGCGGCTTTTGCGTATCCTGCTTAAAATTAAAACGGTAATAGCTAGAACTTTAATCTTGGTGCCTATTCATATCAATTTCATACAAGAAATTGAAAAGTACAACTTAGGTTGAACTGTAATATATTGTTGGTCGCTAATTAGCGGTTGGAGGCCGCTTTTTGACGTATCCTAAAACCAGAATGGAAAGAGCTGGAACTTGAAATTTGGTGCCAATTCATATAAATTTCATATAAGGAATTGAAAAAGTTTGAAGTATATCAAGAAGTGTAATATATAATTGTATTTCCGCTCTGGGGACTTCAAAACGTGTTTTGGCATTGAAAACTCGACATCGATTTCAGCCCATTACAATACTTTCTTCTTTTTTTATAGATAAGGAAAGTCCACCATATTTTTCACACACACACACACACACACACACACAATGGATCAAACATAATGCTGCCATTCACAACCTGTCACATAAATGCCTTAATTTTGTATAATATATACGGGGGCTTTTCCAATAGCTCGTGACCTCACCTGAATGGAGAAGAAAAATATCCCTTGAATTCATTCAATACATTTTTACATCTTTTCAGTAAAATCTGTATGCCCGTCAAAAAGTGGTTTGCAAAGTACTCTAAAACAGTCGACCTGATCTCTTCATCACTCCCAATTTATTTCCAAGCTGCTCAGATTTTGGTTTAGAAAATAATTAATGCACTGTAGGGATGTGTGGATGTGATATATTTCAGTAAAGCCACGCTCACGCACAGCAATCTTTGCAATGACGGCGGTGTGGACAGGGAAGTTGTTATGCATGTAGGAGCCGAACATCGCAAAAAGTACTCGGAGCCTAAACAAAAACGGCCTGTCAAAATGAAACTAATCAAAATATTTGTATAATTTTACCTCGTATTATTATTAGACAGTATAAGAACTACAATATAGGCCACGAAGTTTTGGTAGCAACCCCATAGGCCCCACACTTTAAATGCGAAGGTCATTTGACGTGTTATTACCTATATCAATGACACATTCCTGGAATATTGACCTCCTTCTAATTCCCCCCCTCCCCCCCCAAAAAAAAATTACGAAAAATCAAATATGATACATCAACAGGCCCGTGTCCAGTATTTTATTTCGGGGGGGGGGGTCATATAAAGGAAGTTTTATCATATGGGGATTATAGAAAAACGTATAATATCAAATTGTGTGTGGGGGGGTATTTTTATTTTAGGTCCCGCGTGGTTATGGGGTGTTAATCTTATTATGACAGAGCGGCCAAGTTAACTTTGATAATANGGGGGGGGGGTCATATAAAGGAAGTTTTATCATATGGGGATTATAGAAAAACGTATAATATCAAATTGTGTGTGTGTGGGGGGGTATTTTTATTTTAGGCCCCGCGTGGTTATGGGGTGTTAATCTTGCCATGACAGAGCGGCCAAGTTAACTTTGATAATACTTAAGGGGCTGATTCTATATGCACCCATCAACCTACTTGTTAGGTATACGTATACCTAACTAGCATCTGGCCGGGAACACCACGTAGAGCTGGCTTTATCTGGTTACACTTAGCCCCGTGGGAACAACTGGGTAGCTGTTTTGATTACAACAAAAGGACCGGCTTTTCCTATGTCAACCTAGTATTATAAAGAGTTGCCCTCACAGCTGCTCAAAAAATAACTTAAATAGAAAATTCGTCACCCAATTATAATGGCACCGAGTGTCAAAATATAGCCCAAAAACGAATGAGGTAATTCTATGAACATAATGAATATCCACAACAAATTACATTCAAATCGGATAAGGCGTTCGAGAGTTATCTTGGTACAAATAGACCGAGTGTCAAAATATAGCCCAAAAACGAATGATCTAATTCTATGAACATAATGAATATCCATACCAAATTACATTCAAATCGTACAAGGCGTTCGAGAGTTATCGTGGTACAAACAGACAAGCAAAAGAAAAATCGTGTTAAAACTAGACATCACTTCGTTCGCTCAACATTAAAAAAATGTAAGGGGGGTGTGGCATAACACCCGTGCCTAGTTTAAAACACTATTTAATGTTTTACACGATGTTGACCCCCTGGGTTTTGTTTACATCCTAACAAAACCAGCAATAACAAAAAAAAACTCGAGGAGGGATCCCCCAGTCAAAGCCAAGCTATTATTGATCTTTGAACCCTCACTATTGTTATATCGAAAATAAATCAACACCTCGTATTGAAAGCCTCTTAACCCCTCCAGAAGGCCCCTCTCTTTGTCTGTTTAATAAGCCTTTACTGCCTTTAGCTATGCCTTTTTGAAAAGTCATATTCATATATGTGTAATTGAAATTTCAATTACTATCACAACCCAGATGTTGAATAATCATTTTAATTTTATTACACATCTCTCTCTTTTTAAAGGCTTTTATTTTTAATATAGCTTAACGTTATTACGTATCGACTCCATTTATATTCTTACTAAGTCCGGTTCACATAAAATAAGAACAGAATAATATATATATATTTTGTTCTTATTTTATTAGCTTAACGTGTCTTTAACATCTATTGGTCATTCAAGACGGGGGTTTCACCCTCCATTCGCTGGAAACATGCAAACCAGCTACGCACATTGACCTCACCCAGCCTGGGTGAGGAAAAATTGCCAGCAGCACAAGTGTGCAAACCCACGCGGACAACCTCGCTGGACGTTGCTTACCTTCAGTGATCTAACGGGATATGCTGTATTCATCGTGCCTCACCCAGCCTGGGTGAGGAAAAATTGCCAGCATCACGAGTGTGCAAACCCACGTGGACACCCACATACTACAACCTCGCTGGACGTTGCTTAACTTCAGTGATCTAACGGGAACGCTGGCACACACCTCTTTGGTTTATTATGTGATGTGTGTATGAAAATGAAGAATTTCTTTGTGGTGAGGCCCAGCAATTTTTGTCACTAAGAGCCTGATGTCCTAACAAAATCTCTTCAGTCTTCTACCGAATCTTTTTAGTTTGCTAATTTCGCCACTAGTGTCAACTAAAATAAAAATAGCTTCTCACAAGGCTGAGCACACCCCGAAATCGCAATCACAAAGTCGAAAATGATCAAATCCCTTGATTTGAACCCGGGTCCCCCAAGTGCAATACCAGTGTGATACCCACATGATTATGAGGGGAGGAATGACTGCTTCCCATTGGTTTATTATTTTCAATTATGGAATCGTCACAAAAAATGACCCCTTCAAAAAATTGGAAATTTTACTTTTAAAGGTACGTAGAATCCGTTTGTCCGTCGCCGTCCATCCTGAACTCTACTTTTGTTAATTAGCGTTTACCGATTTGAATGAAATTTAGTATGGAACCCTATATATGTGACTGACAGTGACCAAGACATTTGTGGGACAACTAGATCACAAATGAGACCTACAAACCAAATATCATTCAAATCGTTGAACGCTAAGTGACGTTCACGGCGGACTGTCTGTGGTGGAACAGGACATGGGGGGGGNGGGGGGGGGGGGGGCAGCGGACGAACAGATTATTTTTTGGATTCTACGAATCTTGAACATAAAATGTCTTTTATTTTTAGCCAGTAAAATACCCATGTGTTACATTGACAGAGTTTTGTGTTATTATGTCAGAACTAGTGGTTCTATAAACTGTAGAGGTCACTGCTACTAAAATGGCCACCATTTGGCCCTGGATGGACCCAAAATATACCCTTCACTTAATATTATTTCTTTATAACATCATGCATGATGGCATTGTACACCGAAATTTTTCGTAACAGTCACAGTCACAATTATAAGGTTCTATACTAAAATTTTAGTGTGGAACCTGAAGCTACGTAGATACCTTGAAACGTAAAATCGGTAAAATATTAAATTTTGAGGGGGGGGGGGAATTTTTCGTGACAATTCCAAATGTTCATTATTGAAAATAATAAACCAAATTCTCAATTTTTTAAACACCAATTTTTTTCCCTCATTCTATTCAATTATAAAATGTGCTCCGTGCTCGAGATAGTATCGGACATTCCAATGTGCCGGATTTCCAATTTATTAAATTTTAATAAAAAAAAAAAAAAAANTTCTGCACGAATACAATACTTTATCTTCTAGGAAGAGAAAGTAAAAATTGCGAAGATTGAAAAAGGAACCCTATAAATGTTATTATTTGTGTACAAGAACAATGCTGAGTCATATTGAATCAATCAATCAATAGTGGCATCATTGTTTCCGATGGTGGCCAGATCTATGAGAATGCAGCTCTAAAGATGTTGTTATTTGCTGACAAAGTTTAAAATTGGCACCATACTTCTAATCATAGTGGCTAATAATTAGCATGGGCACTCTGCATCATGTCAATCACTGTAAATAAGTAATTGCTTTCTGTATTATTTTATATCATCACCACAGGCGGATTTGGGATTTGGCCCCTAAGGATGTCACCTTCGAATAACATTAGATGAGTTAGTAGTAAAAACTAAATTCCTCACATATTATAAACTCAAAAACTCTACCGAACCGATTTTCATGCAGTTTTCATCAATGAACAGAGTGATTCATTTTTAAATGATTGAATAGCATCTAAATTATAAGTGTTAAATTATATTTATTGTTAAAATAATAATAATAAATAAAAAAAACACTTACCAAAAACACTATTTAAAATTACATAGGTATGAAGAAACTAGTTTCTATTCATTCGATTCAACATCAGTCTAGTCGAGTCGAAGGATGGATGGTGCGACAGAGGAACCTAGGCTTAATCAACCTGTGTAGGGTGGTACTTGGAATTACAACTTCGAGCTCGGGATCGGGCAAAATAAATTTTAGAGAATACTAAATATTTAGCCAAAACGGTAAGAGATTTCAAAAAATTGTAGGGAATGCCCCCCCCCNGATTGGCCCCCCCCCCCCCCAAAAAAAAAACAATGGGCTGTGAGAATCCAGAAAAATTATCAAAATTCAAAATCCTCCAAACATTTTCGAATTACCGGCGATTTTTGTATGGGAAATCATTAGCACGGAAAAGCCTATGACTCTTAGGCATTAAGCTAAACAGGCGCAGCCTGTTATTTGTTGTTGTAGCATTATTCCAGTTAAACTCAACTAATTCTCCCCATTTCTAGATTCAGGTTTGGAATAATGGTGGAAATAAGTTTTGATATGACGTTACCTACTGAGGTTTTGATTGCCCTTTGATGGAACTGTAATAGTAGCCGTTCCAGGTCGTCCCGATGCGTAAGAAGTGATCATTGCGAGGACGAAAAAAAATCTTACAAGGTTCTTTGTTTATAAATAGCGGATTAACCAGCTGAAAAAATGTTTTTTATTTGAGAGAACTCACCTGCCAGATCCCCTTCCTTTGTGTAGCGTGCACGCGCCTCAACGGCCCAATCCAAAGCCAAAATAATTTTAACAACCCCTAAAAACAAAAAGACTGAAACTGAAAAGGGTAACAATTATGAAGAGGGTGATGTTGCTATGGCGACGCTCTGAACGCTTTCTCTCTGAGACAGTCTACACTTCTTTTTCTCATATTTATTTATTTTTTTCTGAAAAAAAATAAAAAAAAAGTTTAATTTTATCAGTTTCTTCTTTTTGGTTGGCAACTTGGCATTATCGTTACCGTTTGCCGTCATCATCAGTCGTCAGTCTTCTCCCTTTCTGTAACGGCGCGTCTTTTCTGTTTTTCTCTTTTTTTACGTTATATTTTTGTGTTTTCAAATTTTCGCTCTTTTTTTTCTTATCTCTTATCTAAAATAATTTATTTCATTATTTTCTAATAATTATTTTTTTTAGAATCTTAATAATAAATTAATTAATCATAATTTATAATTTTAAATTTCTTTAGGATTCACTTTTAATTCAATTAAACGAGTAGATTTGTTGAAATAGTTCGGTAGATAATCTAGTTTTAAGTGTGACCGTTTTAGTTTTAAAAAGCACCTGTTATAGTGATTAAATACCAATTAATAGTAGTAATTAAAACATCTAACATAATTTATCGTAATGTAATTCTATCTTTAGTAAAATATAAAGTTTTTAACTTATGTGAGTTTTAATAAATAATTATTTATTGAGTGTTATTTTGTATTTTATTTGATTGGTGTTTAAAAGGTACGTATCTCTTTTGAATTATCTTTGTACTACATATTTATATGACCATGCTCGTATCGGAGTAATTAGAGTGATAAATAATAAATATCGGGACATCATTTATCACTTATAACATGCAACAACAATAAGGTTTAATGAGTAATTGGAGTGATAACTAATAAATATCACATCATTTATCACTCATTATATGATACAACAATAAGATTCAATGAGCAATTGGAGTGATAAATAATAAATATCACATCATTTATCACTCATTATAAGATACAACAATAAGGTTTAATGAGTAATTGGAGTGATAAATAATAAATATCACATCATTTATCACTCATTATAAGATACAACAATAAGGTTTAATGAGTAATTGGAGTGATAAATAATAAATATCACATCATTTATCACTCATTATAAGATACAACAATAAGGTTTAATGAGTAATTGGAGTGATAAATAATAAATATCACATCATTTATCACTCATTATAAGATACAACAATAAGGTT
>CM022877.1:6255016-6269358 GCA_012654025.1 Pachypsylla venusta
TGAGGTGTAGGCGAGAGTGTGGATGCGCGTCTGCCTTGTCTTACTACGCGAGGGTACTTCGCGAGAGTGTGGATGGGGTATAGATACGTGTTCTTAACTTGTCCAACTTCGGCGAGGACTCTCCACGAGGAACTTTGCGAGAGTCTGGACGGGGCTCAATACTTTCTTTTATATAGGATAAAGAAAGTAGAAAAAGAGCAAACCTAAATAGCGGGAAAAGTTTCGATTCGCGCTTGAACACGGGTTTTTCATCACTTTCTAATAGTTTTCAAATTCTGTGAAATATCCACCGACTCCGGTGGTTTGGGCACGTATGCCCAAAAAGTCCCATACGCCAAGATCTCTATGCTGCCGGATAAATTAAAGGATCTCAGACCTTGGTGGAAGGATGACAGTGAGTACTTTGTTGAGGGACCAAGGTCAAGTAACGGATCAAGCAAAACGGTCGTTTCGCGAAGGCCGAGAAAAAAAACGACTGTGCTATATTAACACGAGACAAGAGACTTTTTATATTCCTTTGTAAAATCAATAATTTCAAACTAATTTTTGAATAATAAGGAAAACAAATGAGAAAAGAAGGATGTCATGGTGATCCGTTATTAAGGGAGGAGTGCTTTTTGCTAAAAAAAAAAAAAAAAAAAAAAAAAAAAAAAAAAAAAAAAAAAAAAAAATATCAACCGTTTATGGAGTTACGACCGCTTTTCCAACCCCCCGTCCCCCAAAAAAAAATTGAGAGAGGGGGTGGGTTTTTTTTTTCTTCGTGACGATTCCAAAGGTTCATTATTGAAAATAATAAATCAAAAATATATAAGAAATGCATTGACGAATTTGTTTTTGACCAAACTTTTTAACGGTTTTACCTCCAATGTTTGATCGGCGCTCACGTTTTGTATTAAATCGTTGTAAATCCTTTACGGGATGTATTGTTAAGGCCATGCTGTGTTGAAAAGTAACAGGCACAGTGTTGCCTTTCCTCTTTTTATATTTGTAAACAAAGTGTATGTGTATAGGTACTTCTCTTGTGTCTCAATCTTCTAATTCGACCTATTCAAATTCAAATGTGTCCACTGTGTTGTCTCCATACCTACCTCGAATATGTTCCTTTTTGAATTCAATGTCGGTTTCCATTATTGGAATGGCGTTCAGAATGGCACGTTCGGGATCCATAACCATGTAGCCATTTACTTTGTTGATGCTAAATTTAAAGATTGCTGCAAGAAATGAGAACACAGTAGAGTCAACCGCGCCCGTAACCAGATCTCTTCTACCCTCTTTCACAAGTTTTAAACATCTCACAAATTCCTGACGTCCGCCCTTTTTATTCACAACTTTTTACACTTTCGGAATTAATTTTCATCTTTTAATTGATTAAGTCAAGTGAGATCTACTTTTAACAAGGCAAAATTATTTTTTTTGTCTTATCGTACTACTCTCGAACGCCTTAATGCGATCTGATTAGTTCGGGTAATTTTGGGCCACCCGGTGTCAAATGGTGGCCATTCAGTGAGTGAGGTCTACAGTTCACAGAACCAATATTTTAGTCTTTATATGGTCATACCGCAAATGTGTGAAATTGAGTAGTCAACGTGAGAAAAGTTGTAGGAGGCTCTAGACTCTAGAGGCACTGTTTTGAATTGAGTGGAATAATTTGAAGGATCACGTAGGCAACGCAACGCTGAGATTCAGTCTTGAAAAGCATTTTGATATCAGGTTACCTAAAGGTATTTATGTCCTTAGTTTGAAACTGCATGTGATGATGGTATGCGTTACTGGTCAGGCAAAAGTTCATTGCATTATGTGCGGTTAGGATTATGTGAATTTAGGTTCTTAATGAATAATCCCGCGCTTACTGACCTGCCAAATGACCGTGAATAAAAGTTCGGTCAATGTCCTCTTTATATATATGATCATTCGTATAGTCCTCATTCGCATCCTCGTACACAGTGGCCAAGTACACATTTTCACTATATGCAGGATATCTGCGAACGAATCTCCTCAACACTTCGACAACCAGGCCGTTGTTTGCTACACCTTCCATAAAAATAGGATGGTATTCGTCATAAAATTTTTTGAAATATTCATAAGAGATAGTTTTATATTTGATTTCTGCATTGTTCAGTCTTTCTTTAAGTTGGTTGCGAAATCTGAAACAGATTGATTTAAATCTTAATATAGATGCAGGGTGTAGAGAAGAGTGAAAGAAGGACTTATAAAAAACCGCCAGGAGTAGATTCGATTTCAACCAAATGTTGACATTTGGTCGAAACCTACTCTGGGTGCTGTTTTGCGGCCTTTAAGCGGTTTTCACGAGTTGACATAAAACAAAAACGGTAAGAACTAGAGACTTGTTTTTTAATATGTCAATTTTATATATCGTACGCCTCTCGAATTGTAATTAAAATGGATTGTCTATTTTGCCGCTGTGTTGGCGATTTTGCCACTTTTCACGAATCCTGCCAGGAGAGAGAATAGTAGGTGACGCCAGAGACATGTATGATAATTATTCTGAGTGTTCAAAAAGTCCCGGGACGGATTTTTATCTATAGATATTAGAGACTTGAATGTAGTTCTAATACAAGTTTATCCATTTTTTGGCGTAATCAAAATTTCAACAGGTCGTCTCAAAAGTTGTGAAACAGACACCTACTTTTGATATCTAAATTTAACTCACTATTTTTACTTTCTCTTCTTATAGAAGATAAAGCTTTTCTAAAGTTGGAAGTCTATTAGTGATATTATTATATATTTTTTTTTATTATATTATATTATTATATTTTTTTCTGCTACCGTTGACCTATATTTTAAAAAGATTTTGCAGCCTTCGGCTGTGGGCTTTACCCTTAAATTTTTTTGGCAGACTTAGGCTGTGGACATTGCTCTTTAGTGATAGTATTAGTTTAAAAAAATTGGCAACCTACGGCTGCTGACGTTACTCTTTAGTGATAGTATTATTTTAAAAAGATTTGGAAGCCTTCGGCTGTGGACTTGCTCTTTGGTGATGGTATTATTTAAAAAAGATTTGGCAGCTTTTGGCTGTGGACATTGCTCTTCAGTGACAGCACAGTGTTAGTTTAAAAATTTTGGCAGCCTGCGGCTTTAGTGGTAGTATTTTTTTTTAATAATCCCATGTGTCACATTAGCGGAGTTTTTTCTTTTAATTAAATCACATAAATTTTATATTTCTTAATTTTTCAGCGAAAATTCTACAAAATACCAAAAATTGTCAAATATAACACTTGGGTGACTATGCCTACCAAATTTGATCAAATTCAGACAAATTTTATGTTATTTCATTTTTGGGCTGCTACAGCAAAAATTTCACAAATCACCAAGAATTATCAAATATAGTACTTGGGTGACTGTGCATTCCAAGTTTTATCAAAATCGGACAAATTTTATGTTATTTCATTTTTGGGCCCCTATCGGTGCCCCAAAAGCAAAAATTCCACAAAACACCAATAATTATAAAATATAATACTTAGGTGACTGTGCATACCAGCAAATTTCATCAAAATCAGACAAATTTTATGTTTTTTAATTTTTTGACCTTTTTTTTACATTTGTGGGCCCCTGCCGGGGCCCCAAAACTGAAATTTCTTCAAAATACAAAAAAATATCCAATAAAGTACTCAAGTGACTGTGCATATTAAATTTGATCTAAATTAGAGTACTAAATTAAACTACCAGATTTAAATTTCATCAGAATTGGTTATATGGTTTGGATTTTAGAAATAAATGAGACGTTCTTGAAGACCCTGGGGGGGGGGACACTGACTAAAAGCTGGAAAACAGTGATTATAATAAGTTGAATAATCCTAATCCCTACAGGCTCTAGACATTAATTGTTTTGAATTTTATATAAATATAGTAACCCATTTTAAATTTCATCAAAATTGGTTGTGTGTTTTTGATTTTAGTGATTTGGTCCCGATCTGAGGGGGGTGTAATAAAAAGTTGAAAACAGTGAATTACTAATTTCCAATAATTTGATTGATCCCTGTCGGCTCTGGAGATTTTTTTTAAAAAAAATTTCATGTGCAATTACTGAACTGTTTTCTTTTAAAAGGGATTTCCATTTTAAGGAGATACGCCCGCTAGAGACCATTTATTTTACATAAAATTGGATATGTGGTTTGGATTTTAGAGATCCCATCCAAAAAATCTGTTCGGGGTCCTATGGTCGCCCCTGAGGTTGCTATCGGCAAATATGGGTCGGTTTTTTTCCCATACGTGTGCCAAATTTCAGCAAAATCGGACCAGCGGTTTGGCTCCCAAAGCTCTGCACACGATACCGTATACGTACGTGGAACGTCGTACATATCGTTTTTTTGGACCCCATGGCTCCAAATATTTTCAAACTTAAAAAATGACCCGAAATAGTAAAAATAGACCCCAACAGCAATAGGAAATGACATATTTGATCTTTATTTTGGCTTTTGGGTTCCCGTCAGACAATTCTTTTGCCAAAAAATGTCCAAAATTTCTGCACGATTATAACACTTTATCTTCTATACGAAGAGAAAGTAAAAATATTACCTGACACACGACGCAACCTTCGGATATGAAGAAGCAACAATGATGACGACGTTGGCCTTACCTCCAGATATTGTCTATTCTATTGTATGGCAGTTCCGAAGCTATTTCTGAAAGAATTTTGTTAACATTTCTGTGGATATCTTGTAAAATGGCATCCCTAATTATTCTTGCCATAATTGTATCACCAAATAATTCTGTTGTTGAGTTACTTCGATAAAAATGGTCTTTGTTCACATAATGACAACCCCACTGTTGATCGGAGAAACCTGTTAAAACATAAATACCTACTTACTTTCCATTCATCACGTAAGTAATATTATACCAAAAGTGTACGTTTCTACAATAAACCGCTAAAACGATACAAAACCTTTTTTTTAAAAAAAACACAATATAAGGCCCCCAAATTTTTCAAAATGTAAAGGCCCTTAACATCAGCTATATATAGCATATCAAAATTCTACTTTTCTACAACAAACCGCTAAGAAGATAAAAATCATTTTCAAAAAACGGAATATTGGGACCCCGGGGGGGCCCAGGTCCCCCAAAAGCTACACAGAAAATTTCCTCCATGTCATAAATATGTAGGTATATGTAAATTTCTTCAAAATCGGATGAAAATTGTAGCCTGTATCGGGTGACGAAGAAACATACATAATACACATATACATAAATACCTACATATTACACAAGTGCATTTTGGGATATATACCGGGGTCAAAAGTGGAGTTCACAAACGTTCACAAACGCCGCTCCATTCTATGCCCTCTAATAGTGGTAAATATCTCTCTGGGTTGACTAGGATTGAACCCACGCCCTACTGCTTACCAGTCAGGGCATCTTACCACTATATATTACACCCCCAACCCAATGACATAAATATATAATGTAATCAATCAATAGTGACATCATCGTGTCCGATGGTCATCATATGTACATCTGTTCTTGGAGGCTGATAATTGTCATGGGCCCCCAGAACCATGATAATGACTGTAATATAATTGCGTCAGTAACACAAAAGACGTGTTACAAACATAATGATATCACAGAAATGCTTTCACCATCAGCTCAGGTGGAGGACTCGGCCCGTGGCGATGTCACACTCAATTAACTTTTTGCAATAATTTACTCTTCCTCATAGAAAA
Source organism: Pachypsylla venusta (assembly GCA_012654025.1). Taxonomy (NCBI): domain Eukaryota; kingdom Metazoa; phylum Arthropoda; class Insecta; order Hemiptera; family Aphalaridae; genus Pachypsylla; species Pachypsylla venusta. The sequence continues at coordinate 6,260,695 of CM022877.1, forward strand.
TTAGCCTGACATAAATGGATTTGGAAGAAATTACGTCTTCGGTTTATAATGGAAAGTAAAGGTTTTCTTAAAAAATGGGACTAAGTTTAATATCTTGAGAACAATTTCGAACTTCGAAAAACATTGGACCACTGTCTTTATTCTACAGGGGAAATGTTTGGCATTTTCGGGAGGAGCCCAAAAGGAGTCAAATTTTAAAATCCTAACTAGAAAAACCTCTTTTGTAATAAGGGTCATGTCCGATATGACAGTTCTACAACTCCCAATACTAGTAGCTACACAATAACACCATTTTTATTATTGTCCATTATGACGGAGAGCTTTGTTTCTCTGGCTTTCATCCTATACACATTTTTGACTAATATTATAAAACTTGTGTTCGGAGCCTCCATTCCAAGATTGGGGTACTACCTCTAATAGCAGCGGCCGTGTGCATTATGTTTTTACTTACATTTTTCATTCAGAAATATTAGAACAAAAATGGCACTCAAAAAGGATTTCCATAGCAAAACCATGACTAAAGTTCAGTGATACAACTGTTGCTAGTTGTAGTATATATCTACGAGTTTACCTATTATATTATAGGCTTGAAATTTGGGACATGTTTTTTGGAAACGTTGGTTCATCACGTGAGTTGCGATACTGAAAGATAATGACCAGTCAAATTCTTAGACCAGTCAAAAAAGCAAAATTTCAGCAATTTTTTGTCATAATTCCGAAAGTTTAGAAACTTTAATTTTGTTCTGGTAGAGGGGGGGGGTCTAATGATGAACATAGTATGGGTTTGGGGAGGGAGGTAACCGTTACTGAATTTTTGTAAATTTCTCGTATTCCGGAGACAAGAAAATTATCTTAATTTTTTCTAGAGTGTACTTAGTTTGTGATATAATTGGGGTGGAATATTAGTGAGTTTCAAAAATGTCCTGATATTTGGATTAGAAGCGTTTGTAGAGCAACATATTTAGTATTTTTCAGTAGGCCTCACATTGATTGTGTGATGTAAGTAAAAACAAAAAACAGGCCAACCCCGCGGCACCTAATATAGAACGAATTTTAATGCTGTTTTTATCAATCGACAAAGTGACTCCCGAGGAAAATTTTAGTGTAAAAAAAAAACACAAATGTCCGGCCGTTTTTAGATACGGCCACTTTTCCAACCGATTTTTAATTTTTCGAATTTTGGCCAATATCTTAAGATTTGTCGCGACAACATATCAACTCAAAGCAAGAAAGTTTTAGGTAACATCCTAATACTTTATTTAGAACATTGATAGTGTGATGTACGTAAAAATAAATAAATGGTACGGAAAACCGTACTAGACTTTCTCTTCCTTAATCATTCCATCAGACTACCACCGAATGCAGATGTTGTTCTTCTAAAGTTTAAAGTCTTTTAGTGATATTATTGTTATATTTCTATTTTCTGTTGATGTTGACCATTATTTTAAATAGATTTTGCAGCCTCTTCGGCTGCGGACTTTGCCCTTTAGTGACAGTATTATTTTGAACGATTTAGCACTACAAAGTAAATAAAAACAGCAGTTTTTTATTCTGTATCTTCTTCCCTAGATTTATAACGCTGAAAGTTAAAAAGTTCAATTTTGATATTTGCGCGTTAAATTTATAAGTGTCTATGCTCTATGCAATATTGCAGCGCCCTAGCAGATGAAACTAGCTTTCGTGCATTTTCTCCCCTAATGCGAAAGCATTTTTGAGCAATAGTAGTAAAAGAGTTTGAAAATAAATATTTTTGAAGTTATATTTCTTTAGGCGCGTTATGAAAAAATGACGAGAGTGAAATTTTAAGATGCACGCCCAACGCTCATGTGTAACACAAATTTATCAGGGTGAAGTTAGTTATGGCAAAAGATGCAGATGAAGTTAGTTATGAAAAAATGATGAGAGTTAAATTTAAATATTGTATTTTCTCATTCTATATACATAGAACATTGTGGCTAAGTGGCAAGGCCTCTATTTCATAGTTGGTAAGTTCTGTATTCACTCCCGGGTGGGATAGTATGTTTTATGAAATATTATTAAATTTATTTTTAAAAAAGAAGTATAATTTCTGACGCTCGCACATCAATGAGCATCATTCTTGTGGGACCGGATTTCTGAGGGAATGAAAAACTCTGTGAATTTTTTCGTGTAAAGATAACTGGTGCTTTCCAGAACTTGGCCTGGCGCACTGCCGTGCGCTCAGATAACTGTTGTTATTATCGAAATAAGAGAGTAAACCCTTGTTCTTTGACGGAAGTTTGACAAATATGAACGTAGACGGTAGTCCGTCCATCCTTGACTTTCATATGTCGCCCTTTTCTCGGCGCAAGAAGCTTGTGGCTTGGAGAGTCGCGGTTTCTCCAAATACCTCGAGGAGTTTCGCAGTTCGAGATCTAGCAAATCTCAGTACCACGTTTATTTTTCGTGGTACACTACACGTTGAAAGGCTTGAAAAAAAGATTTTAGTAGCGATGATGAGGATGTGTGTTACAAATTTCTGAACGGTCAGTGGTTAACGAAGAAATAAAGCAAGCCTCTCAACAGGCGTCGGTGAATCGGAACACTGAATAAAAAAACGTGGAAGGTACGTAATCAAATGGTTTGGTTTTATTTGGTGTTTAAGATTATATGAGAGGGAGGGGTTATTTAATACCAAGGTTCCATATAGCCTGCTCTGCCTCATACAGATCTAAAACATTATTCGACAATACTCAAAAATCTCAAAACAACCATGAAATAAAATCGTCGTGGGAACACTACGGTCTGATCTGCCAAGCCACAGGCCTTTGATTTTTCATGTTTTTACCGACAAATCGCTGGAAGGCCTGTATGAATCTGTTGATACAATTTATTTGAAAAGTCATCCATTTACTTTTCGTGTCACTGTTCTTATTCGAGTTCCAATTTAGTGTTGAACCGATGGGACGGTAATCTTCTTCTATAACTTTACCCTTTCCCAATTCTATTTGTGGTTGGCCTTGCTGTCTTTAATTCTACCATTCCACACCCTTTTTTAAATAATTCTCTTTTTAAAATAAAAGTGGCGATAAAATCACGAGATTTATATATATATTAACAAATTCCCCAAAATCTTTCATTGACCAATTGTCTATACAATCGAAGGAATACATCATCAGTCATCACCTTTGCAAAATTACCCAATTTCTTTCTAAAAAGTACACAATTTTCGTATCCCATACACTCTGCCCCAACCTTTTTTATTGCATGATCAGTTTTGTTGCGCTGAAATGAAAAAAATAGTAAATTGTTATATAATATTAAGAGTCCACTTCGGTGTACCAAAAGCGCAACTTCAACTTGGAATAACTCCGGTTCTGCTATGGGTAGCTACAGATCTCAAATATTAAACTGCTTCCAATTTTAGAACCAGGTTTCCACGGTGTTCAGAGAATATATATTAAGAGAAATATACATAAAGTTTCGCGTTCCAGGCACAAAGTTGACGTTTGTACAAAGACACTAGCCTCTAGCACATAACATTCTGTTTTCTTGCTTGCAGGATTTTCAAAAGTTCCCAAAAGCGACAAAAACCGCCAACGGTATCTCCAATTTCAACCACAACTTTATGATTTACAAAATTGACGTACATAGACACCAAATTTCAAGACTCTAGCAAAGACCATAATCTATTTAAGTAGGATTTGCAAAAACTGCCTAAAGTACCAAAAGTTTTGAGGACCCATATACCATGTTTCATAAACATCGGTCAATGTTAAGTGACAAAAATGTCGCTCACGGCGCCACAGCGCGGCGTACGGTGTGGCGGACCAACGATTTTTTTTATTAAGTATCTAGGGGTATTTGTTTTTTGGTCGATTCAAAAGATGCACCTATAGAAAATAATAAACTAACAAGGTACCAACCTCTTTGAGTTTACGGTATTGAGAGAAGTATACAGGGAAAATTTCATTTGCTGTTTGTACTGTAAATATTGTTTCATTGGCGCTGACGTTTTGTATCATATCGGCAGTAATACTTGCTAGGATATTTCCTTGACCATCTAATTTATATAAGCTACGGTACGATATCAAAAGGTCTCTCTTATAAGTGACCCGCATCATGCCACAAAAGGAACGCTTAACGTAGTACAAATGATTGATTGGTTCTTTGCCCTGTTCTCTGTACTGTCCCTGAATAATATACGGAGGAATTGGTCGATTATTTTGGTCCACTCTAGAACAAGGTAACATCCGGAATGAACTGGGTTCTGTAATAACAAAAGAATAATATACGGAGGAATTGGTCGATTATTTTGGTTCACTCTAGAACAAGGTAACATACGGAATGAACTGGCCAACTGGGTTCTGTAATAACAAAATCTTTAAGTGTAAGGTGTCTAATAAAATCTGATGTGAACTTCGTATATACAACTTTCCTTATCTATAAAAAAAAATCGTGCGTTACCTTGTTCTAGAGTGAACAAAAAATCGTGCGTATAAAAAATCGTGCCATTGATACTTTCGTTGTGAACAAAATGTACCGGTACGATTTCTCCTGTGCTAATATGTAAATATATAATTAACGTACCTACATACCAAATTTCAAATCTCTGACACCACCGACTATTCTCTCTCCAGGCATTAAGGAAAACCGCAAAACGCGGCAAAACCGACAACGGTAATTCCATTATAAATAAAATACATAAAATTGATATGAATAGGAATCAAATTTTAAGCTCTTGCACTTACCGTTTTCTTTTAGGCAATTTGTGAAAACAGCAAAAGTCGGTCAAACCGCTAAAAACCATAAAAGGTAGATTGGAATTCAATCGAGAATGTCGTAACGCACTCCATGCATAAAAATATATAAATAGGTATCAAATTTTACCTATTCAAATTCAAATGTGTCCACTGTATTGTCTCCATACATACCTCGAATATGTTCCTTTTTGAATTCAATGTCGGTTTCCATTATTGGAATGGCGTTCAGAATGGCACGTTCGGGATCCATAACCATGTAGCCATTTACATTGTTGATGCTAAATTTAAAGATTGCTGCAAGAAAAGAGAACACAGTGAAGTCAACCGCGCCCGTAATCAGAGATCTCCTGCCCTCCCTCACAAGTTTTACATCTCACAAATCCCTCACGTCCTCCCTTTTTATTCACAACTTTTCACACTTTCAGAATTAATTCTCATCCTTTGGCAGTGGACCACGTTAATAATTGATTAAGTGAAGTGAGATCTGCATGTTATGGTATGCGTTACAGGTTAGGCAAAAGTTCATTGCATTTTGTGCGGTTATTAGGATTATGTGAAATTAGGAATAATCCCGCATTTACTGACCTGCCAAATGACCGTGAATAAAAGTTCGATCAATGTCCACTTTATATTTATGATCATTCGTATAGTCCTCACTCGCATCCTCGTACACAGTGGCCAAATACACATTTTCACTATATACAGGATATCTGCGAACGAATCTCCTCAACACTTCGACTACCAGGCCGTTGATTGCTGAACCTTCTATAAAAATAGGATTATATTCGTCATAAAAATTTCTGAAATATTCATAAGAGATATTATTATGTTTGATGTATGCATTGTCGAGTCTTTCTTTAAGTTGTTCGCGAAATCTGAAACAGATTGATTTAAATCTTAATATAGATCTAGGGTGTGGAGAAGAGTGAGAGAAGGGCGGATGAAAAACTGCCAGGAGTAGATTCGATTTTAACCAAATGTTGACATTTGTATGTAGTTCTAATACAAGGTTATCAATTTTTTGGCGTAATCAAAATCGTCTCAAAAGTTGTGAAACAGACCTTCAATTTCTAAATTTAACTCACTATTTTTTTTTCTCTTCCTATAGAAGATAAAGCTGTTTTACTGTTTAGTGATAGTAAGTCTGTGATAGTAAATAGAAATATATAAATATCTAAACTAAATTAAAAACAAATTTTATGTGAATGATTCATTAACAATATATGGGGTCGGGGTCTTTGGGGGTGTTTTGTCTTACCACTGCCCAGCAGAGATTGGTATGATGAGAGTGGAATTATTTATCTTAAAAATAAGTGCTAAAAATCGATTTCCCCCGACTCAACACAGGGACTATTAAAAGAACTTTAATAGTACCCAACGAGTCGGGGTAACCAAAATGAAATATTTAAATAAGCAAATTAATACACATAATTTTTTTTGGTAAAAAAAAAAAAAAAAATAGTATTATTTTAAAAAGATTTGGCAGCTTTCGGCTGTGGACTTTGCTCTTTAGTGATGGTATTATTTAAAAAAGATTTGACAGCCATCGGCTGTGGCCATTGCTCTTCAGTGACAATATTAGTTTCAAAATATTTGGCAGCCTGCGGCTTTAGTGGTAATATTTTTTTTTTTAATAATTCCATGTGTCACATTAGCGGAGTTTTTTCTTTTAACAAATCACATAATTTTTATGTTTCTTAATTTTTAGGCCCCTACCGTGTCAAAAATCCTACAAAATACCAAAAATTGTCAAATATAACACTTGGGTGATTGTGCCTACCAAATTTGATTAAAATCAGACACATTGTATGTTATTTCATTTTTGGGCCCCTACACCAAAAATTCCACAAAACACCAACAATTATCAAATACTTGGGTGACTGCGTATTCCAAATTTTATCAAAATCGAACAAATTTTATGTCATTTCATTTTTGGGTCCCTATCGGTGCCCCAAAAGCAAAAATTCCACAAAACACTTAGAATTGTCAAATATAATACTTGGGTGACTGTGCATTCCAAATTTTATCAAAATCGGACAACTTTTATGTTATTTCATTTTTGGGCCCCTACACCAAAAATTCCACAAAACACCAAGAATTATCAAATACTTGGGTGACTGTGTATTCCAAATTTTATCAAAATCGAACAAATTTTATGTCATTTCATTTTTAGGTCTCTATCGGTGCCCCAAAAGCAAAAATTCAACAAAACACTAAGAATTATCAAATATAATACTTGGGTGACTGTGCAAGTGTGCATTCCAAATTTTATCAAAATCGGTCAAATTTTATTTTATCGGACAAATTCTTAGGTGACTGTGCATACCAGCAAATTTCATCAAAATCAGACAAATTTTATGTTTTTTAATTTTTTTAACCTTTTTTTTGTACATTTGTGGGACCCTGCCGGGGCCCCAAAACTGAAATTTCTTCAAAATACAAAAAAATATCCAATAAAGTGCATATCAAATTTTATCAAAATTAGAGTACTTTTACATTTATTGGTTTTTGGACCCTACTTGTGCCTCTTCTCGGTGCCCCTGGTGACCATTTAAATTTCATCAGAATTGGTTATATGGTTTGGATTTTAGAGATTCCGTCCAAAAAATCTGTTTGGGGCCCTGGGGTTGTTATCGGGAAATATGGGTCGGGTTTTTTCCCATAGATCACGTGTGCCAAATTCAGCAAAATCGGACCAGCGGTTTGGCTCCCAGAGCTCTGCACACGATACCGTATAGGTATGTACATGGAACTTCGGTCATATCAGTTTTTTGGACCCCATGGCTCCAAATATTTTCAAACTTAAAAAATGACCCGAAATAGTAAAAATATGGCCCAATAGCAATAGGAAATGACATATTTGATCTTTATTTTGGCTTTTGGGTTCCCGTCAGACGATTTTTTCGGCCAAAAAAAGTCCAAAATTTCTGCACGATTACAATACTTTATTAAGGAGCGCGGTAGCGCTCCGCTCCGCCAAGTCAAAAAAATGTGTCGGAATTTAAAGTCAGTAGGTATTTCGAAGTAAGGAAGAGTGGGCCCCGCTCAAAATAGATTTCATATCTTTTTTGAGGTGATGACTTGGCGGGGAATTTTTATAGAACGCAGTGGTATTTTTGGGGGATCTTTTATATGAAGAGAAAGTAAAAATATTACATGACGCACGACGCAACCTTTGGATATGAAGGAGCAACTATGATGATGACGTTGGTCTTACCTCCACATATTGTCTATTCTATTGTATGGTAGTTCCGAAGCTACTTCTGAAAGAATTTTGTTAACATTTCTGTGGATATCTTGTAAATTGTCATACCAAATTATTCTTGCCATAATTGTATCGCCAAATAAATCTGTTGCTGTGTTACCAAGATAAAAATGGCCTTTGTTCACATAATCACAACCCCACTTTTTATCGGAGAAACCTGTTAAAACATAGATACTTTTACTTTCCGTCCATTACTGTAAGTAATTTTGGAAAGGCCCCCAAATTTTTCAAAGTCGAAAAGCCTTAACACCAGTTATAACATATCAAAAGTGTACGTTTCTACAACAAACCGCTAAAAAGATATGAAACATTTTTAAAAAACACAATATTTGGCCCCAAATTTTTCAAAATGTAAAAGCCCCTAATATCAGCTATAACATATCAAAATTCTACCTTTCTACAAAAAAACCGCTAAAAAGATAAAAATCATTTTCAAAAAACAGAATATTGGGTGCCCTGGCCCCCCGGGGGGCCCAGGACTCCCAAAAGCTATACAGAAAATTTCCTTCATGTCATAAATATGTATACCAAATTTCGTCACAATCGGATGAAAATTGTGGATTGTATTGCGTGACGAACAAACATACACATATACATATACACATATAGGTACAAGTGCATTTTGGGATGTAAGTGACAGCAGCCAAAACTGCTGACTCAATATAAACAACTGACTGC
>CM022877.1:6322310-6375802 GCA_012654025.1 Pachypsylla venusta
CAGTATTTTAGGAAGATTAAGGTTGGAGTATGATATAGAAATATCGAAGATATTATCGGAGCAAAATATCAATATTTTAAAATATCGAAAAAAATTAACGCGTTCAAAATGGATGTGCCGATCACCAAGGACAAAATTATCTCAAAAGCTGTAATTCAAATCATAAATTATTTCAAACAATGAGATTTCTTTTTTAATGCAAAATTTAATGCCGCACTCAAAAGTGACCTTGAACGCAAACTTTGAGAAAATTTTTAATGTCACAATATTATTTCCCTTCCCCTAAGAATTATTATTATTTTATTTCGGGAGGTTTTATTGTAAAATTAACCGTTTTCAAGAAAATCGACCTTATTGATTAAAATATATTGATTAAAATGACTCACCCTGTGCACATATGGCCAGAGGCCCCTTTGTAAAGGACTTTTCCTTAGGTCCATCGGGATTTGGTATGTCTAAAAAAATCTTGCTATACATATCCTATAGTCCGCCAGGGGCATCGACATTTTTCGACGGAAAGAATCATTCATCGATTTACGAGGCTCCTTCGGTGTCCCTTTACGTTTTTCCAGTTATGACTAACTTCTAGAGGGGAAAAAGTTCATACTTGACATAGTGAGAAATTATTTGAGGGTGACATCATCACGGATTTTATGACACAGAAAGCAACTCTGTAATATGATTTTATTTGTAACTCATTTTCATGTTTTATGGACGTATTACATGGGCGTAGGAAGGGGGGGGGCAGGGGGGGCAGTTGCAGTCCCATACATCTGATACAATTGAATGAATGTCTATTTCTAAAGATATTCTAACGACTCATGGTCGAATAAGTTGGTGGTGTGGTGGTAAGATATGATCTGACAGGTAAACAGTAGGGCGTGGGTTCAAACCTATAGCCAACCCATGGAATTTCATCCTCATGAATTTGAGATATTTGCCACTATTGAAGGATATGGAAGGGGCGGAGATTATCAACATCTAGTCCGGCGTCCCCAGAGTAGCATACTACCCAACCCTTTTACCACCATCCCTTTCCGTGATGGACAACTGGTGATATCAAAATCCTGGTTGAAATTTAGAAAGTGATATTTGTTTGAGGCAATGATTGACATTAGTCGAATTTTATTTGTTGAACAAAATATTCTTCTTCTTCACGTTTGGTCACTTCTCTTCCATTGTATTCAGTAATAAATAAAATTCGAAAACAGCTGATTATTCATGTTTTTATTTACCAATTTGAAAACTAGGGGTGGCCTTCGAGCGTTCTCTCCTCAAAAGTCGGGTCTGGAAAAGGGGAGGAGTGTCTGGCAACTCTTTTCAAATAATTTATTTTATTTTTTTCTAAAAAAAAAAAAAACTTTTTTTATTGGCTGTCATGGATCCATTTTGGACGGTTGTACATACGAAATAGAGCCATGACAGTAAAAACGTTTCTCTAATTGGGTTAAAATTGGTTACAAAAATTGGTCAGACATTCCTCCCCGGTTCCAGAACCCTTAAAAGAACAATGTAACAGAAATGAGGTTAGACTCTACAAAAGTAAACAGAGCGAGCCATTTTTCAAAACAAAAAACATGAATCCGAACAGCCGATCAGATTTGGAATAAAAGGGAAGAAAAATGGCGGATTTGTGAATCAAGAAAAAGTTGGGTCACTATTATTCATCTTCACAATTTTTCTTCCCGATTATTCTATTAGAAGAAGGCTCTCCGTATCCTCGTGCAAGGAATTCCTTTGAAAATGCTGCATGTTTGTTGAGACCATTTGGAAAATGTTGACCATCTGTGAAACAGAAAAACAAAGGTATACGTTAAACCAAAGAAGTGAAACTTTTCCTTAGTGGGCTAAGGTCATCTGAAGTAAGGGAGAAATACAATGCCCGTCAGTTTGGAAGAACTAGACCTGGAACACTATTAGGAACAATAACCCTAACTATACAATGCCCGTCAGATTGGGAGAATTGGAACTGAACTGTATTGGGAACAATATAGAAATAAAGCAGATTAAAAAGATGAGAGTCTAATAATCCACTGCCTGTAGCATCAGAAATTCTCAGCCAAATCCTACACTGAAATAAATGGGGTTTGGAACCCTCCTTATTTACAAAAAATACTCTTTCAATCTGGCAGCATCTTCTTTTTTATTGAACGAGAATTATAAGGAGTTATTCTATTACAGATAATAATTATTATACCTTAGAAAACACTACCCTTATTATTTTCTACTTCGTAGACGAAACTCGAGTCGGAAGTGAAAAGTAAGTGAATCCTCATCGTCATAACTAACGGTAGTGTTTTTTAAAGTACCAATAGGATGTCCAATACCCTTATTTAGCCCCCACATTGAACCTGATATTCGCCACTTTCTTTTCAATTAAATATAATTTTTGATCTGTGTAGCATTGAAGGGCCACTGACAAGTGGCCATGTACCATTGAGATGGGGTATTTTGTAACATGATAAAGGTTGAGAATATCGGACGAATGATAAATTAGACTGATTGTACATAAGCCCCAGCCCCCCTAACTGCTCCTCAGACCATTTTACCCCTCCACTCTCTAGAAAACCTCTTGAAACAATAAAAACATTTTTGTAAAAGGTCCGACCCACCACCCGTTCGTCCATGAATGAATATACACCAAAGAGGGTATGTTTCATATGCATAGAAATTCATTAGACAAAACAATTAGGCCTTTGAGTGATGGATGGAGAAAAAGAGGAAATCCCTTAAAATATAGAAAATAATCTGGTGTGAACATCACAAGACTTTCTTTATCCATAAAGAAAGAAAGTATTAACATGGGCCAAATTTGGGATGTCGAGTTTTCAACACGTTTTAAGATCGCCAGGTCTTAAATCACTAGTGTGTCTGCTTGTGAACAAAATGTAACAAGGACGGTATAATTTGTCATATTCTATGTACATGAGATCCCTTTCTTCTTTAGATGGACCACATTATGAGCTGAAATAGTCTGGTTGGGTGGAAATGATAACCCTGCGAATGGGATCCCCATTTATGACATACATTCCAAATTCCAGGTCTCTAGCACCTGACCGTACTCTTTTTAGATACATGAGAACCACTGAATAGAGGCAAAAGCCCGTTTTCAGTTTCATCCTGAAATTCCGTGGTGCATTTTATGTTCGAAATTGATATGAATAGACACCAAATTTCAAGTTCTAGATGTTAGCGATATATAATTTAAGCAGTATTTGTGGAAAAAAGCGACAAGAAGTAGCCGACACTATGTTTCGTTTTAAAGCGTTCGTCCTTAACATAAAATTAACGTACGAGTACATACCTAATTTCAAGTATGTACATCAATCTCAAGCACTTACCTCTATTGCAATAAAATAACTGGTTGCCAGTCAGAATCTGGTAATTAAGTTCAATAAATGGAGGCAACCATAATTGTCAAGGTCTAAATTTTTCGATACAGGGAAAAAACATATAAGACAAAATTGGCGGATTAAGATGAAAGCCGGTAGATGCCTTTTTCAACCGCCCACCAAGGCTTAAGTCGAAAAAAAAAGTTTAAAAAGAAACAGACTGGTAACCTCAAAACGTGTCTGTAATTTTTTTTTTTTTAATTTGAGTGATAAAGATTATCAATATCTATTTATTTGATAACGTTATAAATTTTATTTAAATTATCTTCTTTTGTCAGCGTGCTCAATACTGATACAGCGTTACCGCTCTGTATTCCCAGGCCTATTCTTTGTCTGAAATACTCCCCCGCACGTCGATCCCTGGTCTCATGGACCAGAGACTTGGATATTATGTTGAACATATCCAAGGCTGCTGGTCCGAAGGAGCCAAAGGTTTCGACGGCCAAGGGAGTAAAAATAAAAACATTTCCTTCTCCTATCTCCTTGTACTTGTTTCTTTTTCTCTCCTCTGCCTATTTGGCCGCTTCTCTCGGACCTTTTTAGAGAAAGATGGATGTTGGTTTTTGCCAGATTGTCCACACATGTTACGTCCCACAGCAAGGGTTTACCGTTTTTCCAAGTGATCATTGTAATGCCATCTGGTCTCTTCCCATCCCGTCTAAATAGGCCGAATGGTTCAAGAACTGATGGAACATGGCAAGATTCCAAGGCTCGATTCAGGGTGTTGTTGAGGAGTCACCATGTCTGGAGTATCGTCCACCACTTTTTGAGCAACTTAGTCCATGTTGAAATTGAAATCTTGACATCGAAAATTTCAGCCCATTACAATACTTCCTTTTTTTTGAAAGAGGAAAGTACAAAATAGTGTTGAGAAACGGGAAATATTTTTCCTTTACATCAGATGAATGAAACAAATAATAATAATTAATTAAATTCTAGTTGTGAGTGTTTCATGGTCTTCTCTTGTGGTAGCAATTTTTGGAAACACTAAATGGGTCAGATATTTGTTAAAATTTCTTTCTCTTCTTTGGAAAAACTTCAAGAGCTGCGGCAAAGTAAAGATTCACAAAAGCTGAACTTCAACTTGCAATAACTTCGGTCCTATTTTGAGTATACAGATCTCAAAAACATCTCAAAATATTTTCCTAATGTCATACAAAAAGTCTGATTTTAATTAGGATTTCAAAGTTAACCCCTTGGGTTCTCCTTTGAAAATGGCTTATTATTGATTACAATAAAAACGCTTTTGGAATAAAAGAAAAACGAATATTAGTTTTTCGAAATTCAAAATCGTTCTCAAGATACAGTGGACGTTTGATAATCTAAAACTTCGATAATTCGTTTGTCTCGATAGTTTGAAGCAAAATTCTAGATAATTCGTATAAAAACAATGCATATTGCTACATACACTCTATAATTTGAAGTCCGATCACCCGATAAGTCAATAATTCCAAGTTGCACCTTACATCTTGTAGCTCCTTCTTTCACCTAGCAATCTGTATTGCTAACTACTTACTTCTCAGTTAAAAGTGTTGGCGAGAGGTGCTCAGAAACGGACACAGGAGTTAGGCGGTAGAGATGATCCCAAGAGCTGATGAAATTGAACGCCAAAACACTTTTCCCAAATTTGATGCAAAATACATAAATACCTACTGTTGATTATAATTTGGAGCCTCGAACGACCCCCCTCAATTTTTATTTGCGCCTAGGGCGCTACTTTTTTTCCGTTCAAAAAAGAGTCCTACTCCTAAGAAGTTCAAGTGACTATTTTGGAAAAGAGGAAAGTTATAGAAAATGTGGAGAAAGGTGACAAAAAATGAGATGTCACGAAGGAATTCTACGAAAAAAAAATGAGATGTCACGAAGGAATTCTACGAAAAAAAATGAGATGTCACGAAGGAATTCTACGAAAAAAATGAGATGTCACGAAGGAATTCTACGAAAAAAATTGAGATGTCACGAAGGAATTCTACGAAAAAAAATGAGATGTCACGAAGGAATTCTACGAAAAAAAAATTGAGATGTCACGAAGGAATTCTACGAAAAAAAAATGAGATGTCACGAAGGAATTCTACGAAAAAAAATGAGATGTCACGAAGGAATTCTACGAAAATTCATTTTTCGTAGAATTTTTATTAATTTCGGCAAATAATATCGAGAGTCGACTGTATTGAGCGGTGCTCCTTTATTTTGATGAAACATTCAGCTTCATTTGGAGACGTTCCTAAGCCCGTGAAAATACAGAATGTTTGGTATTAGGAGGGCATCCAGCCTATAAAAAAACTGGGCTTCAAAACAAAGATATGGAAGGTCAGCAGTAAACTGCAGTTTCTATTATTATTATTTAACTCTTTATTGAATTAACTTTTATATAGAAAGAGAGAAAAAAGGGGAAATTAAGTAAAGAGAAAGAGAAGAGAGAGCGAAAGTTAATTCAAAGGGCGGGGTTAATTCCTTATGAATTCTCTTTCACCCAACGTTTCTAGGCAGGGATTCTGTGAGAAACAAGTGAGGGTTTCCAGGAGGGGATAAAGAGAGTAGGCACAGAAAAAAAATTGAGGAATTGTAAAATTAAGGAATGCAACGCCTATACTAAATAGAGTTGGGAAAGTGTGAATTTAAAGAAGGAGACCCTGTAATACGGTTTATTAGAATCTCATTTTCATACAGTTCAGTCTCTTCCCCTCCCCTCCCCTAAAGCTCCGAGAACAAACATTTTACATTAAATTACCCCTGAGCTTTCCAGAAAATTATTATGACATAAGATAAACATTAAAATTCATTTCAGAAGCAAAGATAGGGGAGCCAGATAGTGGTGGGGAATATTACTTCATACAGTTATCTTAGGGTAAACCCTGAGAGTCAAACTCAACAGAGAAGTCAAAATATACGCGTGGTTTATTTTCCGAGAATGTTTACCAGACTGTTTCTTGGGTGTAGAAACAACACACTTCCTGTTCAGGGTGCACAAAAAAGGGAGGCGAAACTCAATTCTTGAGAAGGATTTCGAATTTTGAAAAGTACTGAAACACTTATTTCTAGGGATGGGGAAATATCGATACTTCGAACTATAGATAGTTATCAAAATTCGGTGTCAAAACTCAATGTTTTTTTTTTTTTTAAATTATTTTTTAATATTTGATTAAGATAATCTATCTTCTATATATAAAAGAGAAAGACACTCACCTGTCATCATTGCGATTTCTCCGCACTGGTACGTTCTAGGAGGCTGAAATTTGGCATGTAGGTGGCACTTAGGTCTTAGATGCGCGCTAAGGATTTTTAAATATTCGAATTGGAGTGCCCACCGATTGGGAAAAGGGGCGCGTTTACATATGAAAGTCACTTTTTCATCACCGTTTATCCGTACCGGTACATTTCCGGGGGCTAAAATTTGGTATGTAGATTCGCTTTATGTTCTAGATGTGCAATAAGAAAGGATTTTTTAATATTCCCACTGGGGTGCCAACGGCGGGGGTAAAGGGCGCGTTCATCAAATATTATCACCTTTTTATCACTGTTTCTCCGTACCGGTACATTTTTGGGGGCTGAAATTTGGTTTATTTTTGCCAGAAAAATAATAAACCCATGTGTCACATTGGCAGAGTTTTTCCTCTACGACTGTCGTCCCAGTTAAAATATCAAGAATCCTTCTATTGTACATCTAGAACTTACAATAAGCGTATCATCGATACTTGAGCTTACCAATATTATAGCCCGTAGCGAAGCACGGGTAAAACAACTAGTTTTTCTATAATTGACTACAACACTAACGTGAACACCTGATCATCTTGATCCACTAGTAATTACTATGTATATGTTGAATATGCCTAGTAATTACTATGTATATGTTGAATATGCCTAGTAATTACTATGTATATGTTGAATATGCCTAGTAATTACTNACTTGAGCTTACCAATATTATAGCCCGTAGCAAAGCACGGGTAAAACAGCTAGTTTTTCTATATTTGACTACAGCACTAACGTGAACACCTGATCATCTTGATCCACTAGTAATTACTATGTATATGTTGAATATGCCTAGTAATTACTATGTATATGTTGAATATGCCTAGTAATTACTATGTATATGTTGAATATGCCTAGTAATTACTATGCATATGAGGACCATGTATAGTAATTACTGTATGTATAATGTGAACATGCAAAGTAATTTTTTTATGCTTTTTTGAAAAAAATAAAAAATAATAAACAAATCAATCAATTGGACAAAAATTAAAATATTGAAATTTTATCCCAGGATATGACATTATAGGATGAGCTTTTTAAGAGTAAAAAAAATTGAAGCACTCAATTGACCAGTTTTAAAAAAGACAGAGAGGTAGAGAGTTCTTGTTGTTTTTGCTGTGGTTGTAGCGGTGTTCTCCTATTTTACAATAATGGAAACCTCTGCCCTTCCTGACGTGGTCTCCCTAAAGCTAACATTGAACACAAGATAAGGGTATAATGGTCGCTCAAGTCAAATTCAATAAAACTGAAGCTAGAAACAAATGATGAAGAATGGAAGATAATAAATAATTTAAAAAGGAATTCCAAACAAGAATGTGAAGATTAAAAAAAGAAGAAGAAAGACAGAGAGATAGAGGAGAACAGCGGGAGAATGTGACGGAGAGAGAGGGAAATCGCGCAAGTTATAATATGACGAGACATTTCTTAACCCTAGAATGTAGTGTGTCCCAGAATGACGTGAACGTTGAATTTTTGAATTCCCTAGAGCTCTAGAGATAAAAATGAGGCTATGGCCATTCAAATAGATATGACGAGATCAACCCATTCTACCCATGTGTCTTAAGTCGACAAAAATGATAAAAAGTGTCGATATCTCAAGAAATTGAAATGGAATGATATAAATATTTTTATTTAAATAAAAGTACAACTATATTAAGCAATATACTTTCGGGGGAAAAATCTGAATCTCACCATAATCATTCGATTCAATTTTAGGTGTAGAAAAGTGGCATAGCCCCTTTCCTACACCTAAAATCAGGGGCGTACACAGGATTTTTTTTTCGGGGGGGGGGCTGGCTGGGCAAAATGTATACCATAACAGCATCGTGGCGTTGAACCCATCTACGATCATACCACGTTGAATACACCAGTTCCCGTCAGATCACTGAAGTTAAGCAACGTCGGGCGTGGTCAGTACTTGGATGGGTATCGTTGGCTCTTTTTTCCGGCCCAACCCAGGCTGGGTGAGGTCAATGTGAGTAGCTGGTTTGCAAGTTTCCAGCGAATGGAGGGTAAAACCGCGTCTTGAATGACCAATAGATGTTAATGAGATGTTAAGCCAAATTAAAAAAAAAAAACATTTTTCAAAGCAGGACCAGACACACACACACACACACACACACACACGGACCAATGGCTGAAACTCGAGATTCGGGTTCTGGGGACCCCAAAACGTGTTTTGGCATTGAAAACTCGACATCGAAAATTTCAGCCCATTACAATACTTTCCTTTTTATAGGATATGGAATGCACTTTGTTATGTAAGTATCCCAAAAAGTATTTTTTGCGTGACATTGAAAAAGAAGCACAGGGTTAGATGATATACACTCGCCGTACTCGCGTTTCACATGGGATGGCTTAACCTGAAAAAAAATTCGGGGGGGGGGCTATAGCCGGCCAGCCCCTCCCTTGTGTACGCCCCTGCCTAAAATTTTACAGAATTCAAAAATTCCAAGCCGTTTACAAGTTAAGGAAGGGTGACCAGTTTTTCTTGGACACGCTGTATAGAGTTCTCTACCAAAATTTCAATATGGAACCCTGAATATGTGACTGATGTCGACAGCGACGGACCTGTATACCAAATGTCATCAAAATTGTTCAACGATGAGGGGCAAAAGTGCCCCTCACGGAGGACAAAATTGGATTTTTGAATGTTGTATAATTGAATATAGAATTTAGAGGGGAGATCGGTTTAATTAATGGTTCTATTTCCAATCCATAAATACAGGGATTCCAAAATTTCCGACTCATCCTGTATTTTGAAGCTGCGTATAAAATGATATTATCCACACCGTATTTCTATTGCTTTGTCCAGTACACCCACGTGTACAGTAAAATACTGCCGCACCCCACGTGTTTATGTTGGAAACCATCTCAGGCCACACACATCAAAGAAGCTGCATGGTCTGCCAATGATTGTTTATTTTTGTAATTCTTTAATTTATTTCTACTGCTGAATGATACGCTCATTAGAGAGCAGCTCGTCTTGACACTGTATTCTGCTGTTCATTGTTTTACACCATCGCGCCACTCAAACACAAATTATCTCATTTACACTCCAGTCATCTATCTCATCCCTCAACCACCACTAATATTGCCACTCACCTATCATTCATCTCACCACGAACCCAACACTAATATCGTCACTCTCCCACCATTACTCACCCACTCATAACATCACTCACCATCATTCATCTCATCACTCACCTACCATTTATCGCATTATTTACCCACCACTCATCACTCTCCTACCATTTATCGCATCAGTCATCCACCACTCATCTCATCACTCTGCTAGCATTTATCGCATCACTCACCCACTCATAACATCACTCACCATCATTCATCTCATCACTCACCTACCATTTATCGCATGATTTACCCACCACTCATCACTCTCCTACCATTTATCGCATCACTCACACTCCCATAACATCACTCGCCACCATTCATCTTATCACTCACTCACTATTTATCGCATGATTCACCCGCCTATCATGTCATCACTCACCCACCGTTTATAGCATTATTCAACCACTGCTCATCTCATCACTCTCCTACCATTTATCTCATCACTCACCCAACATTTATCGCATGATTCACCCAACACTCATCTTATCACTCTGCTACCATTTATTGCATCACTCACTCACCCATAGCATCACTCGCCACCATTCATCTCATCACTCACCCACCATATATCGCATGTTTCACCCACCACTCATCTCATCACTCTCCTACCATTTATCTCATCACTCACCCAACATTTATTGCATGATTCACCCACCACTCATCTTATCACTCTCCCACCATTAATCCCATCATTCACCCATCACTCACTATCATTCATATCATCACTCACCCACCATTTATCGCATGATTCACCCACCATTCATCTCATCACTCATACACAAGTTATCGCATCATCATCCACCACTCATCTCATTACTCTCCCACCATTAATCGCATCATTCACCCACCACTCATAAAATCACTCAATACCATTCATCTCATCACTCAAACACCAATTATCGCATCACCATCCACCACTCATAGCATCACTCACCACCATTCATCTCATCCACCATTTATCGCATCACTTAACACCATTCATCTCATCACTCAAACACCAATTATCGCATCACCATCCACCACTCATAACCATTCATCTCATCACTCACCCACACTCATCTCATCACTCTCCCACCATTTATCGCATCATCATCCACCACTCATAGCATCACTCACCCACCATTCATCTCATCACTCAAACACCAATTATCGCATCATCATCTACCACTCATAGCATCACTCACCACCATTCATAGCATCACTCACCCACCATTCATCTCATCACTCAAACACCAATTATCGCATCACCATCTACCACTCATAGCACCATTCATCTCATCACTCAAACACCAATTATCGCATCATCACCCACCACTCACAGCATCACTCACCCACCATTCATCTCATCACTCAAACACCAATTATCGCATCACCATCTACCACTCATAGCATCACTCACCACCATTCTTCTCATCACTAATTATAATTCTAATTAATTCATATCATATAATCATATAATTAATTATTCCAGCTATTACATTGTATTGTTTTCACAGGAGGGCTTATATCCTGGGTCAACCGCGCTAAACTAATAACTATTATATACCGTGATGACAATTCCACTCCCCTTTTATATTTTCTACTCCTCCGCGCATTTGCATACAGAGTGACACCAAACTGATCACAGTGATGCAGTCACTGTCACATACCGGTCTAGTATGAACATGTTCCTCCAACTGCGTGGAAGAATATTTTAATATTTTTATTTTTGCCCGGCGGATTACTTGCCAGTCACTGCACTGTCACTTGCTAGTGTGAATAGTGTGAATGCCCCTTTAGATAGTGTAAAAAATGAATCTGATACCGGGGAGATGTGTTCAGGCAATCCATTTTTTTTTAACCAATTTTAACCCAATTAGAGAGGTTTTACTGTCATGCCTCCATTGCGCATGGACTCATGACCCATGACGGCCAATAAAAAAGCGAGTAAAATTTTTTTTTTTTTTCATCGGGTCTGACACCAGGAGTGTTCCGTCAAGTTTTTTTTTTTAAAAAAAAAAACTTGCTTTTTTATTAGCCATCATGGTTCATGTTAGAAGTTATACATATGCAATTGAGGCATAACCGTAAAAACGTTTCCTAACCTGTCTAATTGGGTTGAAATTAGTTAAAACTCGCCACAGCACACCTGCCCGGTGACAGACCTGTGTAAAAATGACCACATCGAAATAATTATATTTTTCTCAGTTTTCCAGTAACTATTTTTTAAAAAGTTATTGATTTTATCTCATCATCTACCCATGCGATTATCAAATATTAAACGAAAGTCACTCCACATATTTTTCCCGTGACTGTAAAAGGACCTAAATGTTCGCTTTCCGACGTGAAGTCATCACTTGTGCAACGTTCAAAACAAAACGATACGAGGCTTATATTCCATGAGTATGATGGGATCAGGGGCGATCTTCTGCCATTGCTTAAATTATTTACCAAATTAAGCTTTTGAAAGCGTACCCCGCCCCTAGCCATGACGTGTGACGTCGCGTCATCCCTCAACTACTCGACTCAACTGTCAGCATTTTAATTTTGTATTATCAAATATTGAAATTACGAGAAAATTCAAAGCCTTTATTAATATTAATTCTAATTTATCGTAAAATAATATTTTAAGTGTATATTTTATACAGGACCGGTCAGAAGTAGGGACCTGAGGAGCCTAACCGAAAAAAAAAATATTATTTATAATTATTATTTGTGGTGACATTTCTATCCGGAATTCCAAGTGCTGCGTCCAATAGTTGGGAGTATTGCACAGCTTTTGTCCACATTTCTAGTATCTTTCACCCAGCCCTAAAATTGGCGGAACCCTATCCCTGGAATTCCAAGTGCTGTGTCCACTAGTTGGGACTATTGCACAACTGTTGTCCAAATTTCTAGTATCTTTCACCCAGCCCTAAAATTGGCGGAACCCTATCCCTGGAATTCCAAGTGCTGTGTCCACTAGTTGGGACTATTGCACAACTGTTGTCCACATTTCTAGTATCTTTCACCCAGTCCTAAAATTGGCGGAACCCTATCCTTGGTGAACTTTTTTCATAGGAGTGTTTTCAGCAGCAAAACGAAAAGTTTCATGTAACGTCACAATTCGGGAACACTAGCGCCCTGAATATAATGTGCGAACTTGCGAAGCCGTCTCCCCTTCCTCTCCGCACATCCTGTACATCGCTATTCCCCTGTTTACTTCTATATTTTTAGTATTTTCCTAGAGGACAATGACCCGTCAGCAGC
Source organism: Pachypsylla venusta (assembly GCA_012654025.1). Taxonomy (NCBI): domain Eukaryota; kingdom Metazoa; phylum Arthropoda; class Insecta; order Hemiptera; family Aphalaridae; genus Pachypsylla; species Pachypsylla venusta. Next base: position 6,335,313 of record CM022877.1, read on the forward strand.
GGAACGATCAGTTTCATGTAACTTCTGCCGGGTGAATCTCAGTCTCCTTGTTGTTTACTCCGTATGACCAGTGCTCATCCTCTTAGAAAAACCAAGTCCTGTTACTCCGTTCCAAGTCTCCTTGTACTATTCAAAGACCCAGTCTTGAATAGCTACCTTGGCTAAGCCAACAGCCGGCTCCCGGACAGTGAATAATGTTGAAGAGCCGCCCTGGCTAGCTCATCAGCTTCTTCATTTCCCCAATGCCCTAATGTTCAGATACCCAATATTAATATGGATCCTGTTCCTTCTAGACAACTCATTTGCATTCCCAAACCATCTTGGGATTGCTTTGAATACTTCATAAGCCATTGAGGCTAACTTGACTATCAGTGCAGACTGATGTAGAGTCTGTATACCGAAAAAGACAAGGTCCATATATATAAAAAATCGAATTAATAAATTTACATGACAATTACAAAATTTTCGTAAGTACCAAGCTTACGTTCTAACATCATTTTTGGATCGCTCGTCCCAAAAACATTATTTATTTTAAGGCAGATAAAATACTATATCTTCACTTGACTGTAAAAATTTTTTAAAATTAAATAGATGTTACAGCTGACTAGTTTCGTGCTCTCCTGAGCACATCATCGGAGCTAGGTTGGTCGAAGACTGAGAGTTTAGGAAGAAGAAGGGAGAGNGGATCGCTCGTCCCAAAAACATTATTTATTTTATCATCAGGATTTGAACTGAAATTTGGCCGAAAAAACAACAACAAAGAAATGGGTCAATTGGCATGCATTGGATAAAACATATCCGAAATTTTCCTCTTGGCGGAGCTTTGAGAGAATCACAGATATCTACCGTATAATAATTTTTTGGGGTAAAACAATAGATTCTCTTGTAAAATTCCTCAGATGCATGCGTTTAACATAAAATCTACTGAACGGATATTGATGCGGTTTTCACCAATGGAAAGAATGATTAATGATGAAAGTTTGTCGAACCGTTTTCGAATTATGACTCATTTTTGATTTTTGACCTAATTCATTATGTAACGGTCCGATTTCGACACGAGAACTCAAAGCGTAAAAGTTTAGGTGGCCTCTTAGTCCTTAATTTAGGAAATAGTTTGCAAAATTATGATCAGTCATTATTTTATTGGCTTTAGGAGAAAGAATGGACCCCCAAAATTATAGGTTGAAACCCCAGAGAAATTATGAGAATTCAAAACTCTCCATTCGTTTCCGAGTTACGGCCGATTATCAGATAATTGTATGGGAAATCATAGAATACTATTGTGGTCCATACATCTAAGGCTACAAGCGAAGGGGGCGTAGCCCGCTAGTTCAAATATATTTTACTAGTATTTTCTCTTTTTTCTAAAAACTTCTCAACACAGAGAACTTTCCTGCACGAAATTTCCGGCAAATTTGTTTCTCTGTGCTAAGTCTTGTAAAATTCTATACATACATGTATTTAACAATTTTCCTAATATATTTTACTAGTATTTTCTCTTTTATTCTGAAAAGTTCTGAACACAGATAACTTTCCTGTTAGAAATGTCCCGCAATTTCTTTTTCTGTGCAATTTCTTGTAAAATTCCACACATACATGCATTTAACAATATTCCTAATATATTTTACTAGTATTTTCTCTTTTATTGTAAAAAGTTCTCAGCACAGAGAAACTTCTCTGCATCTTCTAAAAAGTGGAACAAAAGTTTCTGTCTTTTTTGTCGTTATTATAATTACTATACGAGAGTTCAGAAAGAGATACCATAGGAACATTTTCCGAGTATGAGTCAGTGGCGGCTCAAGGCATGGTTACCCCCCCCCCTTCCAGCAATGTTTACTAGGGGGCCCTTAATTTTTTTCCCCAGAGATCCACTCCCGCAACCCGTTTTTTTTGTGGAGAGGGCTACTTACAATATTTTAATCGACCACCTACNGGGGGGGGGGGGCGCAATCAAACCAATCATATCAAAATGACCCCGAAGATTTTAAAGCTTTATACATAGTCCGATATGTCATCAAAGCATTTTACTTTGGGTCCATCAGGGCCATGCAGACGTTCCTAAAGGATAAAAAAAATACATGCCGTCCTCTTACAGCGCCCCCTGAAAGACTTTGTACTTGGTCCATCAGGTGTTCCGCTTATTGTCCTGAGGGTTCTTAAATGTATATACCGCCAATTGGCCTAAGGGACTTTGGGTAGGTAATATATGTGTCTGAAAAATTTAGCTATATAGGTCCCAATGTCCGTCAGGAGCCCCGACTTCGACGATGTTGTCTCAGATGGAAAACATTTAGTTTTATTGTTTTACGAGGACCCTTCGGGGCTCCCCTATTTTCTGGATATTCCGGCTCCCCATGTGATGGCGCCGCGCCGCCACTGGGATGAGGAGGGAAATTTTCTCCAAGCATGAGGGAGAAACGGGAAATTTTTTAAACTTATTAATTTTTTTCTTTCATTCTCTTCTTAATTTATGCTGAAATTTCTAATTAAAGTTTTTGGATTAAAAATATTGAAACTTGTTCGCTCAGGAAGAAGGCAAATTTAGTTTTAATTTAATTTTAATCAGAAAGAAAAAGTTTTTATATATTCTTGTAGACTGGTAATTTGGTTGATTTTGGAATTTATGAATCTGGTCTGAATAGGAATCTCCATTTATATAACTCTCAAACGCGTGTTCCGATGTTCATTAAAATTTTTATGAACATTTTTTTTTTTTTATAAATTTTTGTATCGAGTATAAAAAAAAATTTTTGTATCGACTGCAGAAAATATTGTTAAGTCACGAGTGCTTTCGTCTGTTACGACATTATCAAGTAGACTGACCCCAATCTAATTTGAACTCAGGAGCTATAGATGAGAGAGANTTTTTTTTTTTTTTGCTAAACGTCTTTTTGGCATGACCAATAGCAGTCATTCAGGGGGTTTTACCATCCATTGGCTGAAAACTTACAAACCAGCGATAATACCCAGATCGCCCGTAACACCCTGTAGATTTAAGGCTATATTATGCTGTACGAATGGATTAAAAATAACAACAGAAATGTTCCAGAAATATTGAAAACATAAAAACTCCAATCACTTCTGGGACTCGTATTTTGAGTTGTGGTCCTGACGGATAAATCGTAAGCTTATTATTAGGGGTTGCGGTTTTATCAGTCTGCCGGTATGAAATCCTACAAAAGGTTCATTTCATTTTAATTTTGTTTTCGAGCAACAAGCCTTTTTATTTTTAATAGATTTCATTTTGAGGAAGAATTTCCATAATGTGAAACCTCTATATTTTGTGTGCAAGTATATTTTACCGTTTTTCCTTGGCAACCCTTAAGGTCCGTACATATTAGGCCGCCCGGCATTGTTCGGCTTCAGTCGATCGACAAACCCGAATTAGTATGGACGCGTCGTTCAGCTTCAATCAACCTGAAGACGCAGTTGTTGAGATTTTGGATTGTTATTTTTATATTATTTGTTATCGATTTCATTCAATTCGGTTCTATGCAGTGGACAGATGAAACTTTCTCTTTAACCATTATCGAAACTAATCACGAATATTTTCGATGTCGGCAGCGCAGAACAGCAAGTGCGATAATAAATGGAGCAGAAGCAGCGAAAACCGCATCAAAAACATCAATAAAAATCCATCACCCAATTTAGAAATAAGGTAGAAATGAAAAAACCCTTAAAAAAAAAAAACATCGCCCAGTTTAGAAAAAAAAATTAGAAAATCTCTTCAAAAAAAAATTACTTTTAAAAGGTCGAAATGAAAAATCCCCTCAACAAAAAATCCGTCGAGTTTAGAAAAAAGGAAAATCCCTTCCTTAAAAATATATCTTTATAAGGTAGAAATGAAAAATCCCTTAAAAAAAAAAGAGAACATCGCCCAGTTTAGAAAAAAGGAAAAATTAGAAAATCTCTTCAATAAAAAATTACTTTTAAAAGGTCGAAATGAAAAATCCCTTCAACAAAAAATCCGTCGAGTTTAGAAAAAAGGAAAATCCCTTCATTAAAAATATATCTTTATAAGGTAGAAATGAAAAAGCTCTTTAGAATTAACCATCGTTATATTTGGGGAAACAGGAAAGTGAAATACTTGAATTTATGATTATGTGTCGATGAGGATTGATGTTATGCTGAATGCAAATATGGACGGCAAATTTAGTCATTAAAATCAATGAGGTGTTTTTCCGTATTCGAGAATCTCTTTAACACAAAAGAACGGAAACATTATTGTTTTTTACAAAAAAAGTTAACGAAGAATGGCATTTCGTAAAGGCACAAATGTAAAAAAAATACGCAGGGATTCATGCGCTTTTTTTGTGGGGGGCTCTCTGTAGCAATAATCACCCATTGCGATATGCTAGTAGGAAACTAGCTTATTTTGAGGTAGATAAGTAAACAACAGGTGCCGACCTGTTGTTTACTTATCCGCATGTGGGGGAACTATCCCCCCGTGCAACCTATACTGCGTGGAAGCAACATTGTGCCCCAATTTACTCTGAAATGGTTTATCATGTCTCCCCAATGAGGGCTAATATTCCATAATTGATGAGGCTGTTAAATTATACATTTTTTGTTTTTATTTTTCATATTTTGTTTTTATTTTATCCTCCGAAATTGTATTTTTTATTTTATCCTTCTTGCAAAATCAATCTTCATTTACCTCCTCAAAATTATGCAATCTTCAGGAGAAAATCTACAACCCCTACCTCCCAAACGTTGAGGAAAATTTACAATTTAAAATTATTTTCCTTCGCTCAAAATTATCATTTTCAATATGATTATGTAAGTTTCTACCTAGGTATCTTATTTCAAAAGAAAATGGAATACCTACGACGCGACGTTGCCAAAAATATATTCGGAACTTATGATCCGGTTTGCAAATTTATTGAGGAAATCCATTCCGACGTGATGATTTTATAGGGTGTACCATTTTAATTTATGCGGTATAAACATCTCCGACACTGGTTGCGAACTTATCTAATATCTATTCTATTCAAAATGTCACGATTAATTTATGCAGTCTAAACAACTCCGACACTGGTTGCGAACTTATCTAATATCTATTCTATTCGAAATGTCACGATTACTTTATGCAGTCTAAAGATCTCCGACACTGCTTGCGAACTTATCTAATATCTATTCTATTCAAAATGTCACGATTAATGTATGCAGTCCAAATATCTCCGAAAATAATAACTTTTAAATAAATTAAGTTTAAAGAAAACACTTACCAAAAACCCTATTTATTTTACTTTATGAAGAAACTAGTTTCGAATCATTCGATTCATCATCAGTCTAGTCGAGTCTAAGGATGGAAGTTGACTGAGTATTATTCACCGCGTACTGTGTAGGGTCACGCGATGTACTATCAAAATATCTATTGTCTATTTCTAAAACTTTTTTTTTTTTTTTTTTCAAAAATCACCATTCCAAACCAAAGGCAACCAGTAGATGATTTCTAACCCAAACAACAAATTCACGTCCTCCGCACAACAGGGCTTCGATGTACCAGACACCAGAATGGTGATGCGTTCAAATTTCATCTCCTAACCTCACATTTGTCGGTCAGTTAATAAGAGCATTAATATGCATTAATTTGATGATTCATCTGTTAAGAAAAACCTCTGAGGCTAGTAAAAAAATTAAAAAAAAATTGATAAATTTTAAGTTCACTTATGTGCCAAAAAAAAAAGGAGTAAATTACATTTCCCCCATATTATGATACGACTGTCTGTCTGCAGTTGACGTATCGAATCTTGAATTTCAATAATATAAGGGAAATAAATACAAAAATTGTGGGATAATTTTTTTCCCTCCCTATCTTGCTACTCATTGAATCAATTTCTTATTACTTCTTTCCCTTTTCTCCCAGTTCTTTTCTTTCCATTAATCACGTCTTTTCTCCCTTCTCGTTTTCATCCTTATTTCCCTCTCCCACTCTATTTATTTCCTATTTTATTTCAATTCTCATATAATTTTTACCTACTGCTCTATAGAAGAAATCTTTTCAGAGTTAATTGCTTTATCCCCCTCCTGTCATTTTATATATTCCGTATGCCGATAACGTATGACTCACAAAAAATATAATTATACATATCATTATCGATGTTGCCTCATCTATCTGATATACAGGGATGAATTGTGGAATTTACTCACTCAAAATTACCGATATATTTGGACCGCAATGGCTCAATATGGACCCAAAACTATATAGATATTTTTATGAATATGATAAATGTTCATATTCAGTTTCATCAAAATTGGATAAGGCGTTCGAGAGTTATCATGGTACAAAAAGACAAACAATAATCGGGATGTTAAAACTCGACATAATCTTCGTTTTGTCAATTAAGATGTTAATTAGAACTGACTAATACAATCTCTCCTGACAACATCATCAGAGCTCAAAATAGAATAAGGTGTTCGAGAATTATCTTGGTATAAAATGACAAACAATGCTAAAAAGTTATCTTAGTCGTCATGCTGGACGGTTAAACCTAATACGCAATAGGGACATGGCCGTTAAAACTTGCCACAAAACTCCTGCTTGGTTTCAGACCCGATGGGATCTTATTTTGGAATGTCAGCCATTTTTTTGTACGTATTTCCAATTCGATTTCTAGCCAACGCAATGTGACAGTCCAAAATGATTATGCTGTTTAAAGAGATATTCAAAATGATCCATAATTTTTTAATAAAATAGGACGAGAAGACAAAAACAATTTTGTTTTTGGTCAAATAGGTCCCTGTGCTGTTTGGTGTCAGTGTCTTCATGACATTTAGAATATATCTTCCTCTGTCCGACATTACATCAACACGGATCATTTCAATTTGATTCCTCTGTGCTTCTCTTCTCTGGCTTCCTCCATAAGATCAAATCTGGTGTCAGTGCCTTCATGTCATTGAAGATATGCCTTCCTCTGTCCGACATAACATCAAAAGGGATCATTTCACTTTGGTTCCACCTCTGTGCTCCTCTTCTCTGGCTTCCTCCATAAGATCAAATCTGTTTGGTATCAGTGCCTTCATGTCATTGAAGATATGCCTTCCTCTGTCCGACATTACATCAAAACGGATCATTTCAATTTGATTCCTCTGTGCTCCTCTTCTCTGGCTTCCTCCATAAGATCAAATTTGTTTGGTGTCAGTGCCTTCATGTCATTGAAGATATGCCTTCCTCTGTCCGACATAACATCAAAAGGGATCATTTCACTTTGGTTCCTCCTCTGTGCTCCTCTTCTCTGGCTTCCTCCATAAGATCAAATCTGTTTGGTATCAGTGCCTTCATGTCATTGAAGATATGTCTTCCTCTGTCCGACATTACATCAAAACGGATCATTTCAATTTGATTCCTCTGTGCTCCTCTTCTCTGGCTTCCTCCATAAGATCAAATCTGTTTGGTNTTGAGCAGGGTTGACAGTAAGGAGTCCTTTTGTTAATTCTTTGGCTTCGTGTGACACATTGGTCCATGCTTCCGCGTTGAAGTTAAATTCACCTTCTTTAATACGCGCCATTATTGACAGCGCAGTATCGTCACGGGATCTAGCGTGGAAAGGTACTCTACCGCACAACATTGTATACTGAAAAGAAGAGGAAGCAGAAACATGTTTCATCTCAGGGGACAATCACTAGATCATGGAACTCTTTCTCGGTTGAAGGATTTCTCGAAAAAAAAAAATAAGAGTATTTTTAACTTTCCAAGCAAATACGCTGTTCCCCGAAAAATCAAAAAATATGCGTGGTTTTCCGTGAGTTATCGATTAATAATTATTATTAATATGGTATTAGGGGTCATTTGGAGTACAAAGTTAATTCGCCTCCACGTGGTGTACCCTGGATAACACTGATTCTATAACCTGTTTGGGCTTTTTAATATTTCCTCTAAAAAGCGTTTTTTTTTTTTTTNTTGTTTATTGTTGTTGTTTTTTGTTTTTTTTTGTCGACCATACCCCGTACTCCCATATGAAGTTTAGGGGTTTCCTTCCTTATTTCGCCCCAAAATAGTAAAAGGAAACTATGAGCTCAAATTCAAATTACTCCATTGTCGAATTACGTTGTTTNACTATGATCTCAAATTCAAATTACTCCATTGTCGGGTTTTGCCATTATCGAATTACGTTGTTTGTAGGTGAGTCAGTTAGTACACCAAACTGGGGTTTAAGTTTCATTAGTAAAAATAGAATTTTAGGTGACATGTGGAATCTAGCTTAAAAATAACGTCACATAACGCATGTTTTTTTCAAATTGCCTAAGTTTGACTAAATTATTCCTTGGGTGACTCACTCCTTCATTCACTCAACCTTTTCCAATGTTTATAAGGGGTTCGCATTATTTTCCTCAGTTCTTCACTCCATATTCTTCTGTCCTGTCTCTATCATATCTCTCAAGTCTTCTTTCACCTTATCCCTTCATATCAATTTTGGCCTTCTTCTTCTTTTNTTAGTACACCAAACTGGGGTTTAAGTTTCATTAGTAAAAATAGAACTTTAGGTGACATATGGAATCTAGCTTAAAAATAACGTCACATAACGCATGTTTTTTTTTTTCAAATTGCCTAAGTTTGACTAAATTATTCCTTGGGTGACTCACTCCTTCATTCACTCAACCTTTTCCAATGTTTATAAGGGGTTCGCATTATTTTCCTCAGTTCTTCCCTCCATATTCTTCTGTCCTGTCTCTATCATATCTCTCAAGTCTTCTTTCACCTTATCCCTTCATTTCAATCTTGACCTTCTTCTTCTTTTACCTTCTCTCCATATTCTTCTATCCTGTCTCTATCCTATCTCTCAAGTCTTCTTTCACCTTATCCCTTCATTTCAATCTTGGCCTTCTTCTTCCTTTACCTTCTCTCCATATTCGTCTGTACTGTCTCTATCCTATCTCTCAAGTCTTCTTTCACCTTATCCCTTCATCTCAATCTTGACCTTCTTCTTCTTTTACCTTCTCTCCATATTCTTCTATCCTGTCTCTATCCTGTCTCTATCCTATCTCTCAAGTCTTCTTTCACCTTATCCCTTCATTTCAAGCTTGGCCTTCCTCATTTATTCTCCCCATATTCTTCTCTTCTGTCTCTATCCTATCTCTCAAGTCTTCTTTCACCTTATCCCTTCATCTCAATCTTGGCCTTCTTCTTCTTTCACCTGCAATTTCCAATATAATTCCCATTCTGTCTTTCCATATGTTCAAACCATTTCCGTCTATATTCCTTCATATTGGATATAGGTACCGAGTTTTATCAGCCTCACGAGGACAATTGAGTAAAAAATAATGCACTTACCAAAATAACTCCTAAGCTCCACAAGTCACAATTTTCATCATACCCATTTTTATCTTGTCGGAGAACTTCAGGTGCCGCATATTGCAATGTAAAGCAAGGTGTGTGTAAAGACTCGCCCTTCAAACACGCAAACCCAAAGTCAACAACCTTAATATTATCACCCGAATCAGAAAAGAGAAGATTCTGAAACAAAAAACAATAATGAAATCAGCACAAACTACAAACAGTTTGTAGATCAGCATATAAACGACTTTCTAATGACCCGAAGGAATGGTAAGTGATTTTATTCAAAAACAACAAACTAAAAATCCGCTGTTAGTCATATTTGGGGACGAGAAAAACAAAACTTTGACAACATTTTCTGGACGAACATAAATAAATGCTTGAACCATATCATGACTAAAAATACCCATATTTGGTGACTAGAAAAACAAAACTTAAAAGTCTTTGAAAAATCAAAAAACCCAAGATGGAAATTATTTCATCGTTTCATTCCAATACTTTGCTTGAAGAAGATGAAATAAAAACTCCATTTCTAAAAACCCCAAATGAGTCGACCACATAAATATGAAAATAATGATATAGTACAAAAAGTAAACCAATATTTCTACACAAAGATAAGTGATATTTCAACAATACATGGCCGTAAAAATATTTGAACAATTTGAAATACGAGGGTTGAGATATCCGTAGTTGCCAAAAAAAAAAAAANCATTTCTAAAAACCCCAAATGAGTCGACCACATAAATATAATATGAAAATAATGATATTGGTGTTATAAGACGTGGCAGTACAAAAAGTAAACCAATATTTCTACACAAAGATGAGTGATATTTCAACAATACATGGCCGTAAAAATTTTTGAACAATTTTTAAATACGAGGGTTGAGATATCCGTAGTTGCCAAAAAAAACAACAACGTTTGTATGAGATGAGAGTAAGTAATATGTCCTATCATGTATTTAAAGGTAACAGCGACAACGTTGCCTTTCGTTCTTCTTTAAATTCAGAGAAAAAANACACAGCGGGTGGAGTTTTAATGTTATTCTGGGATCGGCCGCATAAGCAATCAATCATATCAGATCCCATGATGATTCCAGAACACAGCGGGTGGAGTTTTAATGTTATTCTGGGATCGGCCGCATAAGCAATCAATCATATCAGATCCCCTGATGATTCCAGAATACAGAAGTTATGTCTTTGAAGCGTCGTGTCGCCGCAGGTAATAAAAGCAAATACTCGTAGCTATCTCATTGATAATGATGACTTCAATGGATTCATCAAAATACATAATTTATATTTCAATTAAGAAACAATATTATGAAAGTTTCCATGGCCCGCAGCATAATTAATAATCAATTAGGATTCTTTGAACAGAGTTACCTCCATTTTGCAGGAATAAACAAGGAAAATATTAATATCAATCCATTTCCTCATTTGATAATAATTGGAAAATAGGATATAAGAAATGAAAATAGCCTTGGGAGGTATTGGAAAACAGAATACGAAATTGGATAGGAGAGGGGTGGCGTGAAATACTGAATTAACCAGGCCCAAATGAAGAACATGGCATTGGTCCTTTAAGCTATTGGATTGGAGTCGGATGTAATGAACAGGCCGGGAGAACAATTTTCCTGAAAGTGCATTTGGTCCTTTAAGCTATTGGATTGGTGTCGGATGTAATGAACAGGCCGGGAGAACAATTTTCCTGAAAGGGCATTTGGTCCTTAATCTATTGGATTGGAGTCGGATGTAATGAACAGGCCGCGAGAACAATTTTACCGCAAGGGTATTTGGTCCTTTAAGCTATTGAATTGGAGTCGGATGTAATGAACAGGCCGGGAGAACAATTTTCCTGCAAGGGCATTTGGTGTTGAAAGTTATTGGATTGGAGTCGGATGTAATGAACAGGCCGCGAGAACAATTTTCCTGAAAGGGCATTTGGTCCTTTAAGCTATTGGATTGGAGTCGGATGTAATGAACAGGCCGGCAGAACAATTTTCCTGCAAGGGCATTTGGTCTTGAAAGTTATTGGATTGGAGTGGGGTGTAATAAGCAGGGCGGACCTGCCAGGGCTAGATAAAATAAAATCTAACAAGGGTCTATTATTATATTTTATTATTGTTAAACTTTCCGTGTCTATAACGGAAAGTGATGTTGGTAGAAGGGTGATAGCATAATATGCTACGCTTGGGATGTCGGACTATAGTAGACGTTCATAATCCCGGCCCCTTGCATGTCATCCAATATTGTACACTATAATCAGAATCATTCTTCTGATCCATGATCATGATTAGGCTTGTGATATCGAATACAAAATATCGATACCAGTACACATGTACAGTACCTATCGGAAGAATGGTCCAATCGATACTGGTATCGGCAAAATTTGTAATGAATACATAAGATTTTGTGTTGTGGTAAAACACTCATCAAGCATTCGGTATCCACGCCAGCGATCTATACTTGCTTAATGCCTGCCTGTGGGTTTGGTAATAGTGGATATGTACCTATCTCACTTGGATTTTGGCGCACAGAATGGTGCACTTGAGATTTTCGAATCAAAAATAAAATCAAACAACTATAATTTAATTTAGATAAAATATTTAGGATGTTTGTAGTCATTGTGAAATATAAATTTTTTTTTTTTTAAAAAAAAAATTGTATCAAACTACAAATATAAAAATGAGTCACGGGCGCTTTCGTCCGTTACTACATCGTTTGGTGAATACAAAATATCGATACCAGTACTCATGTGTTCACCAGACGATGTCGTAACGGACGAAAGCGCTCGTGACTCATTTTTATATTTGTAGTTTGATACAAATTTTTTTTTGAAAATTATAACTATAATTTACATTAACACCTAGAGTAAACCTAGAAAACGGGGGACTATTGGTATCGGAAAGAAAGTATCGATATCACAAAAGTATCGGATGTCAATTATGAATTCCAGAAACAAGTATTCCTAATCCTGATGTAATAATCCATATCTTCGAACATTGTCGCCGAATCTACATCCAGTCTCCCTTTGAATATCTCACACACAGTGTTTAATTGGCTTCCTTATCTAAATGATGTAATAAAACCTTGGCATCAGTTTTGATAAAGGTAATCCTTTTTTAAGAGTGTGTACTCCATTTTTATAAATCCAAATGTCTCCACGTATCTCTCCCCCATCACCACTTGACCCAAAAGGTTGCCAACTGTGTAAGGCCGTTTCTTCTTCTTCGTCCTGCATATTGTTTTGTTTCTCGCCAAAATATTTTTCTTTGATTTATGAGCAAACATTATCTTTCTGACTTTGTATTCTTTTTCTTTCCACTTTCTCTCCAAGTTTTGTATCTACCTCTCCACATCTTTTTGAATTATTGTTTCCACCGTTGCTTTCTGTTCTGGTTCCGTTTAATGGAACCTAAGGCCAAACAGCCTCCTCATAATTTTTGTAGATAAATATTCTAGCAATCCAAATTTTGGTGTATGATTTTCAATAATGAACCTTTGGAAACTTCATGAATTTTTATTCTGGTAATGCATGGAAACTAGGCTTCTGCTCAAGGGAGTCATGGTGTGGTACACTGATGGCTCTAAGACAGGGATGGGATCTGGGGCTGGTATCCACTGCGTGCGACCCAGGGTAGACATATCTCTGCCCTTGGGGTTTATCAGGCAGAGATCCTCGCAATACGCACCTGCGCAGAGGAGATTATAAAAATGGGACTCTCTAAAAAAAAAAGGAGATTCACATTTTCTCTGACAGCCAGGCAGCGCTGAAGGCTATAGTCAGCTATAGCACGAACTCCAAGTTAACTTGGGAATGTCAGCTGGCACTAAAGGAACTGGTAAAGAACAACCGGGTTAACCTTGGTTGGGTGCCAGGCCACAATGGTATTGCTGGCAATGAACAAGCCGATCACCTGGCAAGAATGGGGTCAGCGACACCATTCATTGGGCCGGAGCCCGCGATCGGACTAAATACGACTGAGATCAAGAATTTCATTGACGAATGGGTCTTCGAAAATCATCTGAGGCGGTGGAAGGACGTCTCAGGCCTGAGACACAGCAAGGCTGTGTTACAGGGATCATCCAAGGACCTTACTATAGAGATCCTTGCCCTCAGTCGCAAACACATCGGACTAGCCACGGGCCTGATCACTGGTCACTGTGGACTGAGAAAACATCTGTACACTATGGGCTTCCATCAAGACCGGGTTATGTGCAGACTTTGTGGGGAGGATGAGGAAACTGCTTCTCACGTTATCTTTGATTGCAACTCCCTCATTGCGTGGAGACTAAGTATGGGACAGCTACATCCCAGGCTTGACATTCACGTTAAACACCTAGCCAAAAGGATGATCAAGCTTGCCAAGTACAAAAAGCCCATAAGAGGCTTAGGTGCAGGTGCTTACATAGCCCCAAAGAGGAATTTAGCTCACGAATATACGAATATATACGAATGCATGGAAGCTAGTCAATCGTACTCACGAGGCTGACTGCACCCCGAAATCACAAGCACAAAGTCAAAATATGAGATCTCAAATCTGAAAGTTTTGAAAACCCCTGAAAATATGCTTTAGAAAAAAACAAAACAAAAAAAAAACATGTTATACCTCGTTTTACGAAATTTGAATCCGTTCTCAAAATTTTGAGCTCAGCTTCTTTCATTTGACACCCATCATATAGGACAGGGTACCCCCCAGAACTTCTAATCCTTGACGACGTCGTATCTCATGAGGACGCATCATGTCAGACTAATTAATGTTTTGTTCTCGTCCGCCCCCATTTTGTTTCCGACATTGCTTGCATACTAGGTAATGTACTGCAGGAAATCCTCTTAAACATTGAAAAACATTTTTCACAAATTCACTTATTTTAAAGAAAAACCTTTGGAATCCCCCCCACTTCCAAATAGGATATTTTCAGTGGACACTTTTTCTTGTTCTACTAAAAAAAAATATCTATGTAACCAACTTAAATTTTTGAAAAATAACCATGCTTTTACAATGAATGTTTGCTGGCACAGGCACAGCAAACACTGAACAACCCAGCATCATAGAAGTTTCCTATTTATAATAATAGATCAATCAGCATCTAATGCACGTTGAATACACCAGTTCCCGTTCAATCACTGAAGTTAAGCAACGGCCAGCGAGGATGTAGCATGTGGGTGTACGTAGTGGGTTCGCGCCCTTGTGATGCCGGCTATTTTTTGGGCAAATCCAGGCTGGGTGAGGTTAATGGGGGTAGCTGGTTTGCAAGTTTCCTGCGAATGGAGGGTAAAACCCCCGTCTCGAATGACCAATAAATGTTAAAAAGACGTTAAGTCAAATTAATACACTTTAATAAATTAAAAAAAAAAGTCAAATTAAATATATATACATATAATAGCATAACGACTGATTTATTTTCATAAATAACGACGATCAAAAGAGACGAATTCAAGCGACAACACTTTTGTCATGTCAAAAGTAGGTACATGCATTATAACTCTCTCAAAAATAATTCTGTTCCGTGTGTATCTGCAACAATAAGTCACTTGAGAGGTAGAATTTGTTCTGCATCTGTATATTTGTATGCTATGTATTTCTATACAAAATGTTTTTCAAACTATTGATTTTATTTCATCATTCACTCAACAGATTATCAAACATGCAATAAAGACCTAAAAAAAGGACTTTGTGATGAAGTAATATATCACTTAGTGATATACAAGGATGTTTGTATCAAGGGAATAGGAGTTGTAGGTTGTAGAACATGAAAAAAGAATCACTTTTAACAGGTGTGATTTTTTTTCTTTAAGCCTTAGTTTTAGAGTTACGGCTAAAAACGTGATCTTTTTGAAGAGCTCATAACTCCTTTAAAAATGGTCCGATTTTCAAAAATTAAAATGATCTGAAAAGCTATTTTTAAGCTGCATTTATTTAGTTTCACACATTGACTTGCTCCGAATCAATGTAATAAAATGGCCGCCATTTGAAATATTCAAATATGATTTTCTCGAAAATCACTCCATGGATTTTTATTTTTTTCATCTCATTTTTGTAGAAATAAAAATCACTACAAACTTTACTCCGAACACTTTTTCGAAATATTAACCCTTATGCTTTTTTTAATGCCGAACGCCTATTAACCAATTTAAAAAGCGTTGAGACTTAGCCACTGATGCTAACTTTTTGACCAGTAGTAGGTAAAATTTCTTTGAAAAACTTACCTTTTGCAATTCTAGGCTCCGTCGAACTTGTTACATTGATTCGGAGTCAATGTGTGGAACTAAATAAATACAGCTTAAAATTAGCTTTTCAGATCATTTTAATTTTTGAAAATCGGACCATTTTTAAACGAGTTATGAGTTCATCAAAAAAATAAAAAAAATCACACCTGTAAAAAATGATTTTTTTTTCATGTTCTACAACTCCTATTCCCTTGATACAAACAACCTGAATCATCCGATATTACTTCACGGGCTATTAAGTAATATATCATTACCATTCGCTTTGCATTCCATGAATAAAATTAATATAAATAGACACCAAAATTCAATCTCTTCTAATATGATAAGGGAAAGAAAAAATGCAATGAGAATAGTACAAATTTCACCTAAGATTATGAATTGAAATATCCATAAATCCAAAAAGTGCTGTAAAAATCGACCATTTTTTACTTGCGACCATTAATCGTACTTCCGAGTATAGTGTACCTACGCTGAAAATATGTCGTTCCAAGAAGCCTTCGATAATTACATTAAAACTACTCCTTAAATACGAAAGCATATCAATTTAAATACAAACCCTATTTCCATTTGAAATGAATGTAAAGAAATGTTAATATTATTTTTGGTTTATTATTTTCAATAATGAACCTTTGGAATAGTCACGGAAAAAAAAATTACCCCCCCCCCCCTCAAAATTTGATATTATACGTTTCAAGGTACGTAGAATCCAAAAATCGGATAAAAAAAATCCGTTTGTCCGCCGTACGCAGTGATGGGCACTTTTGCCACTTAGCGTTGACCGATTTGGATGAAATTTGGTATATACGTCCCTTCTGGGCTCTAATTGTGCCCCGAAACTTTCAAAAAAATCGCCAAGGGTGCAATCGAATACACCCTTGGCGATTTTTGCGGCTTTTTAGAGGTTTTCAGTATTGCTGTTTAAAAGGAGAATGGTAAGAGCTAGAGATTTGAAATTTTGTATGTATGTCATTTTTTGGGTCTCAGCTAGCTCCAAAACTTTTGGGTTCAATCAAATATACCGCTGGCAGTTTTTACCGCTTTAAAGCGGTTTTCATTAATCCTGTCTAAAAAGAGAATTTACCATTCATTAATCCTGTCTAAAAAGAGCCAGAGACTTCAAATTTGGTAGGAAATGGTCTCAATTTTTTTTTTTTGCCAGAAAAATAATAAACCCAGGTGTCACATTGGCAGAGTTTTTTAATGGCAGCTCCCGGCTTGATCAGCGTCTATGACACGTTGGAATACATTCAAAGTTTTAGAGATTCAAGGTCTAAATAAGATCCGAAATTTTAATGTTTCATTATTTATTATTGATACTCCTATAAATTTTCTACTGAATAGAACATTTGATGGAACAAAATTTAGCACACAATGCAATTGCTTAATATTACAAAGTGCACTTTTTATCAGTGTATCTACCTCCACATTATTACCTTTTAGGCACTGAACCTTGAAAAGCGAGTTTAATTTCAAGACCTTTTCAAAAAGAAACTTTTGAAGTTTCATTTCTGTTCTGAAGGTCTTTTTTTTTGTTACAGCAGATGATTAGCAAAACCTTTATTCTTATGAAAACAAGTCCTTTGTTTTCTTTCCTTTGTCAATTTTTGTGTTAATATTTTTGTAACCTTTGTACAAGAATGGGTACTGCGGCATATGCCCTCAGAGTAGGAAGTCTTTCCCTATGAAGGAAGAAATCATTTTTTCATCAATTTTTTAACCAGCCCAGAACTTTAAAGAAAAGAACATTGTGTGATAAAATTTTGTTAGATTAGACCTCCCTAATCAATATGAAATATACCGAGAGAGGAAAGTGGCGAAACGTTTACCAATTTTGTTTCTGAGATATATCTACAAAAACAAAATTTTCGATTTAATTATTAATAGGGTCGATTTTCTAAAAAAAAAAAAAAAAAAAAAAAAAAAAAATTAAATAGAACCCTATATTTTTCACTAGCTGTTTTACCCGTGCTTCGCTACGGGCTACAATATTGTAAGCTCAGATATCGATGTTACGTTAATTTGTTGCAAGTTCTAGATGTGCAATAGAAGGATTTTTTGATATTTGTCACGAAAAAAAATTGCCTCCCCCTTCAAAATTTGATATTATGCGTTTCAAGGTACGTAGAATACAAAAATCGAATTTAAAAAAATCCGTTTGTCCGTCGTACGCCGTGACGGGAACTTTTGCCACTTAGCGAAAATTTGAATGAAATTTGGTATATAGGTTTCATTTCGGCTCTAATTGTGCCCCGAAAATTTTGGGTGTAATCAAATACACTCTTACGGTTTTTGTCGCTTTTTAGCTGTTTTCAGTATTGTTGTCTAAAAAGATAATGGTATTAAGAGCTAGCGACTTGAAATTTGGTATAGAGCACCCATACACTATTTGTTAGTATTGTACAGTAAAAATAAAAGATAATTAGATGAAAGGAAAAGCTTCCAGTCGCAGACAAAGCTAAAAGAAGAATGAGGATAAATATGAATATTCAAATCTGCAGAACAGATTAAGTTCTCGTCAGATTACTGAAGTTAGGCAACGTCGGACGCTGTCAGTACTTGGATGGGTGACCGCTTGGGAACATCACGTATCGTTGGCCCTTTTTTCCGGCCCAACCCAGGCTGGGTGAGGTCAATGTGGGACGTGGGTAGCTGGTTTGCAAGTTTCCAGCGAATGGAGTGTGAAACCCCCGTCTTGAATGACTAATAGATGTTAAAGAGACGATAAGCTAAATTAAAAAATAAAAAATAATAAATTAACTGGCCAAAAAAATAAACGAAAAGAAGACTATTGTGAAGGGGCTATCTTGTCAATCGTGAGGTTTGTTTAGCGCAACGGTGCCCAAACTTTTTTCTTCGCGACCCCCTTTTTACTATTGTGAAGATGTCGCAGCTCTTTTAGCATACCTAATGTGCAGGAAGGTCTCGTAGACCCCAGTTGGGGGTATGTTGATTTAGACCTTTCAGGGGATATCACTTGATCAGCAAATCTACACTTATTTATTGGCACGGATAAACAGAGATGAATAGGTGATAATATTTGATAGACGCGCCCTTTACCCCCGCGGCTGGTGCCCCAGTTGGAATATTCAAAAAAAATTTTTTATTGCACATCTGGAACATAAAGCAAACTTACATACCAAATTTCGGCCTCCGAAAATATACCGTTACGGAGAAACAGTGATGAAAAGGTGATTTTCATATGTAAACGCGCCCCTTTTTTCCCCACGGCCGGCGCTCCAATTCGAATATTTAAAAATCCTTTCTTAGCGCGCATCTAAGACCTAAGTGAGACCTACATGCCAAATTTCAGCCTCCTAGGACGTACCAGTGCGAAGAAATCCCGATGATGCCAAGTGAGTGTGTTTCTCTTTTATATATATAGATTATGGTATTGAATTTTGTATCAAAAAAATATTTTTTTTTTGTGTAGCATTTTTTTCGATTTGACGATTTGTTTTCGAGATAATTTTGTCCCTAACGTGCTCTTAGTAAGAGATATCATAAGCCATAAGTCTGAAAACCAAAACGGTTTTATTTTGATCTCTTAAAGTTATCTCCGCATTATCTTCAGGACTCATTTTATTTATTTTTAAAAAGAAATGAATTTTTCAATTTTATTATTGCACAAAATTGCCGTCCGAACGCTCTGTATAAAATCTATCGTACACTATTTGTAACAAATAACACCCTCCCCGCCTATTTCAATGCATTTGAGTATGACTCCCCTTCTTCAACCTCTCGTAGAAATCCATCTCTACATAGATCTCTTAACACTCTTTTACTGGGTAACCCGGTCCGGTAAACACAGAAGGCTGGAAAATCTATGAAAAATAATGTTCTCATTAAAAAGCAACGTCAAAAGGCTTCCAAAATTTAATTAGAATAAAAAAGATAATTCTAGTAAGCTGTTAGACTTACTAAGAATGCGGTGTCAAGTAAGCCAAAAAATCAAGTAATCGGTAGCTACCAATCGCCAAGTAATCGGTAGCTATCAACAGTATACGTCACAAATTACATTGTAGATTTCAGCTTCTTCCAGAAGGGATAAGAGTCTATGGAAATGTCGAAATCAGACTATAATTCTGAGATCGAATGGGGAGGGGTTAGAATTTAAACACAATAGGTGTTTCGAAGTAATGGGGAGTCGATAGCGGGGCTCCAAATAGATTTCATATCTTTCTCGAGGGACCAAAACACTTAGGGCGTAAGTTCAACCCATGGCATTTCATCGTCATGAATTTGAGATATTTACCACTATTGTGAAGGACGTAGAAGGGGCCAGGATTATCAACATCTAGTACTGTGTTGGGTAGCATACTATGCTACCCAACCCCTCCACCACCATCATTGGAAAGTAAGCACAAAATGTTTGATCAAAGGCCGACGATACAATCTGCAGCACTATACCGCCTTAAGTACTTATTACACATTAGTCCGATAGCGTCCGACCCAACACGACGCGATAGAAAGTATCGTTGATAGCGATAAAAATTATGTCGGTAGGGTGGAGAAAATAATCAATTGTAATTGGCTACCGCTAGCGGACTATTGCATATAGTATACTACAAAATTCAACAACATTTTCGAGATCACGAAATTAAAATCTTGTCAATTTTAGATTTTTTGTGGAACCGACCCCCAGAGTGAACACGGCTACTATTTAGAAAATTCAATATTTTACTCAAAGATACCTTTTGCACAATTAATTAATTAATAATAATAATAATAATTCAACTTTATTGTATCGTTAATACACATTACATACAATTTACAATCGAACTTACTGACTATTCTTACAACTAAATTTAATAATAAAAATAAATAGAATAGGTATGTTAGTTTGTAAATATTTTTGTTAATAGTTGGTCTTTGAAATTATTTTGAACTGAGAAAATATCTAATTAATTTTGATATTGGTTAAAAATACGGACAGATTTATAAAGAGGTGACATATCGGCACACTTCTGGAGTGGTATATAAAAAAGGCCAGAGTTGTTGGAACATCTGGTACGGGTTGAAGGGACCCTGTATTGTATAGAGTTCACCAGCTCCAGACTGTCAATTCTGTTGCTGAGAACCCTATACAGAGTCAGAAGTGAAATGACTGTGCTGACTTTCAACGGACAGTAATGATAGATGGACACGTAAATCAGAATACGAGATCGGTTCAGGATAAGCAGGATAAAAACCGTTCAGTTTAAAAAACAAACGCTTGCAGAATGAAGCCTGAACCGATTCAAGCATCTGTTTATAATGTCGCGTATCGGGCATCCAAACCACAGAGGCATAGTGGAGTTTAGATAAGATTAAGTATTTAAAGAGGAGAAGATAGGGATCAGGGTCATTTATGGGACGAAGAGTTCTCATAACAAAGGCCAAAGTTCCGAAGCTAGAGTTAACAATGTTCTCAATGTGAGTGGAGAATGACAGGGAGTTAGCAAATGTGACACACACAACGGAACAATGTATAAAATTTCAGCTTTCTCGCTCATCCCGAAGTGATACTTCTTAACTATGGGTTTTTGGTGGAGCCGACCCCCAGAGTGAGCACCGCTCCCAGTTAGAAAATTCAATATTTTATTCAAGGATATGACTTTTTGTACTGAAATTTGATACACAGAATACCTTTGTATCAAATCTCAGCCTTCTCGCTCATCCCGAAGTGGATACTTCTCAATTCCGATTTTTTGGTGGTGAAAGCCGTCCATAAATCGGGAAGAAACCGGAAATTTTCAAATTTTATATTTTTTATGGGATCCTTATATAATATTTTGGGAGGGTCTATTCTCGGTAATTTTTCGTTATCTCTTTTAGTTTGCCCAGAAAAAAATTGCAAAAAGACCCGCTAAATAGCGTGATTTTTGGTGGTAACTTGCTCCCACTTGAACTTTAATTTTTTTCCTTTCCTATTACGCACTTACATACTAAAAGCGACCTTTGTACAAAGTTTCAAGTCTCTACGTTTAGCCATCGTGGAGCTACGTTGATTATCAGTCAGTCAGTATACCAACTGGGCTTTGATGCGTTTTATAAGTACAGATAGTACTCTACCCTGTACTTATGTTAGTCTGCTAAAGTCAAATAAATACGTGTAATGTCTAGGATACTGGATACATATAGAGGTGTCATAAAGCTCTCTGTCCCAGGGGGTGGAATGAACTTATCTCTTTCTTCTGTTGATGATAAAACTTTTCAAATTGTATTATGTTTGTAATAGAACTTTCTTTTAATATAATTTGGGGGAATCATGAGCAAACAGGAGCATCATGAGCAAACAGGCGACTTTGCAAATAAATTTTGAGCTGATAAAACTTTTGATCCTATGTAATGGGCAACTTACAGCACCAACGTTAATGTCTAAAGTAGCTATTTCTTAACATTTATAATTACTCTATTGTTCAAAATAGTAGAATAATAATTATTCTACTATATTATTCTACTAATTATTCTACTACAATAGCAATTATTGCTCTACACTAACAACGATAAGTTTGTATTTAAGAAAGAAAAACAGGTTGGTTTATCTACCTTCTTTTTATCATAGTACCTACTCTTATAGTTTAAATTCTGCTACCCATTCTGACCAAAATCCTGGACCGAATTTAATGTTTAACGACGTAATTTTGACGTAAAATTTAATTCTAGTTTCGAATATTAGAAGCCAAAAACTAAAATTAGGGTCAAAATTTGTCCATTTTTTTTGTTTTGTTCAGGGGAGTGATGAGGTTTGGGAAAAACAAAAAATGACCATCTTGAGAATCGAGCGTAATTAGATTGTACATTTGGATTTATTGTTGGCAATGATGTGTTCTATAATTTGCGTAAAGTTTTTCTGTGCCACCCTGTATATTATGTTAATCTCAAGCAACCTCTGGGCCACACTGTATATTAGGTTAATCTCAAGCACCCTCTGGGCCACACTGTATATTATGTTAATCTGAAGCACCCTCTTCGCCACCCTTTATATTATTTTAATCTCAAGCACTCTCTGGGCCACCCTGTATATTATGTTAATCTCAAGCAACCTCTGGGCCACCCTGTATATTATGTTAATCTCAAGCACCCTCTGGGCCACACTGTATATTATGTTAATCTCAAGCACCCTCTGGGCCACCCTGTATATTATGTTAATTTCAAGCACCCTCTGGGCCACACTGTATATTATGTTAATCTCAAGCACCCTCTGGGCCACACTGTATATTATGTTAACCTCAAGCACCCTCTGGGCAACACTGTATATTATGTTAATCTCAAGCACCCTCTGGGCCACACTGTATATTATGTTAATCTCAAGCACCCTCTGGGCCATACTGTATATTATGTTAATCTTAAGCACCCTCTGGGCCACACTGTATATTATGTTAATCTCAAGCACACTATTGCATACATACACGAGTATGAGTATGGAAAAATTTGCTCCGTAAACAAATCCTAAATTAAATTCCAGCCATAAATCCGTGTACACTGGAGAACAATGAATAGTAATTTTCAAAGAGGGATTATCCTAGTCAACTGATAAGCGCAGAATATAAACGCGATACAAGCTGTAAGAACAATACAGGGTGTAACCAAAATCTGTTCTTCTGGCGCCCCGCGTCTCTGTACACCATCACAGGGGGCCAGATCGGGACATCGCGCTGACAATGGAAGATTACCTCCTAAGCAAATCAAACGCCCGGGAAACATTTCTCGTAACAAAGCCATAGAAATTCCTCCTTGTACAGCTCGGAAGTGACTATAATAACCTGATGATTTCCTTCTTCGAAGAAGTAAGGACCAATGGCACCAACTTTTGATATTGCACATCAAATTGTGACTCGATCTGAGTGAAGTGGTCTATTGTGAAATTCTCTTGGGTTATTGTCACTCCAGTAACGCGTATTCTGCTTATTATCGCAACCTGAAATGTGCTTCATCACTGAAGAAAACAATTGCATCAGGAGATAAATTATCAATCAAAGTTTCATTCTCCCGCTGTATGAAGTCTTTCTCTGACAATTCCTTTACCACCAGTACCACCACCATTAAGGATGGAAATAAGTTCTTGGTGAAGTATTCGTAAGGATGGAAATACAGTTCTTGGTGAAGTATTCGACGTATGGAACGAGTCGACATACCAAGGCCGCAGCATGCTTTACAGGAGAGCGCCTCGTTGATTGTAAAATCGCATCATTCAATGGTCACTGTCCGTTGTGTTTCTTTCTTCTCTTTGAATACAACTCGCACATTCCCGAAAGTTTTTTTACCCACTGTAAAATCGAGTTACGACCGGGAACTGAACCCCAAAGGGGAACACCATAACGTAAACGAAACCCACGCTGCATGGCTACGATATTACTACGTGTAAAATAACTCTTTACACAAAAGGACTTCTGCTGCTTTGACAAAATCATATTGGCGACTGCAAAATATTTTAAGATAAATTTCCATAGTTTCTGCATCTCCTGAACTTGTCTATATACAATAGCGCCTTGACACTGGCAAATTCAAAAAGTAAATTCCCGTGCCCCACCCTCTATCTGGTAACCCGTTTCATATTTTCGCCATCACCTAAAACACAGTCTTTATATTTACAAAAGATAATCCAATAAAGGCTTATTTAATTACTTACAGAAACTATTATAGAATTTCTATAAAACACTTTGTAGGAGAGAGCTTTTAGCAAACTTCAAAAGTGTACAGAATACAGATTGAAATGTAAGCGAGACCACAAAAACCTTTCAGTATACCTACCACATAGGAGAGGAATGTTTTAACCTTTAGATTTTCATTTTCATTTAAAAAGTCCTTTTTCATCATTTTCCAGGGTTTATCCGTTTTTATTGTCCCACAGGAATTGAAGATTAACAAAGGGATTAAATGATATAGTTCTAAATTTTTGAAGAAAATCTAAAATCAGACCTATTTCATCAGTGAAAACAGTGGTTGACTGTTGCGAGAATGTCCGTTTTTTTTCATTTATCGTCCGCAATTTTGAATTGTATGTTTATTATTATTTCAAATAACTCAAGAACGGTTAACCTTGTCGAATTTTACAAGACTTTAATGAATGACAATTAAATTTCCTATAAAATTATTTCCCTACACTTTCGTCATATGTCTAACCGTTTCTGAAATATTCCTCGATTTTTCTTTGAACGTCTGTACGCTGAATGTCTCGACCGCGAGATCCTATTTTGATGAAACTGACATTAATTACATAATTTTATTAGGAGTTTATTAGTGATTTTTTTATTTTGCTCTTAATCGGGCCAGCCGGTCTTGACCTATTGGTCTCCTGGGAATTCGTTTGGAAAGTAGCTTTTATGTCTTCTTAGCTAAAGGTGCGTCCAAACTACTCGTGCTCGTGATGGCGGTACTTGCGGTGCTCCCGAGTAGTGTAGACGTGCGGTCAAGTCATGCAAGCGGCGCGAGCCATGAACTCGAGAGGATCCGTCCGGTGTTGGTACATCAACGGGACTTGCGACAAGTTAAGCAAGCCATGTGGACGGATATAAACCGACAATAATCCTAGTAACCAATTACCTAATTTGAGTGGTGACAATGTTGATATTCAATGTCATTAAAAATACTTTTGTTTTTGATAATTTAGTTGTCATTATTTAAATAAACATACATAAATAAATAACGATCTTACCTTTACATAACCCTTTATACCTTCAACTAACTTCTGGAACAATATTCGATATTGATTGCTTGGAAACTTTGAATAAAAAGTTGAAACTCGTAAAGGAATCCTCAGATCTTATATATCCGAGGGTAATTGCTAGCCTCCCTGCAATGGGAACTTATTTTCTAAATGTGGTGTCTTTCTTTGCAATTTTTGGTTCCACCACATTTAGCAAGGTATCAAAATCTGAAGGGGACATACAGCAAAATGTCTTAAAATATGGGTTTTCGGCTCTTAAGTCCCACAAAAGGTTTGTTCCACTGTACATTTCCCTACTCCGGAAAATCGAAGTTATCCACCATCTAATACGTCTTCGAGGACGTTTCTTGGTCTTTTTTCCGCTAATAAACATATCAGTAGGTAACTTGCACTAGCTATTAACTTTGTCGCGATCCATTTTCGCGCGCCACATACGGATCCTACCGAGCCAATCTCCCGCGAACGACTGAAACCCGTCTGGACACAAACCAGACGAGTACAATTTGACAAGTCTTAAGATCATTGCGAGTGCCGTGAGCACGAGTAGTCTGGACGCACCTTAACAGTAAACCTTTGAGGAAGCTTGATCAGTCTTTTGGCTTTTTCGAAGGATGTGAAGCCATGCTTATCTGATTGCCAGTGTGTGTGTGTGTGTGGGNGGGGGGGGGGGGGGGGTTATAATTTTAAGGAAAAGCCATAACTTATTACAATCAGAAATACGAGGAGAGGGTGTGAATACTTCCAAATGCGCCGATATAATGATTTCCCTAAAGAACGACATATGACACTTTTTCTGTTTGATTTTTCCTCTATTTTCTCTATTTATCCCTTCCTTCCTCCCTCTCTCTCTCTCTCTCTATCTCTCTTGTTTGTTGATCTCTTCTCCAATTTTCCTATCTTGTCAAAAATATTTTATTTCCAGTGATTTATTTACATTTCTTTTTATGTCATCCTACTATTGCACCCAATTTTGAACGAATGCGAACATTCCATACTTGAAATACAAAAAGTGGAAAAGGATGAACAGGGGCTGTAGGGAGCATGACGGGAGGGAGGGAGGTGACATCCCAAGTCAAAGCGAATGAAAGTCAGCAAGGAGATATTATTACTATTTTTTTCATTTTATTTTATTAGCAACGATCAATTCAAAATCAGTGTCGTGTACAGGATTATTAATATCATTCATAAAATGAATATATCTAAAGTTTAAAGGTGAGCTTTTCTACAGGTTAGTGTATCTTGCGTCCTCACCGGACTATTAAGGCGAGGTACATATCAGAGCAATATCGGCCGACACGTATATCACATGTAATTTTTATCGTATGCAATACACTGCCTTTACCAAGTACCTCACTAAGTGAAAGATTTTTTTTTTTAAATTTTGCTTAACGTCTCTTTAACATCTATTGGTCATTCAAGACTGGGGTTTTACCCTCCACTTGTTGGAAACCTGCAAACCAGCTACTCATATTGACCCCACCCATCCTGGGTTGGGCCGGAAAAATAGCCAGCATCACGAAGGTGCTAACCCACGTGGACACGCACATAGAACAACCTCGCTTGACGTTGCTTAACTTCAGTGATCTAACGGGAACTGGTGTATTCAACGTGCCATAAACGATGGCTAGTGAAAGAATTAATTATAGTGAAGATTGTCATAGGTTATTGGAATATCAAAAGGAGAGGCAAGCTGCAGAGTGCAGATTATTGACTGCTTACGATATTTATCGTAAGCAACCAGCATGCAATATCGCTAGCAATTATCGGCCGATAAAAGTTGCTATTACCCTGGTGTGAACCTCTCAAGTGTAATTCTTAGATTTTTAAAGTTATAAAATTTGAACCGTATCGCAAGCGAGAAAAATGACTTGCGATAACATAGGTATTGGCCGATCTTTATCGCTCTGCTCTGGTGTGTACCCCGCCTAAGGCTGAGCATTTACAGGCAACGTGTATGTAGCGCCCGTGGCCAAACTGAGTACACTTTATTATGGAACACGTTAAATTATTGATTCGTATGTGTAGTCAAAATCTGGATTTCATAGTCCTCCTCTACCCGTATTTCCTAATTTTCTACTCGTCCAGAGGCCCATTTACCAGACGAAACTAGGCAAGCGAACAGGTCATTTCCAACAAAAAATACTCCAATGAGTATGTTTCCGTTTCTTTTTCTCGTCTCATAAAATCGCTAGTAGCTTTTTCATAAATTTGAACCAACGAAACAAAATACACAAAATTTTCGTCAATACTATTACAACTTTTTTTTTTCAAAATTATCGGTGTCTCATTTAATAGAACCTGGATGAAAAAACTATTCATGGAGTAGACTTTCGAATTTTCAAAATGGGCGCCATTTCTTTACTTAAATATTTGATTATCTCAAATGGGAAAATGTTCATGAGAGCAATAATAAGGGAGATAAGTTCGATTCAAAAATAACACAAAACACCCTCTAACTTTGCAGCAAAAGCTTGAAAATTAAAATCGATTCAACAAAAAAAATTCTTGTTTTTATCTATTCTTAAACACCTATACCATTGACCACATCAACCTTTTACACCCTGTAACTGTAAACTATTCTAGGGTCCTTCATTGTTCACTGTTCTGTAACCTTATTAAAGACTCCTGTTCTGTTTCATAGCCTCCTGCATTTCCTCTGTTTCATAGACCCTATATATTCTTCTTCCCCATTGCTACATTCCCTATTTTTCCACTGTTGTAGAACACCTATAACATTTCCTCTGTTTCATAGACCTCATACATTCTCCTCCTCCATTGCTACATTCCCTATTTTAGAACACCTATATAACATTTCCACTGTTTCAAAATCTCCCTTACATTACACAAATTACAAAATATCAGAACAAGATACTGCTGTGACCAAACCTAATTTAAATTACTCGAATATGAAATGTTCCTGACAAACTTCATACAAATTCCTCCTCCTTTCCCTCTTATATGTTCATTTTGGGAGCCGCCCAGCTGGGGGCCTTATATTTTCTAATAATTATAAGTAACGTGTCACGTTCAGATGCAAAGGCTTGACTCATTTTCTCTCTATGACATATTTTGTTGTGTTATGAAGAAGGTCATATGGATGAGAATTATTTTTGACATTAATGTGGGCTCCTTTCTCAATCTAAAAGTTCTTTTTTTACCTTTTCGATTTTTTTCCACATGTTCAGGGTACTATTTGGGAAAATAACTGACCGAACGAAGGTAGGGTCTAATTTCAAGGTAATAATTGTCCTTTTGTTTTGTTTTTGTACCTTGATAACTCTCGAACGCTTGATCGTATGCTTATGAAGATGTTCTTTTTGCTCTCCTTCCTCAATCTAACTGACCAAACAAAGTAAGGGTCTAGTTTCAAGTTAATAATTGTCCTTTAGTTATCTTTTTGTACCTTGATAACTCTCGAACGCTTGATCCTATGATTATGGACATGTTCATAGAATTTGCTGATGATACTGGCCTATCCGGGGACCATCTTGGTCACTTATGTGAGTGAGTAATTTAGTTTTGTTTACTGTTTTCAACAATGGACATTTAGAATCCTCGCAAAAAAAAAAAATTCCCCCAAAATTTAATATTTTCCGTTTCAAGATACGCAGAATCTGAAAATCGAATAAAGTATCCATTCGTTAGCTGGACTTTTGCCTTTTAG
Organism: Pachypsylla venusta; assembly: GCA_012654025.1. NCBI lineage: Eukaryota > Metazoa > Arthropoda > Insecta > Hemiptera > Aphalaridae > Pachypsylla > Pachypsylla venusta. The sequence continues at coordinate 6,364,132 of CM022877.1, forward strand.
TTTAGCGTTGAACGATTTGCATCAAATTTGGAAGGGTTCCATAACCCTAAACAATATACGACTGACAGTGACGTTTTGAGGTACTATTAGACACCAAATTGAACACACATATCCAATTTTAACCAAATAATAAACCCAATTGTTTCTTTGACAGGTTTTTTTTAAAAAAAGGGAATGACATTTTGAAAATTTAGAACAAATCAACTACAATACGGTATCTCCCCGCAGACCCCACTAGGATACTGGGTAACGGATACGTTCATAAAGCTACAAATAATAAAGGGATTTGGAGCAAGGGTGCGAGTGTAAAGCCTTATTTACACTGCCCGAGCATTCGTCGCGAACAGGCAATCGTTCGAGGCTCAGGCAGTGTAAACAGTCAACGCGAGTTCGAAGCGGATGCTCGTTCGTGCTCGAGTCTGATCTCGAGTAACTTATTGTCAGAAATGCTCGAGCAGTGTAAACAGAAGGTTTATTTGTGTTCGCGCACGTTGAAAACTGGCGAGCAACCATCACGAATGCTCGATGCTCGTGTATGTTCAGGCAGTGTAAATGGCTCTAATGCGCAACTGAGTAACGGATACGCTCATAAAGCTACAAATAATAAAGGTTGAAATTCGTACCACCATCACCTTGCTCGAATACTGCAGTGGAAAGCAGTCTGAATTCTCAGAGAATGGTTTGATTTTTTTAGAACACGCTGCGAGCTTTAATTTTACCTCGTAAGACTTTTCGAAGAACTTATAGCTTGTTGTTTATGTAATATTCATACAAACCCACGAAATGAAAGTTTTTTACACAACTTTGCGCAGAATATTTCTTACCATATTATTTAAAAGTTCTTTGTAAACTTGTTGTTTACAAGAAAAATATAGCGGTTCTTGCATAAATGAGAGTTCATCACGAAGTGTTAGAAAAATACGGTTCGTTCCCCATTTCAACCAGATCAGACAAAATCTCAAAATATTATTATTAGAACTTCCAAAGACAAAATTTTTTATAAAAAGTTGTCTTAAAATTTATCTATCTATCTATACTTATAAAACACAAAGCCTAGTTGGTGTACAGATTTACTTACTGATAATCAATGTAGCTCCACAATAGCTTCATATAAGGCACGCAGATCCCTTTCATTTTGGGGGTGAGTAATAAGAAAGGAAAAAATAGAAAGTTCAAGTAGAAGTAAGTTACCGCCAAAAATGGTGCTTTTTAGCGGTCCTAAATTAGGAACTAATCGGCCATCAGTCAGTGCAGGCTCCAAACTTGGGAAGTTTTAATTTCATAATCTCGAATTGTTGTTGAATTTTGTAACCGTAGCAAAGCACGGGAAAACAGCTAGTTTTCTATAAAATGTATCTTTCTTTAAATCATGTATCAAAAATGTATCAATCTACGCTCTGATACAAAGTTCTGAAACTATTGATTTCGTAAAAACAAATGCGTAGCTTAATTCAATGAAACGACTGAATTTAAACAAACATAATTTGGGAAAAAGATGATCGGACTATCGGAGCTCCACCAAAATAATAATTTGTAAAAATTATAGATTTTTATGAATGTGGAAGTAATTCTATGTCCAGACTCCAGAGGTCGCCCTACTGATTAATTTGACCGTGACCCAATCAGACGGGTGATCATATTGCAATCAGTGTCACGATATACATACCACATTGAGTTTTTGCTGACGATTTGAGTCTTTCTGGAAGGAGATTAATTTTCCACTTCTGGGGAGAAGGAGATTCTTACCTGGAATCAGAAATGAAAGAGATCGTTAGAATAGTCATTGAATCGACCAAATTAATTCTCGTCTGTACCGTCGCTAGGAATCGAAGTAAGAACGGATTAATGAATTATGATGAACATATGATTCATACTTTTAATTTGATATGAAGAAATCCGCGTCCTGGTTGCCTACTATTTTGATTGGGCGACTGTCACATAAATGCCTTAATTCTGCGTAATTTATACCTAGGTCCTAAAATTTAAATGCGAAGGTCATTTGACGCGGTTTTATATCAATAACATATTCTTGGAATATTGACATTATTCTAATTCCTTAAAACGAAAAATCAAATATGACAGCGAAATTCTGCCCCACGTGTTATGGGGTTTTAAATAAAAAATTCTGCCCCACGTGTTATGGGGTTTTAAATAAAATAAGAACTAATAGTCATCACTTCAAGAAAAGCCACCGCACTATTTTAGATAAAACGTACAGAATGACAAATAAATTGTACAAACAGAGCGCACAGCAGCACACTAAAAGCCAAAAAGGTAATCTTCAAATTTAATAATGACAAAAGCTCACAGAAGTGTCCTCGACCAGAAAGAAAAAAAATAAATAAATACAGTAACTTTGAAGGGTATGAGGGTTTCCGAAGTAAGGCGCGGGTTGGGCGGTAGCGGAGCGGGGGAAGAGACAAGCTTTTGGTTTTCTAACTTTCATTATTAGTATTAGATATTTTTATGTTTGTTCTTGAAATATTACATCCAGCCAGATTGATTGATTTGTCAGTTTTTGAAAAGGACATTGCGTCCTTGATTTTTATAGTCCACTAGCTTTTTTTTCGTGGTTCGCTAGGGTTACAAAATTCAACAACAATTTTGAGATCGCGAAATTAAAGCTTCTCAATATTAGATTTTTGGTAAAACCGACCCCCAGAGTGAATGCGGCCCTATTTAGAAAATTCAATATTTTACTCAAGGATATTCTTTTTTACACTGCTCATCTTCATATTAAATTTCAGCTTTCTCGCTCATTTTTGGTGGAAACGACCCCCAGAGTGAGCACCGCTCCTAGTTCGAAAATTCAATATTTTATTCAAGGATATGACTTTTTGTACTACGGAACACCTTTGTATCAAATTTCAGCTTTCTCGCTCATCCCGAAGTTTTATTTCTCAATTCCGATTTTTTGGTGGTGAAAACCGTCCATAAATCGGATAGAAACCGGAAATTTTTATATTTTTATGGTGTCCTTATATACTATTTTGGGGGTTTCCGAAAAAATACCGAGAATGGTAATTTTTCGTTATTTAAAAATTGTAAAAAGACCCGCTAAAATGTGTCATTTTTGGCGGTAACTTACTCCCACTTGAACTTTCGATTTTTTCCTTCCTTATTACGCACCTACATACTAAAAGGGAGCTGTATGCCAAGTTTCAATTCTCTAGGTAATAGATTTTCACATTTTCATTAAATAGATTGATAGAAAACTTAATTATGATCCTTCAGTAATTATACAAAACTAGCTGTTTCGGCCGTGCTTCGCTACGGTCTATAGCTTGGCGCCTTAGAGGCATGGCCGTTCCCGTGCTAATTGCTATCTCTCTCGCTCCAAAGTATTTCTTATGGGGATTGTTTACTTTTCACGATTTCTACCCGTTAAAATTAAAATTTTGCAAAATCCTTTCTTAGTGCACACTTACATGGTGCAACGAAGGCCCCTGCCAAATTTAAGTCTGTAGCATTTATAGTTTCGGCTCTGCGTAGAACAGTCACTCAGGACATTGCCTTTTATAAATAAAGATTTCAATTCAATGTAAGAAAAACTGAGTACAGTATATTGATCCACATTTGAGGCAGCAAAATGCTACTCCGCGTGCTCTTAATAAAGTTATCATGTGGTTCGTATGTAGAGGGCTGTTTCTACGCTCCAATATATAGAAGAATAAAAAAAAAAAAAACTTTCACAAATATTTGGCCCAACCCTAAATCGAAGCTGATAGCTCCAGGCATTCAATAAATATGACTCTTGTAAGTCCACGAAGACGTGTTCAAGAATTTTAATTGATATTAGTTGAGGGATTGCATATAACTTTTAAAAGATTTCTATCCATATAGCCGCCCCTGGTTCAGCATTTTTTTTTACTGCTCAATATAGGTACCTAGTTCCCTTTTGATATAAATATATTTAAGGTTTTTCATGAAAATATTCGATTTCGATTTCAAAAGAAGTGCTCCATTGTATGATCACATTTAGGGTCTATATGTATGAATAGAGGGTGTTCCAGGAACATCTATATCATCGGAGAGATCATTGAGGGAGGTTTCGACATCTTGGTCCAGATCAGTGGTAGATGCAAGGCACTTTTCCCCATCATTTCTTGTACTTTACAAGAAAAAATATGGTTATATATATTTTTTTTTTTTGCTTGGCCATACATAAATCCCAATCTACTTTTCCATATATCTTCATTGTCATATTTTATTCCACTTTTTTTTTCTAATATATTTCCATATTCCTTCATGTTATTTAAGTTTTATGCAGAGGACACTTCAAGAATGGTGAACCTCAGCCTTAATATATTTTGGTGTATTTTTTCTTCTGACTTTAATTGCATTTGGAAAATGTTTGTGGCATTAAATCGATAAGTATAGTATAAAATGGACATTATTGTACGATTTGAGGCTCCGGTCTTTTTCGATAAATAAAATGAAGAACACATAAGCTGGGTTACACAATAACCTTTATATATTCATAACCCCCGGCACTAAATAACCTGCCAGTGATCCCGAAACACCTCCCACGTCTGAACTACTTTTTGGCACAGAAGCAGTCCCTTATATTTTTGTCTTTGTTCGGTTGTTCGAGGTAACTTATAAAAAGGAATTTAATAATTTATGAAATCTTCTTGAAACTCTAGAGTAGAAATTTGGGTGGGGGCCAGGTAAAGTTGGATGGGTGACCGCTTGGGAACACCACGTATCGTTGGCTTTTTCCGGCTCAACCCAGGCTGGGTGAGGTCAATGTGGGTAGCTGGTTTGCAAGTTTCCAGCGAATGGAGGGTAAAACCNCAAAAATAAAAAAAAAAAAAAAAAAAAAAATGCTTAAATTTCTGATTATGTGTCGATGAGGAATGATTTTATACTGTGAATATAGACAGCAATTGTAGATATTAAAATCAATGCGATGTTTTTCTATTTTAGAGAATCTCTCCAACACATCTTCTTTTTTTTTAATACTCTTTATTGAATTAACTTCAAACAAGAAAGAGACATAGAAAGAAGAGGATACAAATAGTGAGAGAAAAAAAGGAGAAAGAAAAGAGAGAGAGAGAGAGAGAAGTTAATTCAAAGGGCATTCCTGAGGAATTAACCCCGTTCTTTGAGACTATTCTGTAGTATTATACTTCTCAGTCAAGTTTTTATCCAACACAAAGAAGACGTTTCAGCGCTAGCATTTGTGGATAGTTAATACGCAGGAATTTCTACGGATTTTTATTCTTCCAGAAACTCTGAACTCGTGGATTCAACATCGGCCTGACGATGATATTCTGAGTATTATTGAAATCATACATTTTTGGAATTGTCCTTGCCAATATATTATTCATTATTTCACATTTCTCAAATATGTGCCTTAGACGAATGAAGCGCCCTGTATGAAAGTTTTTCTCAAGTTATTTAAAGTCACAAGGCATAATGCGTTATAACCTTCAGTTTTCAAAAGAAAATAAATTCTGTTATTGCAAACTACCTACCTCTCACACCTCCTTCAATCTTCTACATTCTTCTCCTTCCTGCACCCTATCCTCACCCTGCCTGCACCCTCGTTCTTTATTTCACAAGAAATACTTCTTCATTTTATTTGAATCCAGTTCTGAGTTTATTAATGTCTTCCACCTAAATAGTGGCGTGTTCCATGATGACAAGAGTTGTAACTCGTTCCTTGTCATTGATGATTTTAGGGTTTACTTGCACTGAACAAAATACTCGTAGCCTTTATCAACCGTCTCAAAAAACATCAATATTGAATGAAGAAATATGTACGGATGGAAGACTTCGACAATAAAGGAGAGTGATCAGAGAATGATCAAAGCTTTTGAGACGTAGTTCTGGAAGAGGATGATGAAAATTAAGTGGACAGATCGAGTAAACAACAAGAAGATACCTTGATACTGGAGATAGTGAATGAGATGTAGGAAAGAAGGAGACGTTCAAGAAATGTGACTCTAAAGAGACAAAAATACAGCTCGAAGGTTTGAATTTCAGAATGTTGAATGTTCTTTATTGAATGTTTAATAACTTGTACAAATCTCGAGTTGATTAATAAGTTTGTGTGGACAACCTGTCAATATTTATCTTTCCTTTAAAGGTCCAGTGGAAGCGGCCAAACATGCAGATAGAGAAAAACAAGTTAGTACAAAGAAATAGGGGAAGGAAACGTTTTTATTTTTGTTCCTTTTGCCGTCGAAATATTTGGCTCTTTTGGACCAGCAGCCTTATGTTCAACAGAATCTCCATGACTCTGGTCCATGAGACCAGATATCGACATGCGGGAGAGACCCATCCTTGGATTGCAGAAATAGAGAGATAGAACAAGGCGGCAAGAAGTTGCACAAGACAGAACAGCTGGAGAAATACAATGTATTAATAGTGGTTGATAATGATGAAAGTCGGAGGTCAGAGTGTATAATGGAAACTCTAAATTAAGACCCCGTCAATCACAGAGCTCCAACCCAAAAAAACGAGGGTTGTGTAAAGCTTCTCGCATCTTTAGTATAATAAACTTTTCATTTAAAGACTCTTTCAAAACGGTACTTTTAGTTCGTCTCAAATAACATAGCCTTTCAAACTGACCTTTTTCAGGTTGTAGAAATATTGGTTTATTATTTTCAACAATGAACCTTTGGAATCGTCACGAATCTTTTCTTGGAATTGGGCATCGGGGAGAGGTACGTATGAACACTTATGCCTAATTGTATGAACACTTCAGCCTATGGATCATGAAGCCCAATTAAAAAGTCATCTGTATAACATGGGGCTACGTTGACTATTATCCATGCTCAATCGTTCAATCCTGTTTATATTGTTACGCGTACAGGATTTGTTCGGATGAAATGAGGAGAACAAAAAATGCGTATTACAGAATTTGGTTGGAGCCGTTTATTAAAACTTTGCGCCTATGGTACGTTGAATGCAACAGCTCCCGTTAGATCACTGAAGTTAAGCAACGTTCAGCGAGGTTGTTTCATATGACGGTCCACGTGGATTCGCACCCTCGTGATATTGGTTTTTTTCCGGCCCAATCCAGGCTGAGTGAGGTCAATGAGGGTTGGTACGAGCTCGTTGGTACAATCCCCACAGTTATTGAAGAATTTGGGAACCAATTTGAAATTTCAATGACGATGAGATTTGTTGATTTGCATCTCAACAAGAATTGAGACAATTTTTTGTTGACAGAATTCCGTGCATGACCTGGCAGTTTGTGACTTTTGCATTTTTATGATTTACATTTGAAACTGTTGTACTCTGTGTTGATTACACTCAGTAAAATGTTTATTCAAAAGCACCCCTTTGTCCTCCATCTTCCTTCGTGATATAGTCTTCGTCTCTGCCAGCCTCCACAATAGATTTCCCCCCCCATTGCATGTGATCTCCACCATTTCGTCCTTCAGCACCTATATTTTTGTTTATTCATAAACGCTTCGGTTTTTTTTTCGTTTTGTTTGTCTTTTCCACACTCATGTCGTAAGTTTTTATACATTCGTTCCACTTTAAGAGAGAAAATGTTATTTCCATTTTTAAGTAAGGTGAGGAATGTATTTGGTATTCTTTTAAAAATAAATGCTACGGAAAACCTTACTAGACTTTATTTTCCTTATTTCAACTAAACATTCAGCTGTTGTCTCTGCTCTGTATTGAACATAATATTATTATTTATAATAGGATAAAACATACATTTCATTTTGTTTTGGAAGCCTTCGGTTGTCATCGCTGCTTTTTACTAAAATATTAATTTAATTGCACTTGGCCGCCTTTTTCTGTTGTCGCTGCTGTTCAGTAAAATATTCACTGAATTAGATTTGGCGGCATTCGGCTATTGTCACAGGTCTTTAGTGTAATGTTCATTTAATTAGATTTGGCAGTCTTCGGCTGTTGCCATAGCTTTTTAGTGAAATTATTATTTCAATTGTTTGTGTCTGTTTTAAATCTTTTAAAAAATCACATTATTTAGGTGAATAACTAATTTCTAAGTTTGATAAAAAAAAAAAAAAAAAAAAAAAAAAAAAAAAAAAAAAAAAAAAAAAANGGAAAAAAAAAAAAAAAAAAATCGATATTTCGAGCTATTTAAAATCATTCTCCATTGATTACATCGTGTCGATCACTACCTTTTTTAAATTCACCATTTCCCAATTCTATTTGGTATTTGGGGTCGGTGTTGCACTCCTCAATTGCACCATACCACAACCTACTTTTTAGTGCCTTCCACTTTAGCCGTATGGCTTAGAACTGTCACCTAGTGAAGCTGGTTTGGTCCCCTCGGTGGCTACATTTGTATGTTCTATATTTCCATTCGTACTGAGCATCCTGTTCAGTACGAAGAATAGAATCTAGATAGATTGAGATAACATTTATAGGAGATAAAATTTATAGGAGGTAACCTTTATAAAACAAGTCGTAGTTATTTAAAATAAAATGTAACACGCGTTCAGTGTAATTGCATTTCTAAATTACGTGTCTGCAGATAACTCATAATACTGGAAAATAAAACTCTAGAATATAAAAATTAGAATTTCCTTTTATTGAACATAAACAACATATTTCAATAAATTTAATAGGTTCTTCCTGCTGTATGCTCTATCCCCCCCAACAAACCACTTCGTGGTAAACATGGTTGGCTAGTGGTTAGCTACAAAAAGGCTTGAAATGAAACAGTGCCTGTCCGAATATTATAGCTTTCCTTGCACACCATCATCACAAAGTAAGTACAATGCGTTTACTTGGTGGATGACTGCGTAGATTCACGTGATGCCAATGGCTATTCCCGAAACAACCCACACTGGATGAGGTCAATGCCTGTAGCTGGTTTGTCAGTTTCTGGCAAAGGCAGGTTAATTCCCGGGTCTCCAGTGACCTTCAAGAGACATTAAGCAAAAGGAAAAGTACTCTTTACATCTCGTTTCCACTACCACAGAACGATTTGTTTTATGTTCCCGGAACAACCAACAGTGGCATGTGTACAGGGCCGGAATAACCTTCTGCGGGGCCCGTAGCACTTTCACAGAGCGGGGCCCCCTCCACCCCCCGCCGGTGCCGTCTAAGTAGTCTACTTTTTGGACCCAGTACAAAAATTGATTATCTTTTGGCCTTTTGGTCTAGAACCTACAGCTAGTAGAGAAAAGTGAAATTAAATTTTCAGTATACCAACATCGATAAAACATGGTTACCGCTCATGCTAAAAAAACCAATTTGCTTATGTTGCAATACTCGTTTCTTTATTAAGTTCCTAGGTTAGTAGGTACCTACTTATACCTTCCCATAAATTAGATTTTACTACATACTTTGGAGCGTTGGGGGCCCCGTCAAAATGATATTTATGTTTTTTCAATTGTCAACCCACAAATGTCGAAATATCTATAAGTGTAAGTTGTCTAAGCGCGTAGCACGTGCTACAAGTGCTATTATTGTTAATCCGGCCCTGCATGTACACCTTTGTCCCTCCTTTCAGTACGCTTTGATATTTCAAGTAGGGACACAACTCATGACAAAAATATTACAATACTTACCTTTTTATAAGATCTGGAAAGTAAAAAAGCTGGCGTGAACATCACAAGACTTTCTCTCGAGTTTCAGTCAAATGTAGATTAAACTTCAACCAAAAGTGCCTTTTCATATTTAATGCAAAAAAGCTCTTACCGTTCTCTTTTAAGACAGGAGTAATTCAAATTGCTAAAAAGCGGCAAACGTCGCTAACGGTAAATTGAACCAAAGCTTCTTGTTTTTTTTCTTTGCATGAAATTGACGTAAGTATAAATTTGAACGTATATAAAAAGTCTTTAGCACTTACCGTGTTCCGTGTTTGCGATATATTTTTCACAGACCGACAGACACACACACACACACACGGACCAATGGCTGAAATTCGAGATTTGTGCTCTGTGGACCTCAAAACGTGTTTTGTCATTGAAAACTCGACATAAAAAAAAAACGTTACGACAAAAAACGTCAAGTGTGCTGTATTTATATATTTTCCACCATTGTTTTTAACTCCGTGAATTATTTCCTTTAATTTGTCTGTCTGTCGCCTTTTCGCTTTGATGAAACTCAGAAATTGAACGTCATAGAATTGGCCAAATGAGATTCCAAAGCCACGGGAAAAGACGCATACGTGGTTGGGTTTATCAGAAAATTCTCCCTATATGTTATGCCACCATTCTCTTAAACCACCCATGAAGAGGGAAAAATGGTAAAGAAAAAGAAACATAATATTTTTTATGTGTTACATCTTCAGTGCAAACTTTGCTCCGAACCATTTTACAACTTTTCTCCTAATATTATGAGTTCCAAGCTGAATTTTGTTTCTTTTTATCAAAATAATAATATATTATACAGGGTAACTCATTCCAGGTATTCAGGGTGCTATTCTACAAAAAATTTTAATTTTTCACTTACCAAGAGATAACAAAAGAAGTAATAGCCCTACCTTTTTTGGCCAGGCGTGTTGCGCGGAGAGGGTACATTTCCAGAGCCATGTTTATCAAGGAAATTGTCCCATATTTGAGCTCCAATATAGGTATCAAATTAAAAGAATTAAATGTTTTATTGGGTGGCCATATGAGGAGCACCAACGACCTCAGAGATTTCAGCATTCAAGAAAAACTGATTTTTTAGAAAAGCACAAGGTTTTTTCCCCATTTAATATACATTATCATCTAAGCTGCCAGGATTCCGATTTTTATACACTGATAAATCAGAAATTTATAGTTTTTGAGAAAAATGGAAAATAAAATGGACCTGTTTGTTTTCGACACTTTTGGGGTGAGCTTGTTTTTTTGTTGTCTTTTGTTCTCGAACGTTCTGATTGGTTGAATTTGATATTTTCGGGTTTGTTTGATACAATGAGGTGTCGACGTTCTTTTTGTTCGATACAGAGCTTTTTGATACGTTCGGTTTTGTTCAAATCTGATCATTTAATCGGATTTCCCTAACAAAAAAACAATAGCTAACTCATTTTTTATAAATTGGAAATGCGCGTTTTTGTTTGTAGACTATTTATATTGTCTCGGGGGATTCCGTTTGATTGTTTATTATTGCAAGCCACCGAGGGGAGAAGCCAGCTTTGTTAGGTGACGGTCCTAAGCCCGTGTTTAGTGAAAATTTAGTGTTAGGAAGGTCAAACCAAAGATGATAGGCCATCAGAAAAATGCAGTTTCTATGGATAATTGGATACTCTGAAAAACAAGCGTGTGCTACTGTGCCAGAAAAGAGAGAAGGTACAGAACAAATAAAAAGGTTACGGCATGGTAGAATTAAGGAAAGCAAAGGCAACCACAAATAGAATTGGAATAGGGTGAAGTTAAGAAGAAGAAGTATAATTGTGAAGTGTGAACGTTAGTGAACTGCACTTCTGACCCCGGTATCAGGGGCGTACACAGGATTTTTTTTCGGGGGGGGGGGCTGGCTGGGCAAAATGTATACCATAACAGCATCGTGGCGTTGAACCCATCTACGATCATACCACGTTGAATACACCAGTTCCCGTCAGATCACTGAAGTTAAGCGTGGTCAGTACTTGGATGGGTAACCGCCTGGGAACACCACGTATCGTTGGCTCTTTTTCCGGCCCAACCCAGGCTGGGTGAGGTCAATGTGAATAGCTGGTTTGCAAGTTTCCAGCGAATGGAGGGTAAAACCCCCGTCTTGAATGACCAATAGATGTTAAAGAGAC